>OY743180.1:4787500-5387500 GCA_963555705.1 Ligustrum vulgare
AGATCGTAGCGGCACGATTTTCCATAATTTAAAATAATTATTTAATGCATGAAAAATTCTTGATCGCTACAGCTTACAATTCTCCCTAGGAAATGCTTTCTCTGCTATTAACTTGGACTACAATGGGAGTGTAGTCATCATCAAGTCCAGTCATGACTTGTGTGACTAGGTTATCATGTGAGATCATTTTTCTAGACACTTCTAGGTTATCAGCAATTTGCTTAACCGTGGTGAGATATGACTTATGAGTCAATGCTCATGTTGCCCTTCCTTGTTTTCTGCAGTTGTGTCAACAAGAAAGTAACTCTAGATTTGTTCATAACTCCAAAGGTTTCAAGAACTTGGGTCCAGAGTTTGAACGAGGAAGTCGACCCCATCACCCTCACAGCAATTTCTGGTGTTATGGTGGAATACAACCACCCCATCAGTAGTTGGTCAGTACATAACTTTTTTCTGAATTCTGGATTGAAAACTTGTTCTACAGTAGTAGCTGCAGCTTCTTCTCCAGCAGTGTTTGATTGTTGAGGCAAGTATTGCTCTGGGCATGGAGTAGTTCCCAGTAGGAAGCCCACAAGGTTGTAACCTCTCACGATTGGCATTATCATATTCTTCCATCGAATAAAGTTATTCTTGTCCAGTTTCACAGCAGGCACCTATGAGAAGTTGATTGCGAGGGAGCCACCACTTATTCCTCCCAACAGTGAAGGAGTGGAGGTAGTAGACTGAGTATCGGAGTTGTTGTTGCTTGTCATTTGGCTGAGCTCTGATACCAAGAGGAAAACAGCAAAAAGAATTTTAAAAGGTTTTGTATTTCTTGCAATCATAAATTAGATACAAGTAGGTGCATAAATAGAAAGTGAGCTAGGTGTAGCGATCAAGAATTTTCACGTATTAAATAATTATTTTAAATTATGAAAACGTGCCGCTGCGATCTCACCCATTTATAATTTAAAGTTATGACGTGTTCATATAGTCGAGTCGAGAAATATCGAGTTCAATTCAATTTTAAATAAATTCTGAGTTTCTAAAATTATATTATTTTATTTAATTATTTTATTTTTTTCAAAAATCGTTTAAAAACTCGAAATTGTGTTAAGCTCATTTTATTAGATTCATTTTCCGACTTAGTTAAATTCACGCGTATTATTTTCTCGATTTCCGTTTCTTGTGTATCAAGATGTCCATAATATCCAATCAACCCATACTCCCACCAACTCCACCAACTTCAACCCATACCCTATTGCTCTCACATTTCCCAAACCCCTCTTTATACATCATCACACACCCACAACTCTAATCCAGCAACCCCAAGCTGCAATTCCATTCCTCATCAACCAGCCGCCTCCTGAAGCAAGTTAACCTCCTCTCCACCTCCAAACCATCATCATCACCACCAACACTGCCTCTACCCCACATCAACAACCAAGCCATCATCTGAACATTATGTGATAGCTACAAAACCACCACCTCCACTGCCTCATCGTAGCCACCAACGCCACCTCTTTGAACGGACACCACCACAGTCCCCTCTATACGCCAATTGAATCATCATCATCCTCATCACCTCGACCACCCATGGCCAGCCTCCATCTTCAACACCACAATTGATACCCAAGCTCCACAGCACCAAACTTCAGCCTCCACAGAACCGGCCACCATTCACCACCACACAACCCCTCACAATCTGAGAAACGATGGTGCGACCAACATTACCAAACCCAACACCACTGCTTCACCGTCGGAATCACCACCACCAGCAACCACATATCACAACCACCAATGTCGAATTTCACCACCATCACCGCATGTTCGACCAACATCACCACCTCTCACCGCCACTGCCCCATTCAAAAATCAAACCCAAAACCTAGAGAGGAGAACCCATAACCGCAAAAAACCCATTTCGTACCTCAATCGCCGATTTCTCTGCAGGAAAAATCACGAACTCAGCCCCGTTTTTTACCTCGGTTTCCTCAACCAACCTCGCACCTAAACCCCAGAAATCAAAATCCCTTCTTGCCCGCCGCTCTGTGCCGGCGTTTCGCCGGCACCTCCCCGGCTGAGGGCCGGACTTGCGAAAGCGTCGCACCTCGCCCTCCCCCCTCTCTCTCTTCTCTGATCTGAAATGGGAAAGATAGAGAGAGAGTAAAGTTTTGTTTTTAATAAAAAATTTTTTGATTTTCAAATTTTGCAGCTTAGTCCCCAAGTTTTAAAATTATTCAAATAATTCCTTATAGTTTTAAAACTAATCATTTCAGTCCCTTAACTTTTTAAATGATTTCAATCAGTCCCTTCATTTTAAAAATCAATTATTTCAATCCATAAAGTTTAATATCTGTTTTGAGCTTCAACCCAAGTTTTGAAAATTTACATTTTAGTCCCCAAAGTTTCAAATGTTTCATTTTGGTCCATGAGTTCAAATATTTTAAAAAACTCTATCCTTTAATTTAAAAATCTGTTATTTTCTTCCTAAATATTTTAAAAGCATTTTATTCGAGTCCTGAAAGTTTTGAAAAGTTCCATTTTAGTCCCCCAAAGTTTAAAGGTACTCATTTTAGTCCTCCAACTTTCAAAATCAGCGATTTCAGTTCCTAAATTTTAATTTATCATTTTTAAAATATAAATTTCAAAAAGCCATTTTAACTTATTTTTCTAATTGGTTGGACGAGGCGTACGGAGATTTAATGAATTGAAGTCATTTCCTGCTCGACTTTGCACTCGTTGAATTTAAGGTAGACCCACCCCTATCAATTGATTTAAATTATGATTGCATGTGAATGTGTATGTTATGTGACTTATGTGAAAGTTATTTTTATGAAAAGAGACGATAATACATTTCTTCGAAAATATTTATGTTGTTATACTTGTCATAACTTATATGCTTTTATGCATGAGAAAGAAAGAAGAGAATATCTTGCAAGATAGATGATGATGTTATGCATAACTTATGTGCCTTAAGTGCACGAGAAGAAATAGCAACCCACACCCTATGATTTTTTAAAGAGAAGCCACGTGCTTTAATGCACGAGAAGAGCAACTCACACCCTATGATTTCTAAAGAGCATGCATTTATGTGTTCAATTATAATGTAGATTAATTAATTGACGATGAGTCTACTGAGTATTTCTATGAAATGCTCATTTTTATTTTAACAATATCTGCAGATTTCGGAGAGGGTGGCAAGTGATGGATAATTGTGACAATAGTTGTTAAATAATTGATAATTTTATTTTGATGATTCGTATTTCCAAACGTTGGATAATTTTTGAGATTTTCAATTATTTGAGAATTTATGACATTGTCAAGTGTTTTGTAATATTATTGGCTCGATTTATTATTTCGAATTGTTTCATAATTGTTTTCAAGTTTTATCGACCATTACAATTTATTTAATGTTGCCAAAAATGAATTTATGTTATTTCCTCCGCTAGAATATTATTTTAAAATTTTGACCAGAAAATGACGTGGTGAACGGATTTTTAGAATTCGAGGCGATACACTAGGTCACCTCACGAGTTTGTTAAATTACAACCAATAGAAACAATGCAAGTGTAGTCGGCCCTTGATATTTGAGTGTTCCTGAAGAATGAGACTGATAAGGGTAAAAGTGTAAGTTCCAATTGATAGGTTGAATGTGATAGCTTATTTTTTAACCGTGACATTGCGCACATTTATTTGATGATAAAAAGTAAATGACATGGTAGTTATTTTTACCATCCAATGTGTCACTTAAAAACGTCCTTCAAAAAAGTCTTCCTCAAATTACTCAAATTTTTTAACACGAATCTATTATAGAAGACCAATTTTGGCATTAGCACGTGGAATTTAGTGCGTGGTGAAATTTCTATGAACTAGACCGTGATTGACGAAAATAAAATTAGGCCTGTTTAGTAATTAATTTTTCAATTATTCTATAATCTTTTCACACACAGCGACTTTTCTGTCTATAATGCAACGGTTTTTGTCTACTTTTGCTAGTGGAAGAAAAAGATAAATGTCGCCCCCGCTGGTACGGTGTAGCAGTAAAATAGGCAGAGTTGAATTTAGAGGATAGAATATTTGCTTGGAATGCAGCATTTAAATATTGAATTTAAATATTGAAAAGCAAGCGTTTATATGAGACGGATCATGGTGCGCCTATCACCTTTACAGGGTTCCCTTTCCATGATGTAAGGGAGGTTTATTGGGATGAAAATCGTTGACCAAATGTCTCTTCAAATGTGTATATGTTGTATCACCATTGAGATTTACTTGGAGGACTAACCGGGAGGAAGGCACCCTCCGTCAGAATTAGTCGAGAGAAACTTGAACACCTTTTAGTCATAAAAAAGGGAAAAAAAAAGATAAATGTGGACATGGAGTAAATTATTCCCCAAGGTCTGGGTTTTTATCCAATATTGTAGAATAGACAGACTAAAAAAATAAAATCTATTTTCTAACTTTTCTTTTTTCTACCTATCTGGAATTTGGATTCAAATTTGACAATTTTTTTTTAATGCATTAATTATGAACTTGGACCGTGTTTTATTTGTCACGTCCTGGAAATGTCGCTCAACCATTTTATTTTATTTTATTTTCTGTTTTTGGGAAGGTTGCTCAACTATATTTACGGTACTTTGAAACGATAAGAGACATGTAACAAATTGGTAAATTAGTTAACCCAACTAAATTTAAAGCAGCGAAGACATATTATCAACGAATTTATAATTTATCTCCATTCATCGTTCCAACATCGACTCAGAAAGAATTCAATTTAGACCGTAGGCCACATGGTAACGTATAATTTTTTAAACTCTCTCTCACTTTTTAATTATATTATTATATAATTATAGTCTAATGCTTTAAGGTTCACGTTACCAAGCATGTGAGGTAGGTTATTAACTATAATCAAAGACAAAAACTAAATTGAATAAAAGTTGGAAAAATGAGCCCCTAATTGAAGGATTAACAAACATTTGGGATCCCAAGGAACCAAATTCTTTACAGCTAACTAAAGGTAATTAAATAAGAATTGATTTACCAAATGGTTTGCCGATTTTTGTGTTTCCACAGTTATAATGGTTGGTTTTGAAAATGATATAATGGATAGTAAAGTGATAGATGTCTTTTTTTTCATTCTACCAACCTAAGTCCCTGTTCTCTTTACTGTTTTGAGGTCGTTTTCTGTTTTTATTTTCGAAAACGTTAAAAACGTGTTCTCTTTACCATTTTCGAAAACGCATTTTGGAAAACAAAAAAAAAAATTGTACACAAAACGGAAAACGCCCGAAACAGTATTTCGACAAAAAAATGTCCAAAACGCGGAAAACGCATTTTCGGAATTTTTTTTTTTTTTTTTTAGAACTAAGCTTAATATAAAGTTTTTATTTTTTTTTTTTAGAATTATCCTAGCTTGGAACTAAGCCTAAATAAAGAATTTTTTTTTTTTTTTTTTTTTTGAGAATTATCCTAAATTGGAACTTAGTTTAAATAAAGTTTTACTGAATTCAATATCAACATTACAAAAAAAAATTAAATGAGAATTCTTGTTTTTATATTTCAAAAAATGCAATGATAAATGGACTCTGGTGATTTTGAAAGAACTTGCATTTTCTGGATTTTAATAGAAGTAGAGCTTTCTCAAGTCCCGAACCTGACTAAGCTGTGTTAATATAGACTCTTAATGCTCACATTAGTGTGTTGCATGTAACCATATTTTTAGTGTATTGTGAAAGGAAATTTGAGTTGGAGTTAGTAGTATTCTGCAAGCAAATTAATTAAAAATAGTTTAAATAGTGTTTTGCAAAATTTCAAACAGAACGTGTTTTCCAGCTTTTCATTTTCAAAAACAGTTTTCAGAAATGACAAACCAAACGCGTTTTCAGCAAATTTGAAAACAAAAATGAAAACACAAAACACAAAACATTTTCGAAAATGAAAATACAAAATAAAATACAAACAGAACGCCAATTTTTCCTTGTAATTTACAATTTTACAAATTTCATCGACTCTAATAAAGAATAGAAGCAAATCATAGCAATTGATTGTCGCAAATATTCAAGTCACGGCACGGCTATATTATAATTGGGAAAAGGATAAAAAATAATACAAAATTTAATTTACACAATTTTTTATATTACTTTTTAACCATCCACATTTTTTCTCTCCAAATTTTAACCCCACATTTTATTTAGAAATCACAAATAAATCATCAAAATAATTTCAATTATATATTGAACGCCGCTGAACAGAGGCATAATTATAACATGTACACAGTAATTGTAATGTCACATACACCTTTGTATTCTCGATTTAGTTTGATTTTTAATTGCAGGAAAGTAAAATAAATAATTTCGAAAAATATTAATGCAAATTTGATACGCATGAACAACAAACCATTCATATCATCCCTATTTCCTAAACATGTTCATTTACGCAAAGTCGATATCACACAAATCATGCTTATATTGTACAAAAAAGTAGTTGTACAGAACATCCGAAGATATCAATCTCAACACGGTCCAAACCAAATATATATTTTTTTCTCGACGAATATAATTGTAATTATGACCAAACAAGAAAATTTACTTTTTTTCCAATCTACTTCAATAAGTAGAATATGTCCTAATTTTTTATTCCAATGTATATGAAAAATCACGACACTATAATCTATAACCCTAGAAGTGCATTAGTGGAATAACTAGTAGTAGCACAAAAGCCCCGTACACCGCAATCCTCGAACTCCCGTTATCATTCCCGTTTTGCCGTCCACTTCCACTCCCGCCAGTCGGTGACGGTGCCGGAGCCATTGCCGGCGTTGATGCGGTGGTCTTACTCGCCAACGATAATGGGCCTTTTGAGTTCAAATTATCCGGCCCAAAATCATGCTTTTCTGGCATCCCACTCCTCACCGCAGAGCCTACCTGCCAAATCTGATTCAGCTCCGTCGCGTCACTCGGCAATGCAAGTTTGGCGAATATTCTCATCACCCCGCGGGAAGATTCCGCCTTCTTTTCCAACACGTCGTAAAATAGCTTCGACTCTACTATAGAGCTGTAAGACGAGATATTGTAGGTTTTGACAACCATAGATCCGTTGGAGTCCTTGAATGCAACGAGCGATTGTGCACCCGCCATGCCAGTGCCGGTTGGGTTCAGTGCCCAAGCAACCCAGCCGTCGGGCTTGGCCGGAGGGGCAATGAAGGCGACGGAGAGAGTGGGTCTGGGCTTGGTGGTTGGGTCATAGGTCCAGTGGAGATAGGCCTTGAGTACTGGAAGATCGGTGCAGTTTGTGAAGCTTGTGTTTTTCTGTGTAAAGGTCTGTGAGGTGCAGGTGAGGGAAAAGGCCGGTGAGAATAGCAAAGCCGTGACAATGAAAAAGAATGCTATAAAAGAGGCCATGGCTTCCATAAGCTATAGAGTTTGCTGATCGTGGGAGGTTTAAATAGAGAAACGGTGTTTAGGGATTTTGGGAAGTAGACCTGTTAACCCAATAAGAATATGACACGTGGATTAACAGATAAATTGGAAACATGTGCATAGTGCTTGATGTGTTGTTGGTCAATTGTTAAATGCGTGTTCGAAGGTTTTGTCCCGGCATGGAAATGGCAAAGTTTCAAGAGTATGTTTATTGTAATTTTTTTAGAATAAATATTGTGAAAAAGCATAATTTTAGAGAATGTATGAATCAAAAGTATGATTTTTTTTTTTTTAAAGAAATAATTTCGATTACTATTAAGCCCTTGTTTGGCCTCCATTATTTATAAATCAAATTTATTCAATATTCAATCTCAACCATCTATTTTAGTAAAGCATTCCATTTTTTACTTTTCAAACATTTTTTAACCACACGTCCTCCCAAAAATAATATTTCAAATCATGATTTATTTTCAAATAATGGGTCTCAAACAAGGACTAAAGTTGGTGATATGTCTACATCAAACTCTTGTTCGATTTAGATAATAAATATATTTTTAATAAATTTCGAGAATAGTAAATGGGATCAATAGTTAAAAGGTGAATTACATTTGTGAGGTTAAAATTAAATATTGTTTTTGACAGTGGCGGATGTAGGTACCGGCGAGCTAGCACAGCCGCGCTAGTTGGCCGTCGACAGTCGTCCAATTTTTATTTTTTTTATATATCTGAAAACTTGAAATAAAACTTGAAATTTTGGGAAATAGGGAAATAGCTGAAGATAGTGGTCCAGCGGACCCCGACCCACCGTTAAAGGCCTAAAGTATCACCTGGGATGATTTTCGAGGTGGTACGCCAAGCAAACCTCTTTAGCCGACCTGGTTAACGCACCAGCCGATGTGCTTTATATTCAGCCGGGGCGCTTTATGACGTTGGCCAGAAGAGAGATGGAGTCAGTGATGGGACACTGCATTTACCAAGACGTGACAGGCGCCCATCCCCTACAAAATGTAGCAATGATTACGGTTGAAAAGCAAGGTTGTCACTTCCATGAGCTAGGGTGATGACAAGTGTAAAGTATGCCACGTGTCGCAATCCAAGACAAAAAGTTCCACTATAAATAAAGCACAATTGTCTCCAAGCAGGAGGTTAGCAATTTCTCACTCTTAACTCTATATTTCTTTCACTCCCTTTTCTCTCTTCTACACACTTATATTTCCGGCACCCAATATATATATTCGCCTAAAATGAGTACTGACTTAGGCATCGGAGTGCAAACGGGAGCCACCTCGGCCCCCTTTGCAAGCTGACTGTTTGTCACAGTGCGCAGAAGATCCACGTGTTCAAGAGGGAGGAGCTGAGACGTGTTGGTCCAAGGTCCATCCGGATTTTGTGGTCAACAGTAAATTGGATCAATAGTTAAAAGGTGAATTCCATTTGTGAGGTTAAAATTAAATATTGTTTTTGACAGTGGCGGATGTAGGTACCGGCGAGCTAGCACAGCCGCGCTAGTTGGCCGTCGGCAGTCGTCCAATTTTTATTTTTTTTATATATCTGAAAACTTGAAATAAAACTTGAAATTTTGGGAAATAGGGAAATAGCTGAAGATAGGGAAATAGGGAAATAGTTGAAGATATATGTCCGCAGTCTGCTCGCTGTCGTGATTCATCAGGGAAGAAGAAGAACTTCGGTCTGTTGGTTTTGGGCTTTGTTCTTAAAAGGATTGACTTAAGCTTTGTTAAATTGGCCCAATTTTATAATTTGATAAATAATTTGGTATGATTTTGATTTTTTTAATGGATTGATTTGAAACTTATTAAATAGGCCCAAATTTATAGTTTGATAAATGATTTATGATTTTCAGAATGTATTATGATTTGATAGATGATTTATGATTTTTAGAATGGTCAAATGATTTTTAGAATGAATTATATTTTGATACTTTAATATATAAATTTCAAAATGAATTTAATGACATTGTTTTGCGTTATGATTTGTAATTTTTGAAAGTAATAAATTTATATGTTCTAATCTTGATTCTTATCTTCCTCTTGGGGTATCGCAATTGAAATAGTTGTTGTATTGAGTCTTCAACCTTTACCAATCACCAGCCATCAAGATTTCAACAATAAGGTATTTCAACCGTTGACGGTCAACGGTCAACGATCAACGGTACACGATCGACCGCTCTAGCTGGAAATCAGTCCTGGACACGTCACTGGTTTTGGACTTAAATTTTAACTTTTTAAGCTGAATCAAACGGTTGTAGAGTTAGTTTTGTCTTTAATATTTACTACGTGAAATGGGGTTTTACATATTTAGCTTTGTTTAGTGGAGATTAAATTCACATTTTAAGTAGATTATCTGATAAAATGTGTGATTGAAAAATTACAAGTTTCACAAAATGTATGATTGTAACCCATTGTTAACTTTAAATTGATTTCACAGGATCAATAATAAATGTCAATGTTTAGAAAATTGGATCGGACCGGTCGGTTCAATCAAAAAAACCTGGAACCGACAGGAAAATCGGTCCAGTTGACCTCAAAAATCGGCCGATTCAACCGGGAATCGGCCGGGTTTTAAAACCCGATTTTTTTATTTTTTTTTGCTTTTCTCTAGTTGTTTTAAGTTACTTTTGTGTATAATTTTATTTTCTAAATTAGTAGATATTAGTTTATTTGTGAAAGAACACGTTTTTTAGAAATTTTTGGAATAATTTTTTATGTTTTAATTGAAACTGGTTCGACCCGGTTGGATCTTTCAACCCTTGACCTGCTGCTTTTTTCGGTTCGAGTCGATTTTCGATTTTCTGAACACCGATAAATATTGAGTGGTTTATGATCTTTGATCCAACTCGATTAATGTAAGGTGTAAGCCAGCCATAAAGTGCAATGCACGTGAGCTTAATTAAAACTAAATTACTTTCATTCTAAACTTTTCCTAGTTAATTAATGAGGTGAATGGAATCACGAGCTTTTCTTTATGACACAGCCTCACATCACCTTCATGTTTTGACTAATGTATAACGATGAGAAAGTTGTTTTTTTTTTTTTTTTGATCGGAAAGAGAAAGTTGTTAATTATATATAAGCCCCCTTTGGTGTAAATTAATTTCAATCAAAATCAATAATTAATTTTAATCACACGTTTCATGAGAAATGTGAAATTTATAATTTTTTAATCACATATTTTTTTAATTTTTATCTAAATTAATAAAAATTTAATTTTAATCTTCACCAAAAATCAAGTAAGCAATTGCGCAGATTCGTTCAAACCCAAATGTACTTGTAGGAATGGGAACAGTTGAGAGCTAAGATCGTGAATTGTTAACCACAGACGAATCATGTGAATCAAATTAAAAAAAAAAAAATGCTTCAAATGATAAATTTCACATAACATGAGGTTTGAATGTATATAAGCATAATAATTTGATCTATAAACATCATAATTGGCGTAAAGGTAACATGAGATCAGGGGCAGACCTATGTAGGCACTGGTGGGTGCAGTCGCACCTAATGGACTCCCATTTTATTTTTGGTTTCTCTTTCTCTCTCTCTCTCTCCCTCTCTCTCAAAATTTCATCATGTTATTTGATTAATTAATCCACCCATTTTATACTGTCTTGCACCACGGAACTAAATTCATGGGTCCGTCTCTGCATGGGATGTTGGCATTGTTAGACTTTAGAGTGACTCGTAAATAGGTAGAAATATTCGACTATCATGTTGATTTATGTCAAAGAAAAAATCTATCTAATCATTGATACTTTATTTGAGTGAAGACTTGAAAGTTGAACGTGTAGCCCACACCCTGAGGGCCCGAACCGACCCCGCCCAAGGTCCTTGGTTCGGGAAGGTAAATTCAGGTTATGCCTCCAAGGAGCCAGGGTGGAAGGGCTTATGGTAAGCATGAGAAACGCTCAATAACTCCGGCTTGCCACAAGGCCAATTCCACCTTGCGGGGAATCGAACCAAGCACACAGCCGCGCTGAGCACTTACCACCCATCCCCTTTGCCACTTGGAGATGTGTCCTGGGGGCCTTGAAAGTTGAAACATGATTTTCATTTCATGCAATACATGTAAGCCACTTTTCGGAGACGATTATAATCATTTTTTTGGGGGTTTTTTTTTTCAGATCTCGAGGTAGATGTAAGGTTAAAAATTGGAGAAAGAAAATATATGTGATTAAAAAATTGTATTGAAAATTTGAGCGATTAAAAAAAAAACGTCATTTATCGAACGGGGGCAAAATTACCAAGTCAATTTACGTGTTTAAAAAGCTCTACCAACTTATTTAACGGGGCCCACATGTACTAAAAGTGACCTTTTTTGATCTTGGATTCGAAAATTCTCCACCCAAACATGAAATGTGAAACTTTAGTGGGGTTAATTTAACTATTTTCCCCTTGAGATGCTTATGAAAGTCGTAATAATGTCATACACATTGGAATTTAGGAGGAAATTGCAGGATCCCTACTTTTAAAGACCACAGTTTAAATATGAGATCAAATTTAAATAATTTCAAATTTCAAGTTATAATTAGGATTCTAATAATTAATTAATAAAATGATTAAATAATCTAAAATTAAATTAAATATCAAATTCTATTATTTATATCCACAGCAGTGACCTAATTCTCTCTCTCCCAATTTATTACCTCTGTCCTCCAATTGGTTTACTCGACGTCGCCGCTTCCTTCTCAAGTCTTCGGTTGTTCCTAAGAACCAACAGCCAACTGTTATCTCTCCAAAAGAATACAAAAAGAGATTTAGGAAGTTCATCGACACCCACTTTTTGTGGGTCTCGGACCATTGGTGCTTTCACAGATTGAGTAACCCCAACAAAAAGAGCTTTAGGAATTTCATCGACACCCACTATAGTTTTGATTTTGTCCAGGAACTGATCCCATTTTGGACTATAGCCGCTCTGATTGTTTCCAGGAGCAGATCCCACATTTGGAGCGCCTTTCGTATTAACCAAACCAGAACCAAATTGCTCGATTTTGGTTTGGTCTTCGAACCATTACTTGAGTTTTAAATAATAAATGCAAATTAAAACTTCTGTATATCCACTTCTTCATTAGAATTCATCTACATCATTATTAAATAGAAAATTTAATTTTTAGTTAACAAAATAAAAGTTTAGAAAAAGTAACATGTTATTCCAAATCAAAGAAGAAGAAACTCGTCTGAAGGAAACTTGCCGACTCGTCAAAACTTAGAAAATTGAATATAAAGACCGCTTGGACTTATAGTTATTGGTTGCGAGGAAGGTCTGACTCTTCCCAATCTATCGTGACGCCGTGTGAGTTAGGGATGAATTTTGCAACTTGAGTTTTGATTAACTCCTAAGAATTGACGATTGGGTTGAGGTTTATCTATACATAAATTTTAAAAAATAAACATCAACGCCGTCGTTGTTGACTAAGGAGTGCAACGATTGCTGTGTTATAGGAGTGTAAGTAAAATAGTATGAATGTGTGTCTATAATTGAAAAGAAAATAAATGAATTAGAGTTAGAATTTAGATTTATGATTTAAAATCTTTGTCTAAGGTAAATTGTATGGTAAATAACATTTTTGTACATTTCACATTTATAATTTCAGATTTAAATTTTTTTGTGAGATGAATATTCACTGATTTGTAAAAAAAAATAATATATTACTATATATATAAAAAAAATTGAATTAGGTTCTTGGTCCTAGTTCTGGAAAGAGAACCAGAACCAGAACCGAAATCAAATTGTTCTTGATTCTAGAAACCGAACCAAATCGCTTTGTTTGGTTTTGTTCTTGTTTGGTCTAGTTTGGTTGGGTTATTTTATCCACCACTAATTAATTTAACATTTTGTGACCTACTGATTTGATGAGTTGTGCATTGAAATTAGTCTTGACTTAAAAAATTGTTAATGCGATATAAAAATAGTTCGATTTGTAACCTAATATTTTGACAGTTTATGACCCTAAAATAATTCGTGACCTAAAAATTGTGGTTGTGACTTAAAAAAATTATATTTTGTGACATGAGATTTTAAAATGTTGTTATCTTAGTATTTAATATTTATAATGAATAAAATATTTTTAATTATTTAATCTTAATTACAATCTGATTTTTAAAATTATATAAGTTTCATATCAATTTTAAAATTTGCATTTATAATTAACTTATATTATATTTTCCCTGTAATAAAATAGGAGATGAGGCCCCAATTTGAACCCCATTTTGAAATATTATTTTTTAGGAGATTTTTTTTATTAAAAAGTAGGTTATTTTTTTCTATTTCTTAACTAAATAAAAAGAGTAGTAGTGTCCACAGAGTGCATTTTCGCCCATAACGACACCGTATTGGTCACGTCGTTTTATTTATTTTCTCCCTCCGTTTCGCAAAAACACTTTCTTCGCCAACCCAAGAAATTTCCTCTTGCTCTTACCCCTAAAACTCTCTGTCGCATCGAGCCTTTCAGCTTCTCTGCCATGTCTAATCTCTAAGGAAGAACCGATTTGCTCAAAAAACCATGACGGTTGCTAAGATATTGGAGAGCGGTGGCGTTAAATGTGTCGATTTCATGTTTGCTTCGATTTAGGGTAATTTTTTTCGATACTCTCTTTTAATCCGTATGTTCTTGTGTGTTGTGGCTTCAAATCTTGCATTTGTTTTGTAAGATGCATAAATTCTTGATCTTTGGTTTTCATTTCCATTTTTTAATATTTTCAATATTTTACATAGTTTGATTGTTAAACGAGGAAGGATGAAGTACGTTTCATGGGTATTTTGCCGATTGTTTGGTTTTCTCAATCATTTTTTCCCTAAATTATTTAGAATTTACTTTATGAGTTTAATCAATGGGTTTTGCTTTGGATTTAGTTGAATTGAGGACTAATGGAAACCTATTAGGCATATCATGTTTACTAAATTTATCCTATCATCTACTCTAGCAGGCTTGGGCCAAAGAGGATCTTCTAAGGGAACAAAGCAAGGAGCTCCAAAGCTACAGCTTTGCCCTTATTTTGTAATGGAATTCATTTTCTTTTGTGTTGGCTATGTTGTTACTGGTCTCTTTTGATTGTTCAAATATATGTGTTCATTTGAACGTACTTGAATTTTTACAATTTATTTGCTTAGAACAAGTTTATTTACATTAAGCAATTGATTCAGAATCTGAGTCATTGATGATATCATATTGTTGTGGCTCTGGCGGATCAAAGTATTGTTAGATAAAACACCTATTTGATTTCAAATCTTACTTCTCCTCCTTAAAGTGATCAAAGCCTCAGGGATTATCAATTTAGAATTGAAAGAACTGCATCCTTCTTGCAGAAGAGAGATGGATAGCACCGAAGTTGAAAGAGTGCTGCATATCACACAATACACGATCTTCAGGAGCATCTTAAAGAAAAAAGAACAACATGTCATGGAGTTGCAGGATCAAGTATGTTGATTTATTTATTTATTTATTTTGTCTATGATGAACATCCGGTGATACTATGCTGATCGAATTTTTTGAGGCCTCGATCAGCTTAATATCTTGTTTGTTTGTCTTTTACTGGTTATTTTCAAATGCTTCTATAAAGGTTAAAAGGATATCCATGATATTGTAATTGCAAATTTGAGCTTTTTCAGTAAACTTAAACTGTGCAATTCATGCCTATCCTATGACATGTTGTGGTTTATGCATTGTGCTCTACGGTGCGTGCTTTGCCAATACTTTGCACAAAATAAATTGAGTTATCTTGACTTAAAGTTTTGTTTCTTGAAATGTTAGTCAATGTGTCCTTCCTCTAATCCGTCCAATCAAGGACCCGTTTGGTTCCAAACTTTTTTTTTAAAGATTTTCAACCACATATTTTTATGGAATCTACCACTTTTTAAACACACATTCTCCAAAAAAATTGAAAAGGGTTGTGACCAAATGGGCTCTAAAGTACTTCAAAAGGGGTATGTATATTGTTGGGCAATTGATCTGTTTAAGGAAAAGCCTGAAATTTCATTATTGGACCAATATTAAGCCCATTCTTTCAGTCCAGCTTTGGAGCCCATGTTACACAATTAATATTGAGGCCCAAGTCCGGATTCCTCACTTCAGTCGGACCTTTTGATAACCCGGTCCGGCCTCATCTCAGCCCTTGGATCTGCTCTGATTAATCCTGACCGTCCACTTATGATGATAAGGATTCTGAGTCGATCTGAATTCATTCCAGACACTTCCATACTCTCTAACCCTAATTCTCTCTCTAAAAGGCGATTCTTCATCGCCTCGTCTGAATTTTTTTGAGTTTTCTTCATATTTCTTCCAGAAATCTTAGATATTGTTTGTAGTTTCTTTGTGGTAGTGGTTGATACTGATTTTGTGATAATCAGTATACGTTTTTCTTTGAGTTTGGCAGAGTATTCTGTAACTCAGTTGTTTCTTTGTGGTTCTTTGTACGAGTTCAGTGTTTTCTGGAAGTTTTGTATGATTTTTGGGTTTGATTTCTGTTTCTATAATATTTACGGTTTTGAATAAAGTGTGTTTGATTCTTTGTGGTTTGATTCTGAACCTTAAATCCTTACATACATATATATATTATTTTGTGGGGGTGAACTTAGACTGCTAATTATTCTCTTTCAGCATAGAATTGCTCAAGAAACCATTTTTTTCAAAAGATGAGCAATTAAGAGAGGCACAAGCTTGGATGACTCGTGCTCAGGAAATGGATGCTTTACAATCAAGCACTAACCACACTTTAAAAGCTGAACTACGAGAATGTGTAGAGCAGTATAATCGACTGTGGCTTGTTTGTCAAAGAAAGATGGTCAAGTTATTGATGTATGTAATTCCTCAAAATTCAAATGTTGAATTCTATTTTGTAGTCTGTTTTCGAATGGACTAATAAGCTTTGTCAAATGCATTAGTTTGGTGATACCGGTTGAGGGTTTTGAATGGGCTAAAGGAGGCAAATGCTTCCAAGGTTAAATTTTTGTACTTGGCTTTTGAGATTTTTGTCATCTGGCGAATTTAATTGAATTCTTACTTCTGATTACAAATTCTTTGTTGTAACAATCATACATGGAGATGGATAAGGCATTAACTTTTGGTGCAGTACTTGAATTCTAACTTAAGCACGGTTAATAAAAAGAATACATGTTTTATTCTTTCAGTTTTGAATATATAATTATGTAGTCGGGTTAACATTTTGTCTAGAGTATTTTTGCCTGACCTTAATTAATCTATATATAATATATTAAAGTAGCTGAGTCAATGATAGTCAACAACACAGTTTCCCTCCAAGACTTTTGTGTTATGTGCAGAATTTTTTATTTTTTCGATTTTGGGTACTTCAATATTTATTATGTTCACACTGCTTATATTCCCCACTCAATAATCAACTTCAAAATTCACTTCAAAAATAATTGGACCTTCAATATTTATTTATTATTTTCAAAATCGCTGAAGTCTACTTATAGTCTTTAATATTTATTGTGTTTACATGGCTTTTATTTCCCGCGCCCCTAATCACACTGGAAACAATTATTTTCTTCTTTTTTTTCCTTTTTCGTTTTTTTAGAATTTGTTTCTTTTTTTTTCTCGTTTTTCAAAATCTGTTTATTTATTTTTGTTTTCTATATCCTTTTTTTCCCCGTTTCCTAATGTTCAACCTCTTTCATCTCTGCTATATATAAATTATGAAGATATACACAATAATAAAAGATTCAATTAAATGGTTATTTCTTTGAAAAAATGTGTATAGTTTAACATGAAATCCACTCCATCTTCTCTTTATCACGTTTTATGATTCAAAATTTCTGGTGCAGTGGTAATGCTTATTAGTTATTAATATTACAAACCAGTTGAAAATAAAAAAATCATAAATTATTTTTTGAAAAAGTAAAAAGGATTGGCACTGTTCTCTTCCTCAAGATTTGTGATATTTTGAGTCTTTGAACATATATTTGAATTTCTGATGAAAAAGAAAAAAATATTAAAACAATAATATTGTAGAGAAAGCTTCGAAAATGGTATAAAATACAAATTATTAGGACTAATAATGGATCTACTAGATCTTATCTTTTTCAGGTTGGATATGAGTATGAGTTCGTCGAAAAATCTTCAATCCACAAATATTTCTTGCAATTTTTGGGTTTAACCACAGTTTATTAACGGAATTTTTTGGTGCGGTGGTAAATCTTATAGGAGAACACGATATGAGAATATTCATATCACGTGAAATTTTCAGTTTGACATAGTCTGATAATACAAGTTGATTGTTAAGGGATTTTATGGGAAAACACAGATTTCTTCCTCATCACAATAACGATACACTGAAATATGAGGATTTGTTAATAGTCTATTTATATTATGTTCTAGATTTTTCTGTTAGGGTTGCAATGTGTTAACTAATATTGGGTTATTTAGAATAGTTTTGGGTTGAATATATATGTTAATGATTTCGACCATTGAGTGAAGAAAAAATATATTATTCATGAGTTAGTATATATAATGGATGAAAATGTATTTCACATTGTATAAAAAATAATATAAACAAAAACTTAAATTATTATTTTTCAAATTTTGCTTTTACCAAGAAATTGTTTTTTTATTTTTTTATGATATAAGAATGATAATTTGTTTGTTTTTACTTATATATATATATTTTGGGTTTTTGTGTCGAAACCTCTCTTTTCATAAAAAAAGTGTTCTTTTAATGTTTTCAATCTTACAAATAAATATTTGTGTTCAGTCATACAAATTCAAATTAAAATTTTCAGTTAAAAATTATGTCGAAATTTTATTAATAGATAATACTCTCTCCGTCCCACAAAGATAGTCCACTATTCCTTTTTCGTCTATTCCAAAAGGATAGTCCACATTATTTTTTGAGAGTGAAGTTAATGTTTTATATTCCATTTTGTCCTTAATCTGTGTGAAAATGAGTAGATGACTATTTTTATGGGGTCGAGGGAGTACTAAATTATAAATCACAGTAATCATAGTTTTTTTTATAAATAATCTTATTTTTAGTTATTTAGTACATCTAAAAATTGGAACTCTTTTTTATAGCGTATTATTAAATACTTTTATAGATAATTACATTTAATACGTAATTAATTTTTTGTAATAATTGTGATATTTTATTGGTCTTAATTTTATGGATAGATATTTGGTTCAATCATACTGATCCAATGTCAAATTCTCAATTAAAATTATATCAAAAATTTATACACATTTGTATTTTTATAGATCACATTGTATTGAAATTTTTATAGGTAAATCCTATTTTTTAGTTATTTATCACATTTACATATTAAAGTTCTTTTCTATATCGCATTATTTATCAAAATAATTTCAATGACAATTACATTTAATTCTTAATTAATTTTTTATTGCAAAAAGTCTCATATCACATTTTTTAACATTAACGGTTAACAAATTTATTTATATTGTTTGAAATGATATAGTTATTAATGATTTTTTTTCCTAACTGTTAATTTTAAAATTTAAAAAACTAATTAACCATGCCAAGATATTTTTTGCTATAATTTAATTCAAATTTTATGATATTTTTCACAACAATATATAAGTTGTCTCCCAATTTATACTTAATTAAAAATTGAGATAATCAATATTAAATTATAATTTCAATCAGATAACAATTACTTTA
The DNA here is from genome assembly GCA_963555705.1 of Ligustrum vulgare. NCBI lineage: Eukaryota > Viridiplantae > Streptophyta > Magnoliopsida > Lamiales > Oleaceae > Ligustrum > Ligustrum vulgare. Next base: position 4,806,536 of record OY743180.1, read on the forward strand.
TATAAATATTGAAAATCTAAAATATTATAAATTTGATGCAATATATTTGTCAACCTCGCAATTTTTTTTTTATTATTATTCTTTTAATTCCGCGTAAGATCATTTTTATTCAGACGTTTCTTCCCGTGCATCGCACGGGATGATTCACTAGTTGGTGTTAAAATTTGCTGATCTTTTCTAAATTTTGTTCGTCTACAAAATGTAGAGAACTCCAATGACACTTTAATGAAATAATATTAACGCAACCAAGTATGTTTTTAAAATAAAAAAAAAAAAATATTCTTTCTCGTACAATGCACGAACAAAAACTAGTACTTGTAAAAAAATCTTTAATGTGAGACCGTACGAATGAAAATGAGTTTTGAAATATTTGGGGACAAAGATTGTTAACCTTTTGACTTTGGATTTATTAGGCCACACACTAAAAATTCTATTAAGTCATTTTAGGAAAATACGAATAAAAAATCAAAACAGTTGAAAGCTACACCATTCATTTTCTCCCCCATGCATCATTATCACTCTCCTAATTTCATTCATTTTCTCATGTCCGTATCTCTCCTCCCCCAAACCGAAATCATCGTCCAAAAATTCCTCCCGATAATCAAGTTAAATCTATATCCTAATTAAAACCAATATCCAATTTCTGACTATTCCAATTTTTTACTATTCTTTGATTTGATTTCGTTTTAGTGAATTTGCTTTGTCCCTGTTTAATTTTCATTAAAACAAAATTATGATTTTCTTTTTCCTCTTTTCAATCATACATTGTATCAATAAAATAATATTACAAAAAAAAAAAAAAAAGTCCTTACTTTTTAACCACGTATTTTTCTAAAAATCGCTATTCAAAACAACAAAAACTCTTCTTAAACAACATCAACCCTAAATTTCCAATCGTCGTTTCAACCGAGAATTCTTGGCAACGATTTAAATATATTGCTAGTAATGGCAATAACCCATTTATCTCCGTTGAAGAGGAAGATTGTTTCTGATTCGAAATATGACTTGGTTCCTCCGAACAAATAAGGAAGCGCCGCTAGAAGAAGTGTGGTAAAGAAAGAATCTCTCATTTATTGTGATTTTCATTTGTTACCAGAGCTGAATTGTTGATTTTTGACATGAAATATTTATTGGTATTCTTGAGGTAAATTAGAAAGCAATTAGTTTTTAGCATATTTCAGGTGGTTAGTAAATAACTTTCCAGTTACAATGTCAATCTGACTCTCAAACATTCTTAATTTTATTACATAATCTGTAGAGTAATTCTACACAAACATTTTTTTCTGACATTTTTGGGTGACATACAGAGGTGTCACCTCGGCATTGGTTGATGTCGAGTTGGGTCACATGGCCCACCTCGACATCAACCAATGCCAAGATTATACTTCGGATATGTCACTTAAACATGTCAAGAAAAAAATGTTCACTTAGAATTTTTGTAATCTATAATTTATGTTGTAGTTTAATGACATGCAGGAGCTACGTTCTATTTTTTCATCATTACAAGAGATATACTATAATATTTTTCACTACAAAATTCGTGTGTTGATTCAAATGAGTATTGTAATTTAACTTTAAGATGTATTCACTGCATGAGTGATAATTATTTACTTATATTCAAAACTTTTTAAGAGTTGTATTGCAAATTATTTTATTCATTATATGTAATGAATAAATTACAAATTTTCAAACATACTACATATTCATATATATATTAGTCGTAATAAAATAAAGAGGCTAACTAATAGAATCACACAATAAATTTATCGTAAAACATGCGTAATGAAAATTATTATTACTCATTATTTAATGGACTCATATAAATTCGTTATTTTGTAATGAAAAATATGTGCAAATTTTAATGGCAACAAATTTTATATAGAAGACGAATTTTTTCTTCGTTTTTATGGTAAATCGCGTGATATAATATTTTTGTGGCATTATTTTAAATTGTAACTTCCCTAATAAATGATATATTTAATGGTAACCAAATTCGTACGATTAAGGATGATGATAACTTTCACAGTTAATGATATACTTTATGGTATGATTTTAACTACCTAAATTGTACTTCCTATGTTTCAAAAAGATAGTTCTATATACTATTTTTGTCCGTCTCAAAAAGATAGTCTTATTTTTATATTGAGCATGCATTAAATTTTTCATTTTCATATGTACCCTTATTTAATGTATCTTGGTACAATGCACATTAACTACTTAACTATTGCATTTTCAAATTTTTTGTTGGAAACAAAGTGAATCAACTTAAAACAATAAATAAGGAATAAATGGTATAAATGAAAAACATTGATAAAATTTAATACCTTAACTATACTAACTACTATTTCTTAATTCGTGTGAAAATAACCGCAGGACTATCTTTTTGGGACGGAGGTAGTATTTAATAACACACTCTCTCCTATTGCACGGATTTTTCAAAAACCAAAACTAGAATTGTTGTTACAAAATGATTTAATTGTAAGTTGTAAGTAAATATCAAAATAGATGAGTTAATTGTTTGAATGATCACTGAACTTAGGGGTATGTCTTGGATTGATCACCAAACTTTAAAATTTCGAGAGTTGATCAATGAATTTATTTAAATGTCTTCGACTCGTCACTGAACTTTAAAATGTCGAGTTTTTATTACTAAGCTTTGGGTTAATTGTTTCAATAATCACTGAACTTATATAAATATCGAGTTTTGATCGCTTAACTTATCAAAATGGTGAACGTTAGTCATTGATTTAACTTTCGTAACATAATTGACGACGTGACAGATAGAATGTCTGCTAACTTCAACCAACCAATCACGACACACCAACTTACGAAGTAAAATTTTTAAAAACGTCTTCGATTGATCACTAAATTTTTAAAAACATGTTTTTTACTAATGATTTGTTGTATAAAATTGATAATTTAAAAGTTTAGTAACTAATCAATGACCCTTTTTAAGTTTTCTTACGTTGTAATTTGGTGTGTCGTGGTAAATCAATTGAAGTTGATGTGATGTCAAGTGTACATTCTGTTTGTCACGGTGTCAATTTTATTATGAAAGTTAAGTCAATGACTAACGTCCATCATTTTCATAAGTTTAGTGATCAAAACTCGACATTTATCTAAGTTCAGTGATTATAGGGACAATTAACCCAAAATTTAGTGATCAAAACTTGACATTTTAAAGTTCAGTGATCAATAAAAAACGTAGACATATTGTTAACAGTGATTATTAAGAAAATTAAATAATAAGTTCAGTGACTAATCGAAAACATTTACATAAGTTTAATGATCAAATCTCGATATTTTAAAGTTCAGTAATCAATCCAAGACATATTTCTAAGTTCAGTGATCATTTAAACAATTAACTCCAAAACAGATACATTACAATGCTGTATTTCTGAATTTTCCCCCATTTGCATTTTATGAGTCAATGTTCAAAACGATGTTTGTTAATGGACCTCGGCCATTTTATGGTTCGGGCCTCTTTCGAGGAGACAAAGCCCAGTCCAATATACAGAAAATTAGAGCCCCTGACTGGAAAAATGGGAGACGAACAGAGGCAGAACTACTAAACTAACAATCCCTACTACGAAGACTCAGAACACTAGCTCACTCTTTTATAACCTCCGCGGAACTCAATTTTCAACCACTCGTAGGAGTTCTCGCTGCGGCGGCGCCACCAGGTTAGCTCTTACTCTCGCACTCATTTTCAATGTATACAATGGGGGGCTTACCTTCGGACGCAGCTTCGATTTTTTTTCCTTCTCATACCGCTTTTTGCGTTTGCTTAATGTGCACTTTTATTTTACCGCATTACTTTTCAGTCTATGGACATTTATACAGTTTTTTGATGTATTATCTGCTCTAAAAAGTTCGATGTGATTGGCATTGTTTATTTTCATTTTTAACTATGGAAAAATGAGGGGCCTTTCTCTTTGGCATATTTTGTATTTGTTTTGAGTTTTGTGTGCCAGATTACGAAAAATATCCCCCTACATGAAAAGTGAGAACTGGAAATTATATACTGCCCAGTAGGCACCTTATTGTGCCCACTGGGGGCACGTGGCGCCCCCTATTGGGGTTGTCAAGTGGGGCCATCTATATTACTATTCATTTATTGCATTCATACTTTATAGTCAATTATCTAGACAATAGTGTTAAAAAAAAAAAACACTAAGAGAAACAAAATTTGTTTTTTTTTTTATCTGGTTTGGCAACAGTAAAAAAATAATTTTTTTTTTTATTATGCAGATATGATTTTACTTAGTCACGAGATAAAAATATTTTAGCAAACGAGAAAGAAAAGACATTTTTTTTTTTTATTATTCTCATATGATTTTGCTTAGTCACAAGATGGAAATATTTTAACAATCAAGTACTTTGAGTTGTGATTAACTTATATTTCACGCTTTAGATTAACTTATATTTTACACTAATAAAATCGACTAAATATTAAATCTAGTGCGACGTAAAATCTAGCACTAGTATTCTTTATGTTGTTCTAAAAAACGATTTCTCAAAATACAATACTGGAAAATGCGTTTACTTTGTAATTTGTATTTTATAGTGTGTTATTTAATGAATTTTTCTTATTCAAGGATGGGGATTTGAAAAACTGAAAAATGCGTTTACTTTGTAAAACTTTATAATTGGTGATTTGGGAATAGGGTTTCACAGTGAATTGAGGAAGAAAGATCAATTTTGAAAATGAGAGAAATGATGTGAACTTTTAATTCGAAAACATCCAAAGCAATATTTCAGCGTTTTATGTTTCCTTTGTAATTTTTTTTTTCCGTTTTCAAAAATGCGCTTTGGAAAATAAGTAAAGTAAACATGTTTTTAGTGTATTCAAAAATTGAAAATTAAAAATGACCTGAAGACAACAAAGATAATCGGACCTAAATTACCTGAATTGGAACCTTTTTTAGGGAGCAGTTTTTGAGATCTCTTTTGTAGTTAGTGAATTTAGCGTATTTTTCGTGTCAATTTTGTTAGAGCTGGAATAAATTATCGAATTAGAAATGGTTAAGCTATTTACTTTTGGTATCTGAATGTTTAGCTTGCTTATTAATTATTTGAGCTCAAAGAAACTTCTAAGTAGGATGGCAAAAAAAAATCATCAAACCCGATTCCCGCAGAGATCGACCTGAACGGGGAGGGGATTACCTACCTAAATAGGTCTATGGGTCGGGTGTGGGCTTAGAAACAAGATCCATACCCGACCTTCATACTTATTATTTGCTTAAAAAAATAACATGAAATGGCAAAATTCGAAAAGATTGAAACCCTAGCGACACTTCATTTTTCTAATTCATTCCCATTTGGAGATTATATAAATATTCGAAAGTTTTTAAATTTTGCATGAATTTCTTCTAAAATATGAAATTTTGCTTACAATTAAATTCTCCTCACTTCCCAGAAGATAAACATAAAATAGATAACGAGTTTTCAAATAGGTATAGAAGCATATACCAGATAATATACGCCTCCGACCCGCATCCAACTTGCTTTCTTAAATGGGTATATGGTGTTAGTAATATGACTTACCTTGAGAGGTTGGAGACGAAATCATCGTTTACCGAATGAAGAATCACGAACCAATTACATATTAAACATCCACTTGAAATCTTCAGAATTATGATAGAAGAACACAAAAAATTGAATGAAATGAAAGAGTTAAACACGTGAAAACACGTTATCCTAAAAGTACATTTGCCTCAAAAGTACATTTGCCCCCTCTCGGTCGAGATGCTAAAGGGTTTGATAGCAAATGGCTTTAGAGGATTAATCAAGCCTACAAACCATGTATTCTTTGTGCGTATTCATCTAGCACAAAGAATACATGGAAGAGGAATAAGAACAAAATGAGAAATTGAGTTGAATCTCTTTGATTTTGGATCAACACTTGTTATGAATATGTTATTAAATTGTATTTCCCTTTATCAACACCTCTATTTATAGACATGGAAGTTAAATCCATAAATGGATGCCCAAACATGCCAAAAGATGCTAAAAATCAAACAATACAACGGTCAAAATACTTAACCGTGCGACCGCGCGGTTATAACATTTAATGCACGTCAAAATTTGACGTGTGACCGCTTGATTTTTGTACAGTGCGGTCGTGCGGTTTTCCTATAGGCGCCACCTTTTATTTTTTCACTTGTTTTCATGTTGATATAGATCCAAAATAAATCTTTAATCCATTTACATGGATTCTTTCTTTCATAATCAATATTTGAACAACACATTGGAATTAAAATTCCAACATATGGTTTGTTATTTGTTCCCGTTTCCTCCTATATTGGTTAATATATTGGCAATTATTTATCTACTTAAAACTTTATACGTGTATTGTCATGTGTTCCTGTTTCCTCCTACACTTGAATTTTGTTATAAAAATTGGTAATAATAGTGTAGAAACAATGGCCATTCCTTTTCTCGACAAGGAGATTATCAAGAAGCATGTCATGAGAGTGATCAATATGTCTCCCTGAAGGTACTCTCCTCAGCCACTTTATCTATGCTTTTCCTTATCATGAAATGCATTACCTCCTTGAGTATTGAATATTGATCCTTCATCAATTCCATCCATTTTTTCACTTTTCTTACCAGCCGGAAGCCGTAATTCCTATCGTTGGTTCAACCGTTGGATAATATTCTTGATATTTGGTTTTGTTGTAGTTTTTTTGAGTAGTTGATGTATACATATATGCAAGTCAGGTTCCATCTTAAAAACTTTTATTCTAACTTTTATTCTTGTGGCAGACGAACTGGCATAGACCCCGGGGTATTGACTCACATGTCAGGAGAAAGTTTAAAGGATGCACATTGATGCCAAACATCGGTTATGGTTCAGACAAAAAGACTTGCCATTATCACCCTAATGGGTTTATGAAATTTGATGTCCACAATGCCAAAGAACCTGACCAATAAACTCGCTAGGCTGCGTAGCCAAGAAAGGCAATTGTTGAGTGTGCGGGGCAGTTGAATGTTGTCGTGACCAATAAACTCGCTAGGCTGCGTAGCCAAGAGGATGAGTGAGCTTTGCAATAGTAGTTGTTTATTATTAGAAGATTTCACGGGACAGCGATCTGGGCAAATTTTTTATTTTATTTTATTCAGGAGTATTCCTTAACTTGTGTTGCATGCTACTTTATATATTTCTGCAATGGCAGTTTAATTTACCTTACTTAGTTGAAGACAGGAATTCCCAGGGAAAAAAAATGTACGTCGTGTTACTTTCATATGGTCACTTCATAATTGTATCCTTATTTACTCGAAGGACCATGGATTGGTTAGAAGTCATGGTCCATAGTTATACTTGGGATTACGATGGAATTGATATTGCATTTCTTGTTGATTGTGTGGCTAGTCGCGCATTTACACTTCTAGTGTAACATATTTGTGTATTGATTGGTGATTGGTGTTGGGCGAAATTATCAACTGTATTTGATGAACAGTTGCATTTGCAAGTGGCTGCCTATCGCGGTGCTAATTTATTAGGGCAGTAAACAGCTGTGATTAATTGATTATGAAATCTAATAATGGTCATAGGTTGGCCTAGGGTGGCTAACGGGTCGAGTGGTCATGGACTCAGTTTGGCGCATATCGGTTGATTTGGCCTCATTTTGAGACAAGACATGAATCGATTTGAGCTCAAGATTTTATCTATGATTTATTTATTATTATTATTTTCAAGAGTTGGACTTATTTGGGTTCGTGTACGAGTCAATGAACCGGCTCCTTTACCTCTTTTGTTCCATCTCTATTAATTTTTTAAAAAAAATTGTTTGCTATTGAATTTATTTTAAAAAAAGGGAAAATTACAGTCATGGTCCCAAATCATTTTTTTTTTTTTTTTTTTTGTAAACCTTCACTTTGCGTCATCTATAGTCTCAAACCTTCAAGATACTCGCATCAGAAGGACAAATAGACGGTTTCCATTCAAATTACTATTAATCAAGATATTTCTTTTAATCAAGATATTTCAACTAGGCCACCGTCTTGCCAGCTGAAAAATACATCAATTTCTTTTAATCAAGATATTTCAACTCCACTATCAACGAATTGGAAACATTAACAGACCTGACAAACCATCATCAGCCTTGGAGAGTGAAATTGTAATAGAAAACATTTAATCCGCCATAAATTTATTTGCCGATATGCTTCTTGTTGCGATTTGGCAATACAATGGCTTGTGGTGAGCAAAGAGAAGAGAAAGATAATGGTAACAAGTTCTGGGCTTGGAAGAGAAAAAGAAGAGGTATGAGAGTATACAGATGGTGGTCGGTGACAGGTTTGGGGATTTTGGGATTGTTTGGAGGAAGAAGATGAACAATATTTCTATTTCTATTTCTATTTTTTTTTTAATTTAGTTTTTGTTTTCTTATATGTTAAAATGCTAAAGTTACCATTTTGCCTCTCTTATATTTGATCAAAATTAATTTTTGTGGTCAACTAACAATGATTTGGATGGAAACAATCCATTTGTCCTTCTGATGTGAGTATTTTAAAGGTTTAGGACTATAAGCGGCATAAAGTAAAGGTTTGGATAATGTATGTAAAAAAATAAAAAATGATTTGAGACCGTGACTACAATTTTTCCTTAAAAAAATGAGTCGACTTGTGATGACTTGACTCGTGAGCCTCATGACTCGAGGGTCGAGTCAATCATAAGATTTGAACATGCTTTGCTCGTCCATGGGGTAAGGTCGAGCTCGAATGTCTACTAACCAAAATTGAGTATAATACTATAATAGGGTGTCCTCAACCGTAAGAGCTCATTTGATTGTGAGAATGGAAAATAGGTGAAAAGAAATATTTAAAATTAATTTTATGGAAACGATTTTCGTTGAAAATCTCGATTGATGACACCTTGTAAATATATAAAATAAAGAAGAATCTAATTTACTCTAATTATTGACAAGAAATTCATTAATTAAGTATATAAATAAGTTACAATTTTTAATATATCAAAAAATAAAAAAATCGTTATTTTGAATTTGTGTGGGATGATTCAATCCTTCAATCCACACATCTTTATTTTTATTTTCTGAATTTCTATTATTCTCAATTTTCTCATCTTCACCAACATTAAACACCCCTTCTACATAAGACTCCACGTCAATTACCTTAGTTTCATCCACGTCCTCATGAGCCGGACGTAACGGAATGAACGGCGGCCGGGGCATCTCCAATATAAAATCCCAATCAACGGTTTTAAGAAAATCGTGGCTTTTGATTTCCTTAACGGAGATCCTCTTTCGTGGGTCCTTCTCAAGCAATTTTCCGATTAAGTCCCTTAACGGAGTTAGTTCTCCGGTGAGATCCGGCGGCTTCGATATAATCCGGTAAAACGTTTCTTTCCGATTTTCCCCCCGAAACGGCGTCTTACCATAAAGCATTTCGTACAACATGACACCTAAGCACCACCAGTCGACTGCGAAATCGTGACCGTTACCTAATATGATCTCCGGCGCTACGTAATCCTCTGTTCCGACGAATGAGTTGGACTTCTCCACCGAGTCAGACTCTGTATATACTGTGTCGCGGCCGGTTTCCGTCGGATGGACCGAATCTGCCGGCAATATGCCCGAGTCACGGAACTTGCAGAAATGTGAAATCATCTTTTTCTTCTTCTTCCTTGGCTCCGATTTTGGACTGGATTTTAATATTCTCTGTGAACGGATTTCTGGTGATTTTGCAGAGAGTTTAGTTGACAGATCGAAATCCACGAGCATTAAATGCCCAGTTTCTTGAATCATTACATTTTCTGGCTTCAGATCTCTGTAAACAATTCCTAATCCATGAAGATATTCCAATGCCAGCACCAATTCTGCAGCATAAAATCTGAAAAACAGAGAGCAAAATTTTCTCAATATATATAAATATCACATTACACTACAGTATTGTTCATACATATATAAAGACTAAAAATTACCTTATAATATCATCGGAGAACATCTTTTCAGTTTGCTTTTTCCTCAATGAATGGAGATCACGACCGGGACAGTAATCAATTGCATATCCAACAATCTTCTCTGTTAGTAAAACTCCATTTAGCTTGGGTAAAAGCGGATGATGTAAAGAGCCCAATACTTCTCTTTCGAAGCAGATTCTTCTGTACTCGTTAGGATTACTGTCGCTTATGACCTTGTTTTTCTCAATCGAAGATCTTAAAATTGCTTTCAAAGCAAGTAATTCTCCCTTCTCTGTCCTTACCAAGAAAACCACGCCTTTGGCCCCACGGCCGAGAGCCGATATTACCTTCAGATTCTGCAGGTCAAGGGATGGCATTTCACGATGGTGGCCGGCGCCGTCGTGCATGGCGGAGGTAAAAGTTTCAGTCTCTCAGCTGTATAATACAAAATTCTGGTGTAGGTTTTTGGTAAGATAATGCGGCCAATATTTTGTATCCGTGAATCAAAAGGGGGAAAAAGTCACACAAGGAAATTAATAAGCGGTGCAGAAATTCAAGAATTTCAGGTGGGTGATGTTTTGTATGGAGTAGTTGATGACACACTTTATATTTGTTGGTGAAAATGGAGGGAGGGTTTTAAGGAATTAGTGGGGTAGGTGGGGGTGGGGTTGGGGGGATTGTACTTTCTTGCTGAGGAAGGATTCAGCGTGAAGAAGAGGAAAAATGGAGCCGGTGCTGAATTTGTTTGAGTCAATATATTTCGAGAATGCAAAAGTTTTTAACGTGTTCTTCTAGAAGCCGTTTTCTTCGGCGGCTTCTTTGTTGATTATAAAGATTTACTTTTTTTTAAATCTCGAGGTAAATAGATGGTTAAAAATTGGAGAGAGAAAAAATGTGTGATTAAAAAGTTGTATTGAAAATTGAAATGATTATAAATAAAAAATAATTAATTCAGCCGAACACATAATTATCCAAGGAAACCTCTTCGTAGCTTTTCCATAATTTTTCAAAAAATCTATAAGCGGGCAAGTGGAAAAAAAATGAAACATTCATGTTGTGACTGTTAACATGGAGCAAGTCGAGTCGAGTGGTTCATTTCATCTACCTCCAAGCTTGACTATCCTTGTGCTCGTCTTTAGAGTGAGCCGAGCGCTCGAAGACTTGTCTCAATAAAGTTGAGCTTGACTTGTCTCCACGAGCTCATCCATTAGTGGGGATGAGTCAAGTCAGTTGACGATTAGTCGAATTTTGTATTTTGTAGCTAAGATGCAAGTCGGCTCGATTCACTGTTCAACCCATGTAACACCGCTGGACATCATGATTTTTTTTTTTTATAATACAAGGCTTCTACGAAACAATTTAACAAAGACGTGATAAGAGGATTCTTTGTCTTTAGGTAAAAAAATGTAATGGATTCCTTGCTGAAATGATTTCTTTGGAAAAGGATTTTCAATTGTGCTAAATTCAATAACTTTTTAGATTGCAACTTGTAAAGTAGATATCGAGAATCTCTAAATATTAGTTGAGTTAGTTGTGTGTTCGACAATTAAGACTCTGTTTGTTAAAAGTATTATGTTTAAAAATATATTTTTTATATTTTCGACGTAAAATATGTGGTTGAAAATTGAAGAGAGAAAATATGTATATTTAAAAAGTGATTTGAAGAATTGTATTACTTAAAAACATGTTTTTAAACTAATTTGCCTAGTAGAAGTGAGTGCATTTTAGTGGTTGAAATTTTCTTTAGAGAAGTAAAGAATTTGATGTTATGTTCTAGTATTCTTTGTTTGGTCCACGTGCTTTCTGGTAATGATGCAACCTGTATGTTACAATCTTTTAGGTAAAACTGACCACAAAAACTAGTTATTGAGCAGAACATGTCCAAGAGGTTATAAACCTCACATTGAAATTCATATTTTTAATGTGAGACGAATCTCATACCTTACAATGTGAGGTTATAAACCTCACATTGAAATTCATATTTATAACGTGAGTCGAGTCTCATACCTTGCAATGAAAATTATAACAAACCACCATGTTTCGTGGTTTCCGCACCCAATTCGGACTAACTTTGCACTAGCTAATAACTAATCTTGGAAATTGTAGAAAGAATTGAAAGTCATTAGTAACTTTAGTTAGTTGAGACTTGTATAGTTTACATGTGCTCATTTTGCCAACTCCATTACACATTAATCGACCGACCCACCATAATCATAAATTAAATTTTTTATTTATGGTAATTTAGTTGATGCAATAAATTGTTGCGAAAATAAGTAATAAATACACAAAGAATAAATTTATCAAAAATATATATATATATATATATATATTACAAGAGAAAGGGAAATAGAAATAGCAAATTATCCAACAATGCAAATTGAATACCCTAACCAATATTTGATGATCAGCACAACCAAATTACCTTTGCCCAAGTTTACTCGTATGATTAATTTTACGACATCATAATAATAATTAATTTAATTAATTTCAACATTTATTAGTAGATACATCCTATTACTATTATTATTGAATTACTAGAACATTAACCCGTGCGTTGCACGGGAATTTGTTTGTAACAGTGATTTTGATTAAAATTTATAAAAATATATTAATTATACAATCATATTATAATAACATTTTAATACAAAATTATTTTAATTGTTAATGATCTGTTTGATAACACTGTTTGGTTTATAAACTGGTTTATTTATGATTTTGAGAAAAAAGTAGTTATTGAAAATTTGAGAAAAAAATGTCTATGGTTAAAATTGATTTGAAAAATTGTGTGGTTTATTAAATGATTTATAAACTAATTTTACAAGTTTATCGAACTCAAGCTTAAACATAATTTTAATACGGATAGTTACCCATATTATTTTTCAAATACATTTCAACATGCGAGAGTGATTACTTCTAACTCTTTTTAATTTTCATTATATATAATTGAAAATTATATTCAATCAAGTATGAAATTATTCGATTTGAAAGAAAATTTCTTGATTAGTCATTTAATTTTTTATTCTTTATATAATTTAATTGAAAAACTTATAAAAAAAATATACAATATAAGGAATGTTCTTAAATTCTTTAAATTAAAAAAAAAAATTGCTTTTTAAACTAAAACATTTTCGAGTTATTTAAATGTTTTTCAACACATTTTATAATATAATTTTATATCTCTATAAATAATTTAATATTACTTTACCAAATTAGTTGCACTATGAATAAGTAGAATATTTTTTAAAAATCTTTTTTTAAAAAAAAATTAATAAAATTTCTAAATTACGGATTTTGAATACCTTTTTTATAACAATTTAAAGTTATTTATTTATTTTTTAAATTAGATTTATGATGTTTTTTATGTAATTTTTTCACATTATTTCACAAAAAGAAAAATGAAATTAGGATATATAATAAGTTTAAAGTTATAAATAAATATTTATAGATTTAAGAATAAATGCATGTAGTGCTCAAATGTGTAATTCAAATTTGCAATCATTACACTTTGTAGTTTGGATTGTTCAACCATTACATTTTGAAATTGTTCAAATTCTTATTGCACTTTAATGGTTTTTTTTTTTAATTCTCATGTTTTTGGTAAAAACTTTCCAAATTTAGCAAGTACATTTTGGCGTGAAAGTGTGTATGTGTATGTTATTTTTTATAAAGACTTTGTTTTTATAGATATAACATATATAAATATATATATATAGATTTGTGAACAAATGTATGGAGTGCTCAAAAGTGTAATTTAAATTTGCGATCATTACACTTTAGAGTTTGGATTGTTCAACAATTATATTTTGAAATGATTTCAATTTTCATTGCACTTTAATGGTTTTTTATTTTTTTAATTCTCATGTTTTTGGTAAAAACTTTTCAAATTTAGCAAGTACATTTTGGCGGGAAAGTGTGTGTTATTTTTGGTAAAGACTTAGTTTATATAAATATACTAATTGTCTATCCGTGCGATGCACGAAATATATAATTTTTAAATCATAATTTTGAAAATATCTTGATTCAATCATATCAAATAAAAAACATAATTTCAATAAAATTTCAATACAAAATGTTATTGAATTTGAAACTTTAAAAAATACAAAACTATTCAAAATAAAAAAATGCAACATGTACACTAAGTATATACCGCGCCACTCAAATTTTGGCACTTACTTAAATTTTATATATATATATATTTTACTTTTATTTGCGATTTTCTTTGAAAATTTGTCCACTTCATCACCTATTTCTCTTTAAATATTTTATAATTTTTTATTAACTATATTTTTTAATGTGTTGCTTACATATATTTTATTTTTTCTTGTTTTTTAAACATGCTAATTTTTGTCAAAATTATGAAATGATTAAGCCTCCGTTTGGTAATAATGTTTGGTTTAAAAACTTATTTATTTATGATTTTGAGGTAAAAAGTAGTTACCGAAAATGGGAGAGATAAATATGTGTGGTTAAAAAGTTGATAGAAAATAATTAATTATTTTTGTAACATGCGTATTGAAGAGTCTATTCATTTATTGACATATTAGGAATTAAAATTTCAAAATATATTAATTCAATCCTTTCATTTCTAACTTAATAAATTTATATACAATATATTTATTTATTTTAAAATATATAAATCCAAAATTTTCATTTTTAATGTAACACATTTACACAAATATGATATGACATTTATTTATGTTCAAATATATTAATCAATTTTTTTCATTTCTTACATGACACATGTTACTGAATTTGAAACTTTAAAAAAAAAAAAAAAAAAACTAATCAAAAAATAAATAAATTTGCATGTACACTCAGTGTACCACGTCACTCAAAGTTTGACACTTAATTAAGTATTTTATATAAATTTTTTTGACTTTTTTTTTACGTTTTTCTCTAAAAATTTGCCCACCTTATAACCTATTTTCATTTTAATATGTTATAACTTTTAATTAACTTTATTTTTTAATATATTGCTTACATATATTTTATTTTTCCTTATTTTTTAAATATATCAATTTTTGTCAAAATGATGAAATGATTAAATTTTCCACCAATTTATCATTGGTGGTAATAGTTGATAGAAAATAATTAATTATTTTTGTAATATGTTTATTGAAGAACATACTCATTTATTGACATATTAGAAAGTAAAACTTCAATGATTTTATATATTTATTTTGAAGATCAAAATCTTCATTTCTAACTTAACAAATTTATATAGCATAGTTTTTTTATTTTCGAATATATTAATTCAAAATTTTCATTTTCAATTTAACAAATTTACAAAGATATGACATTTATTTATATTCAAATATATTAATACAATTTTTTCATTTCATACATAACACATTTACATAAATATCACATTTATTTATGTTCAAATATATTAATCCAATTTTTTCATTTCCTATATAACACATTTACATATATATCACATTATATATGTTCAAATATATTAAACTAATTTTTTCATTTTCATTATAATACATTTACACATAGTATATTTATTACAAATCTTGCTAAATATGTAATAAATAATAATTTCTCCCACAAAAATTTTTATTTTTTCTTTAATTATTTTTATTTATTATTTGTTTATACATAAATAAAAGTAGAAATGAAGAGAGAGAGAGTCATTAAATGCAATTTCCCATCCAAAATGACTCTCTCTCCTCACTTCTACTTTTATATATTAACTAGTGAATCATCCCGTGCGATGCACGGGAAGAAATGTCTAGATAAAAATAATCTTATTCGAAATTAAATGAATTCTTAAACAAAATAAATAGTATTCACAAATAATAGATAAGTTCATCATTTATTAGTTTCATGTATAAACATCAACATTTTAGGGAGAAGTCATACATGTGAAAATGATTGTACCTGACTCTTATTGATAGTCATGACATATGATATTATCAATGAAAATTGCCTTTTTTGAAATCTAGTAAGTATCCTATAATTCGAATGGCTCAACAATATCTTTAAAATAAAGAACTTGTGTCCTGCATTACTGTCACATATAATTTGACCTTATAGAATATGATCGTCAAGTTTTGTAACGATTATTCACTCTCTCCTCGAACCAAAAATTCACCTTGCAAAATGAACACTTAAAATGTATGATCTCCAATATTCATGTACTCTAAACATTCAAATAATAGATGAACAAGTTAATAATAGAGACCATGCATATAAAAAATAAAATTCAATATTTTGACTATTAACAATAAAAAAACATGTATAATAATAATAGTAATAATATTAAAAATAATAAAAAAAAAAATTGCATGGTTGACAAAGATATTGCATCAAATTTATGATACTTTAAGTTTTCAATATTTATACAACGTAATTATTTTCTGATTGAAATTATAATTTAGTATTGATTGTTTCAATTTTTAGTTAAGTAAATTGGGGGACAATTTATATATTGTTGTGAAAAAATATCATAAAATTTGAATTAAAATATAGCAAATAATATCTTGGCATGGTTAATTACTTTTTGAAATTTTAAAATTAACCGTTAGGACAAAAATCATTAATAACTATATCATTTCAAACAATATAAATAAATTTGTTAACCGTTAATGTTAAGAAATGTGATATGAGACTTTTTGGAATAAAAAATTAATTAAGAATTAAATGTAATTGTCATTGAAATAATTTTGATAAATAATGCGATATAGGAAAGAACTTTAATATGTATATGTAACAAATAACTAAAAAATAAGATTTACTTATAAAAATTTCAATACAACGTGATTTATAAAAATATGAATGTTTATAAATTTTTGATATAATTTTAATTTAGAATTTGACATTGAATTTGTATGACTAAACCATATATTTATCTATAAAATTAAGACCAATAAAATATCACAATTATTATAAAAAATTAATTACGTATTAAATGTAATTATCTATAAAAATATTTAATAATTTAATAATACGCTATAAAAAAGAGTTCCAATTTTTAGATGTACTAAATAACTAAAAATAAGATTATTTATAAAAAAAACTATACGTATGATGTGATTTATAATTTAGTACTCCCTCCGTCCCATATGGATAGTCCTCTACTCATTTTCACACAGATTAAGGACAAAATGGAATATAAAATATTAATTTCACTCTCAAAAAATAAAGTGGACTATCTTTTTGGGACGGACGAAAAAGAAATAGTGGGCTATCTTTGTAGAACGGAGAGAGTATTATCCAGTAATAAAATTTCGACATAATTTTTAACTGAAAATTTTACTTTGGATTTGTATAACTGAATACAAATATTTATTTGTAAGATTGAAAACATTAAAAAAACACATTTTTTTTTATGAAAAGAGAGGTCTCGGCACAAAAAAAAAAATCAAACATAAATAAGTAAAACCAAACAAATTATCGTTCTTATATCATAAAAATTAAAAAAAAAACAACTTCTCAATAAAAGCAAATTTAAAAAAAAAATATAATTCTAGTTTCTTGTTTTTATACAATGTGATATACAATTTCATCAAATATATATACTGACCCATGAATAATAATTTTTCTTCACTGAACGGTCGAAACCATTAACATATCTATCCAACCAAAAACTATTCTAAATAGCCCAACATTAGTTAACACATTGCAAACCTAACAGGAGAATTTAGAACATAATAGAAATAGACTATTAACAAATCCTCATATTCCAGTGTATCGTTATTGTGATGAGAAAGAAATCTGTGTTTTCCTAGAAATTCCTTAACAATCATCTTATAGATTCATTATTAGTCCAAAATAATTTTGTATTCTATATTGTTTTCGAAACTTTCTCTACAATATTATTTTTTTAATATTTTTTTCTTTTTTGTCAGAAACCCAAATTTATGTTCAACGACTCAAAATATCACAGGTCTTGAAGAAGAGATTAGTGTCAATCCTTTTTACTTTTTAAAAAAATAATTTATGATTTTTTTTTTATTTTCAACTGGTTAGTAATATTAATAATTGATAAGCATTATCACTGCACCAAAAATTTTGAATCATAAAACGTGATAAATAGAAGGTGGAGCAGAGGGATCATGTTAAATAGTACACATTTTTTTTTCAAAGAAATAACAATTTAATTGAATCTTTTATTATTGTGTATATCTTCATAATAATTATATGTAGTGAAATGAAAGAGATTGTACATCGGGAAATGAAAAAAAAAAGGATATAGAAAACAAAAATGAATAAACGGATTTTGAAAAAGGGGAAAAAATGAAACAAATTCTGAAAAAAAAGAAAAAGGAAAAAAAAATAATAAAATAATTGACTTTCCGGTGTAATTAGGCGGCGGGAAATAGAAGTCATGTAAACACAATAAATATTGAAGACTGTAAATAGACGACAACGATTTTGAAAATGATAAATAAATATTGAAAATCCAACTATTTTTGAAGTTGATTATTGAATGGGAGATATGAGCAATGTGAACATGATAAATATTGAAGTCCCCAAAAATTAAAAAAAAAAATAAATAAATAAAATTTGCACATAGCACAAGAGTTTTAGAGGGAAACTGTGTTGTTGACTACCATTGACTCAGCTACTTTAATATATTACTAGTGCATCACCCGTGCGATGCACGGATATTGTATCGTACAAAATATATTGTAAAATTAGTGAATAATTTTGGTATATTGAAAAGAGTAATCATACAAATACAGGCCCTGTGCAAATGCAATTTTTCAATTGAAAATACAAATTTGATTTGTAATAAAATATGTCAACACTTTTCTTTTAAGTTTAGTATAAGCGTTATAAATTCAATACTACACCATTTTAATCCATAAATAAAAATAAGTGAGATATTGAGGATGCTATGTTTGTCGAATACTTTAGTATTTTACTTAATTAATGTTTGTCGAATACTTTAGTATTCCAATACATATTCAAGTTGCTAATTAATGTTAAACAATTGTATCGGAAATCAAGAAAAAAAAAAACACAAAAAAACATAAGGTTTCCAAAAATAGTAAGTGACAATGGGCGGGAAATTTTTTTGACGGATGTTGTGGTTTAATATATAATATAGATATAGATATAGATAATAATAATAATAATAATAATAATAATAATAATAATAATAATAATAATAATAAGATTAAGTTAAGATTTCTCTCAGTACACAAAATGCATAAAAAATAATATATTAAAATAATTAATAAAATTTTACAAACAATAAAATTACTTCAAATTATAATAGCTTCTTTGAGTAATAAAAATCAATTTATATATTTAAGTAATAAATGATTATTAAGTTTTCCACATTTTTTCACAAAAATAAAAATAAAAAATGAAGTTGTTGTTCGAGAAAAAATTGATATTATTTTTCATCGAAAATAACAGATATTTGCACATTGATTAGAGTTGCGTTTTTAAGTATTAAAATGAACATCCTTAATAATTTCAATTTCATTTCCCATTGCACTAAACGCATCATCAAGCCCCTGTTTGGTACCTATTATTTTTAAATCTCATTTTTTAAAAACTCATTTTCAACCACACATTATACCAATAAAATAATCTACACATAAGTCCAAAAATATTCTTCAATTTTTAACTACACATTCTCCAAAAAATTTACTATTCAAAATCACATTATTCCAAATAATGGGTCTCAAACAGGGACCAAATGCAGTCAACACGTCATCCATAACATAGTAATTAATTTCACTATATAAAATGATTTCCATAATACCATTCAAATGTATATCAATGTGATGACATAATAATTAGTTTTAGTTTCAATAAATTATTAATTATCATGAGTACCTCTTACGTTGATGCAAGCAAGTTTAATTCAAATAATTAAAAAAATGAATAGTCACCGTTTTCTAAAAAAAAAAATTACTGCTTTCTGGAAAAAAAAATCTATTAAGAAGTGTAAACAAACTTATTTGTCACTAATATTTTTAACTAAACAAAAAATAACAAATATTAAAGTTTAATAAAATATTAATCTAATTAATGCACAAATAATGCACGAAAAAGTAAAGTTATTTTTGTTTTTCAAAGTTAATGTGTAGTTTTCCAAATGTATTAATTTCTTTATAAAATTTATTTTTTATAAAGCAATTAATGATGAATATTAATGCATTCCAGTTTTTGGAAAGTATTTTAGACTGAAAAACAAAAATGATGTACGGAAGTTGCAATTTAACAATATGAATTTTGATAAGTGCTTGTTAATTTTTAATGCTTATACATAATTTCTCCCGTATACAAAATGCATAAAAAATAATATTATATTAAAATAATTATTAAAATTTTACAAACAATAAAACTACTTCAAATTATAATAGTTATATTAAAAATTTTTATAATTTTTTTATCATCAACTCTTTATTAATTTCCACATATTGTCTTTTGAGACGATTCTCGTTCAATATATTTGTTTTGTTGGCGAAAAACACTTATTTATCTCTCATATTTTTAAATAATCAAAATAAATAATTAATACAAAAGTAAAAAAAAATATTTGCACATCCTTTCAATGCAAATTAGCAGAATATTTGAATAGAAATTGCGATTAGAAATAAAATTTATTAATTAATTGAATGTTATAAATAACAATGCGATTAAAAAAAGTTAAGGATATAAAAGCAAAACTAAACAAATACCGAAGATTTATCTTGCAATTAAACTACGGTGTAAATTTAAAAAAATGTGTTGTATGAATATAGTTCCCTAAAATAATATATATATATATATAGACAAACTATTAGCATTCAATACATGTAGTCAAATGCCTATTTACAATGCATTACACATTTTCCCACATTAAATGTCTCATTAATTATCAACAACTCATTTCCCAATTCTGGAAATTCAATTGAAAAAAAAAAAAAAAATTTCAAAAATAGAAATTGAAAATGGGAGGGAAAATTTTTTTGACGGCACTTCTGTTTTTATATATACTAGTGAATCATCCCGTGCGATGCACGGGAAGAAACTTCTAAATAAAAATAATCCTATTCGAAATTAAATGAATTCTTAAACAAAATAAATAACATTTACAAATAAGAGATAAGTTCATCATTTATTAGTTTCATGTATAAACATCAACATTTTAGGGAGAAGTCATACATGCGAAAATGATTGTGTCTGACTCTTATCGATAGTCATGACATATGACACCATCAATGGAAAAAAAAATTAAATCTAATAAGTATCCTAAAATTCGAATGGCTCAACGATATCCTTAGAATAAAGAACTTGTATCCTGCATTACTGTCAGATAGAATTTGACCTTATAGAATATGATCTTCAAGTTTTGTAACGATTATTCACCATCTCCTCGAACCAAAAATTCGCCTTGCAAAATTAACACTTAAATGTAGGATCTCCAGTATTCATATACTCTGAACATTCAAACAATAGATGAAAAAGTTAATAATAGAAACCGTGCATATAAAAGATAAAATTCAATATTTTGACCATTGACAATGAAAAATAACATGTATAATAATAATAATAATAATAATAATAATAATAATAATAATAATAATAATAATAATAATAATAATAATTTGCGAGGTTGACAACGATATTGCATCAAATTTATGATATTTTAGGTTTTCAATATTTATACAACGTAATTATTTTCTAATTTAAATTATAGTTTAATATTGATCATCTCAATTTTTAGTTAATTAGTAAATTGGGAGACAATTCATATATTATTGTGAAAAAATATCATAAAATCTGAATTAAAATATAGCAAAGAATATCTTGGTATGGTTAATTACTTTTTGAAAATTTAAAATTAACAGTTAGGACAAAAACCATTAATAACTATATCATTTCAAACAATATAGATAAATTTGTTAACCGTTAATGTTAAAAAATGTGATATGAGATTTTTTGGAATAAAAAATTAATTAAGAATTAAATGTAATTGTCATCGAAATAATTTTGATAAATAATGCAACATAGGAAAGAACTTTAATATGTATATGTAATAAATAACTTAAAAATAGGATTTAGTTATAAAAATTTCAATACAACGTGATTTATAAAAATACAAATGTGTATAAATTTTAGATATAATTTTAATTGAGAATTTGACATTGGATCTGTATGACTGAACCAAATATTTATCCATAAAATTAAGACCAATAAAATATAACAATTATTATAAGAAATTAATTACGTATTAAATGTAATTATCTATAAAAATATTTAATAATATGCTATAAAAAAGAGCTCCAATATTTAGATGTACTAAGTAACTAAAAATAAAATTATTTATAAAAAAAAAAAAAAAATTATATGTATGATGTGATTTATAATTTAGTACTCCTTTCGTCCCATAAAGATAGTCCTCTACTCATTTTCATACGGATTAAGGACAAAATGAAATATAAAATATTAATTTCACTCTTAAAAAATAAAGTAGAATATCTTTTTGAGATGGACAAAAAAGAAATAGTGGACTATCTTTGTAGGACATAGAGAGTATTATCTAGTAATAAAATTTCAACATAATTTTTAACTGAAAATTTTATTTGGATTTGTATAAATGAACACAAATATTTATTTGTAAGATTGAAAAAGTTAGAAGAACACATTTTTTTTATGAAAAAAGAGGTTTTGACACAAAAAAATCAAATATAAATAAGTAAAACCAAACAAATTATCGTTCTTATATCATAAAAAATAAGAAACAACTTCTCAGTAAAAGCAAATTTAAAAATAATAATAATTCTAGTTTCTTATTTTTATTATTTTTTATATAATGTGATATACAATTTCATCAAATATATATACTGACCCAGGAATAATATATTTTTTCTTCACTCAACATCCGAAATCATTAACATGTCTATCAAGTCCAAAACTATTCTAAATAGCCCAACATTAGTTAACACATTGCAACCCCAACAGAGAAATTTAGAACATAATATAAATAGATTATTAACAAATCCTCTTATTAGTCTAAAATAATTTTGCATTCTATATTGTTTTCGAACCTTTCTCTACAATATTATTGTTTTAATATTTTTTCTTTTTTGTTAGAAATCCAAATCTATATTCAATGATTCAAAATATCACAGGTCTTGAAGAAAAGAGTAGTGTCAATCCTTTTTAATTTTTCAAAAAATAATTTACTATTTTTTATTTTCAACTGGTTTGTAATATTAATAACTAATAAGCATTACCACCGCACCAGAAACTTTGAATCATAAAACGTGATAAATAGAAGGTGGAGTAGAGCGGTCATGTTAAACAGTATACATTTTTTCAAAGAAATAACCCTTTGATTGAATCTTTTATTATTGTGTATATCTTCATAATAATTATATATAACAGAAATGAAAGAGGTTGTATATAGGGAAATGGAAAAAAAAAGATATAGAAAACAAAAATGAATCAACAAATTTTGAAAAGGGGAAAAAAATGAAACAAATTCAGAAAAAGCGAAAAAGGAAAAAAAAAAAAGAAAAATAACTGGATTTCCAGTGTAATTAGGCGGCGGGAAATAGAAGTCATGTAAACACAAGAAATATTGAAGACTATAAGTAGACGTCGGCGATTTTGAAAATAATAAATAAATATTGAAGGTCCAATTATTTTTGAAGTGGGTTTTGAAGTTGATTATTGGATAGGGGATATAAGTAGTGTGAACATGATAAATATTGAAGTCCCAAAAAATTGGAAAAATAAATAAATAAAATCTGCACATAGCACAAGAGTTTTGGAGGGAAAAAGGGAAGTTGACTGAGGTTGACTCAACTACTTTTATATATTATATAGATAGATTCGATAATCATAAAAAAAGAAAAAAAAAATACTAAAATTATGAGATTGACAATGATGCATCAAATTCATGATATTATAGGTTTTTGCAATAATTATACAACGTAATTATTTTTTTAATGAAAAATATAATATAATATTGATCATCTCAATTTTCAGTTAAGTAAATTGAGATACAATTTACTTATTGTTGTAGAAATTTAAAAATCATAAATATTGAATTAAAATATAACAATTAATATCATGTCATAGTTAATTATTTTTTAAAATTTAGACTTAACAATTATGACAAAAAAAACCATTAATAACTATATAATTTCAAAACAATATAAATAAATCTGTTAACCGTTAATGTGAAAAATGTGATATGAGACTTTCTAGAATAAAAAATCATATAATGATTAAATGTAATTGTAAATAAAATTATTTTGATAAATAATCTGATATAGAAAAGAAGGTTATTATGTATATATACCAAAGAACTTAAAAGTATGACTATTTAAAATGAAATTTAATACAACTTGATTAAATATTCGATATAAATGTAAATGAAAATTCGACATTGGATTTGTATGATCGAACGAAATTATTCATCCATAAGATTGAGATCAATAAAATATCACATTATTACAAAAAAATTATTTACGTATTAAAAGTAACTTTCTATAAAAATACTAATTAATTTAATAGAACGCAATACAAAGGAACTCGAATTTTTAGATGTACTAAATAACTAAAAAAATAAGATTATTTATAAAAAAATTTTATATGATAATATTTATTTAGTATTAGATGCGTAATACAATTTCGATATAATTTTGAACTGAAAATTTTACATTGAATTTGTATGAGTACATACAAATACTTATTTGTAAGATTCAAAACATTAAATGATTAGAATAATTTTATGAAAATGGAGTTTTAAACACAAATAACCAAATATAAATAAGTGAAAAAAATTATTTATAAAAATACTTAAGTGGAATTAGCAGTGTGAACACAATAAAAATTGAATTTTTGAGTGTGGACACAATAAAAGCTGAGTTTTCCCGCCAAAACTCAGCTGTTTTTATATATTATATAGATATAGATATAAATATAGAATATAGAATATAGATATAGATTAGGCCGGTCCAAATTTGCCGTCTGCCTACCAATTGTGACTATTCAGTCATTTTCATTAGTGCTGTTTGGAATTTGGGTTTTAGGCTTTATGAAAGTAATAATTAATATTATTATTGTTCACCTTTTTGACTGGAAAAATAATCTATTTTACACTTTACAGGTAATTTGGTAGGAGCGTAGGAGTCATAGCTCACAGGACATCGATTGTTTTTTATATTGAAGAAATTTCTAGGATTTTTATTTATTTTTTAGTTTTGAATTTCAAATGGAAATGTATTGTATGTGAGTTGAAAATCAGACTATTCTCCATAACGACATATTCTAAAAATAAAAATTAAATAAGTTTGCTTATCACTATATCTTGATATTTGTTGACTCGAGTATTGATACTTATGAACCATTCTGCAGCTCATTAAATTAGTTTAAATTGATTTATTTGAGTTTTTTATGTAAAATATGTGATTTAAAATTGGAGAGAGAAAATGTATATGTTTAAAAAGTCATTTAAAAAATTGTGTAAATTAAATCTTTCAATTTAATCCAACCACCGAATGGAGAGTTAAATTCTTGACCAAGTTGGAATAACGATTTGAAAAAGAGGGTTACAAAAAATTAGTAAAACGATTGCTTGAAGGGCCTATGTTGTTGTTTTTTTTTTTTTTGGTACAAAGGGTCTCACACATCACATGAATTGTCCCGTTATATGAGTTGTCTTGATATGTTACTTAATGTCATTTTAGGATATGAATTAATTAGTTAATTAATACGAAATTTTCAATTTTTAGTTCTTGATTGAGTCGAGATGACAATTAAATTACTTACCATCGTTGACGGAAACCTACGGAGTCGCTCATAAAAATCATGAGGGTTGAAAAATTGAAATGAATACGTGACATTTGTAGTATCAATTCTTTGCAGACGATTTAACTAATTATTACTAATTACACGATATAAGTTCAAATATTAATATAACTAAGCCTCTAGGTTGGTAAAGGTTTGTCGATTTGTCCATATATTTTGTTTATAAAGAATCAATTGAGAATATGTCGTTGAACAATTATTATTTTTAAAAGTAAATAATGATGAATGAGAATCTTTGAAAGTCAAGATTATTAATATTGGAAGTGTGATCCCCAAATTACAAGAGTTCAAACTTTGAGGGCCAAGTGAAGCTTGAGGACCTCAAGTGCAATTTGTGATAAAGAAAGTCTTCAATATTTTCATTTGGGCAGTAGCTGGATGGATGATTCTCTCTCTTGAAATAACGCATTGCACCTTCCTCTCTTGGTCACGATTTTCTTCTCGGTTGAAGCTCCATATTTTGCACCAATTTGTAATCACTTAAAGTTGGTGATTGGGTCTTTGGTAGAATATATTGTGGTCGGTTTTGTGCGATTATTGGTATAGTATTTGCGAGAATTAGGGCAGTCTGTTCGGTAGTATTCTTGGGTCGAATTTGTGCATTTTTCTTGTAATATTTGACACTCTTTGGAAGGTTTTGGCTAGTGGAAAGGGTTCGGTCCTGAGCCCCCCAGATGTAGGTGTATTCACCGAACTGGGTCACCAAATCGGAGTTGTTTCTTTCTTTGATTTTCATTCTTGTTTAATTCTTGATATATATTGTATGTTATCCGCATTAGTTACATGAAATAGGCTCGATTCAA
Organism: Ligustrum vulgare; assembly: GCA_963555705.1. NCBI lineage: Eukaryota > Viridiplantae > Streptophyta > Magnoliopsida > Lamiales > Oleaceae > Ligustrum > Ligustrum vulgare. The sequence continues at coordinate 4,833,035 of OY743180.1, forward strand.
GCCTAACAACTGGTATCAGAGCCATTACTTTAAGATTTTCGAGTTCTCTGTCATATTTTCTGAAGTTCACGAAAATTAGGGCTTTTCTGATTTTTTGTAATTACTATGTTATTGAATTGATATTGAACTGATTTTATTTAGTTCTTGCAATTTTTTAAGAAAATTTTCAGCCTCAGTTGATCGAGGCAGTGACTGAATTTTCCAGGTAGAGTTCATTCTTGATTAGTTCTTCTTGTCTCGATTACTAGTGAGATTGTTTCAATTCATCCCTTAAGAATTAAGCTCTTGGTATTAGTTGATATTAGGGCATATAGAAATTGTGTTTATTTGGCATGCTATAATCTGTGTTTTCTTGATTAGTTCATAAATTGTGAATTTTGGATGTTGTAATTACTTGGTTGCCCTGTTTTCATAAGTGTTGGATTGTTGTTTAAAATTGAAAAATTATTCATGAATCTTGAAAATTTCCTTGAAATCCTTTTCTGTTGATTTGTGAATTTGAATTATAAATTCACGAATGACATCCAGTAGTCATTCCCCATTTATCGAACCCATTATGGGATTGAGGGTCGAATTGTCACAATTCGATGGTAAGAGTGACTACTCGATATGGAAACAGAAAATGAAGGACATTTTGGTCCAACAACAAGTAGAGAAAGCTATTGAAGATCCCGATAATTTTTCTGAAGAACTTAAAGTTAAACCTGATCTTATTGTTGATATGAATGAGATTGCTTACAGTTCTATTATCTTGCACTTATTTGATAATATCGTTAGACAAGTAGATGAACATAAGACGTCTAGAGACTTGTGGGAAGCTCTTGACACCATGTTCTTAACTAAGACATTGCCCAAAAAGATCTACCTTCTTGAAAAATTATTCAGTTTTAGAATAGATCCTGGAAAGGAACTAGAATCTAACCTAAGTGACTTTAGCATAATAGTGAAAAGTCTGGCCCATAATGATAAAAAAAATTTGATGACAAGGACTTAGCGGTGATTTTATTGAATTCGTTACCCGAATCCTATAGCGAAATTAAGAATGCAATAAAATACTCTAGAGACAAACTGACTCAAGCTATTGTAATAGATGCTGTAAAATCAAAAGAATTTGAAATGAAGAAAGAACAAAAAGCTAGTCATAAATACATGAGCATGTTTGTTAGAGGCAGACCTGACAAAAGAGACAAGAACCCTCACTTTAAGAAAAGTAGAGGTAAGTCTAAGAGTATGTCTAAATCAAGAGAGAGGTCTGAGAGGTTTAATGGAAAGTGTTACCATTGTGGAAAGAAGGACGCTTTCGGAAAGATTGCCCTTATTTGAAACGAAAGCAACAAAGAGACCAAAGTAGCGAATAAGCGAGTAATGCTGTTGTTGGTGTAGACTTGGACAGTCTACATGTCATGACCGTGATGGGTAATGACATGAGTGAGGAATGGATTCTAGATTCAGGATGCAAATTCCATATGGGTCATGTTAGGTCATGGTTTTACAACTATAAAGAAATTGAACCTAAGAAAGTATACATGGGGGATAATAATACCCAGATCGTTATCGGCATTGGTGACATTGCTATCAGGATGCATGATGGCATTGTCAAGACCATGCATAATGTCAGATATATTTCACATCTAAAAAGAAACCTCATTTCATTAGGTGTTTTAGAAGATGAGGGACATGTATTTAAGTCTGACACGAACACTTTGAAAGTGTTGAGAGGTTCAATCGTTGTTATGAAGGGACCTAAGAGAAATGGGCTATATTACCTTGCAGGTGAAGTTGTGTCTTCAAAAAACTGCAATTCCTTCACAGTGATTGAGAGTAAGTCTGAGTTGTGGCATAATCGGATGGGACATATAGGAAATAAAGGGTTGAAGTTCTTAAATGAACAGAAATTACTTGGCAAAGAAGTAATTGAACCCATAAAGTTTTGCGAGACATGTGTTCTCGGAAAATCGCATAAAGTGTCATTTAAAGTTGGTTCCCACTGTTCCAAGAGACCCCTGGACTATGTCCATGCAGATTTATGGGGGCCTAAAAAACATCCAGCATTCGATGGGAACAAATATTTTCTATCCCTGGTTGATGACTACTATAGGAAGGTATGGGTATTCCCATTAAAGGATAAACATGAGACATTTCTAAAATTTACAGTCTGGTTGAACGTTGTGGAAAACAAAATAGACAGAATGTTAAAAACTCTAAGAACGGATAATGGGCTTGAGTTTTGTAACTTTGAATTTGACAACTTTTGTAAGAAAAATGGGATAGAAAGACACATAACTGTTAAATATACACCGCAACAGAATGGGGTGGTTGAGAGAATGAATAGAACCTTGATGAATAAGGTTAGGTGTATGTTGATTAGTTCAGGCCTAGCTAAAGGCTTCTAGGCTGAAGCTATTAGTACTGTAGCTTACCTTATCAATCAATCCCCATCGAGTTCTGTCAATTTTAAGACTCCACAAGAGTTGTGAACAGGTAAACCCCCTGATTTGACCCACATTAGGGTTTTTGGATGTGATGCATACGCACATCAGAACGAGGGTAATTTAGAGCTAAGGGCTACGAAGTGTGTGTTGTTGGGGTATCCGGACGGGGTAAAAGGGTATAGGTTGTGGATGATTGGAGTTCAAGGTATTAAAATCATTATTAGCCGGGATGTAGTGTTCAGTGAATCGGACATGCCTTGTTTGAAGAAGAGTGTTAAGGCTGAAGAACCTGAGGCTAGTAATGGGATTAAGAATGTAGTATAGTTGACTAGGTTGATTGACACCCATAGTGAGACTCTCGAGCCTGTTGTTCCTCCGGATGGAGAGGAAGAAGTTACACCTGCTGAGCATGCAGGTGATGGGGATGTAGAGCCCCATGTTGAGGCTGAACCTGAGATACCTAACCCCACAAATATTGATACCACCATACAAGACTTCCAATTGGTTAGGGATAGGGAAAGAAGACAAGTGAGACCTAACCCTAGGTATGAAATTCAGAATTTGAAGGATTTTGCCTTAGTTTCGGGTGAAGCTATTGAGAATGTAGAGCCTACTTTCTTTGAGGAAGCGATGAGTGGGCCTAAATCTCAAAACTGGTTAGAGGCAATGAGAGAAGAAATGAAATCCCTAAATGAAAATAAAACTTAGAGTTTGGTCAAGGTACCGGAGAAGCAAAAGATAATCCAATGCAAATGGATTTTCAAGTTAAAGGAGGGATTAAGTCCCGGTGATCCTTTGAGATATAAGGCTAGATTAGTAGCCAAAGGATTCACCCAAAGAGAAGGCATTGACTATAACGAGATATTTTCTCCTATGATCAAGTACAAGACCATCAGATTGGTGCTTGCCTTAGTTGATCAATTCAATTGGGAATTGGATGTTAAGACAGCTTTCCTACATGGAGAGTTAGAGGAGGAGATATATATGAGTCAGCCTCAACGCTTTGAGGTGAAGGAAAAACTGACTATGTTTGCAAAGTCAAGAAATCTTTATATGGTTTGAAACAAAGTCCGAGGCAATGGTACAAATGGTTTGATACTTATGCCATAAAGATAGATTTTAAAAGGAGTGAATATGACTCATGCCTTTACTACAATAATAGCAAATATGGAAGTGAGGTATACCTACTTCTATATGTGGATGATATGCTATTAGCTAGCTCGAGTAAAGGTGAGATCATGAAGATGAAAAACCTTTTGAAATCTGAGTTCAATATGAAGGACCTAGGAAGTGCGAAGAAAATTCTTGGAATGGTCATTACGAGGTATAGGACGGAGAACAGACTATCTATTACACAAGAAGGTTACTTGAAGAAAGTAGTAACCAAATTTGGCCTGAAAGATGTCAAGTCCGTCTCGGTTCCTCTGAATGCACATATGAATTTGTCATCACTTCAACCTCCCAAGACTAAGACTAAAGCCGAGTACAAAGAAATGGAAAACACACCCTATGCTAACGCGATAGGGTCTGTGATGTTTTCAATGATCACCACACCGCCGAACTTGGCCTATGCCATAAGTTTCTTAAGCAGATTTATGTCGAACCCAGGGAAACCTTATTGGGCTGGGTTAAAATGGCTGCTGAGGTACATAGCGGGTACTACGAGCGTTGGGTTAGTTTATGAGAGAAGGGTAGATAGATTGACTCTGAAAGGATACGTGGTGATAAAGACCAGCGAAAGTCCACTACGACTTACTTTTTCACTTTAGGAGACAATTGTGTTACTTGGAAGTCCCAACTGCAGCCCATTGTTACTCTGTCCAGTACAGAGGCTGAGTATGTTACGATCACCGAGGCCGTTAAAGAGTGTATATGGTTAACTGGTATTTTAAATGAGCTTAACTTTCTGCATGATATTCCTATAATATACACTGGTAGTCAAAGTACAATTCTATTAAGTAAAATTCCTGTCTATCTTGAGCGTTCTAAACATATAGAAATTAAGTACCATTTTGTGAGAGAGAAAATAGCCTCAGGTGATATAAGACTTGAGAAAGTTCATACGGATAGAAACCCATCTAATATGGGAACGGAGATAATATCTACTTGTAAATTTAAATCTTGTTTATCTATGCTAAAGATTGATTATGGCTGAATTCCTTGTGCAGGTACCAGGTGATGATGGTAAAGACCGAGCCCACCCACTTAGCCTATAGCAACCAAGAGAGTTAAAGATTGGAATTTGGAGATCAAGGTGAAGTTTATTGGAAGTTTTATCACCAAATTGCAAGAGTTCAAACTTGGAGGCCCAACTTATGGCAATCAGTGGAGCTTAAGGACCTCAAGTGCAATTTGTGATAAAGAAAGTCTTCAATATTCTCATTTGGGCAGTAGCTGGATGGATGATTCTCTCTCTTGAAATAAAGCACAGCACCTTCCTCTCTTGGTCGCGATTTTCTTCTCGGTTGAAGCTCCATATTTTGCACCAATTTGTAATCACTTGAAGTTAGTGATTGGATCTTTGTATAGAATATATTGTGGTCGGTTTTGTGTGATTATTGTTGTAGTATTTTCGAGAATTAGGACAGTCCATTCGGTAGTATTCTTGGGTCGAATTTGTGCATTTTTCTTGTAATCTTTGACACTATTTGGAAGGTTTTGGCTAGTGGAACAGGTTCGGTCCTGAGCCCCCTAGATGTAGGTGTATTCACTGAACTGGGTTACAAAATCGAGGTTGTTTCTTTCTTTGATTTTTCGTTCTTGTTTAATTCTTGATATATATTGTATGTTATCGTCACTAATTACATGAAATAGGCTCGATTCAAACCTAACAATTGACTTTTTTTTAAAAAAATATCAATGAAATGTTACCACGTGGTGTGAAAAAAGTGGTTGATCAAATAGAAATACGTGGTTGAAAATGAACGTGAGGAAAATTTGAAAATCTTGTATATGACCAAACATGCTATAATTATTTACTTTTATCCCATGTTTGGTCCATGAGTTTTGAAATAACTTCTCCCTAAAACTCAATTTTAACCACATATTTTTATGAGACCCACCACTTTCACACTCTACAACCATACATTCTCCCCAAATTCTAATTTCTTCCAAGATCTCCTACACCAAATAGTCTCTTAGGCTATGTTTGATTACAGATTTTCTAAGAAAATGTTCCATCTAAGAAAATATTTTCTAACTTTTTGTATTTGATTGTAACATTTAAACTTGACAATATTTTTTAGGTACAATAATTCAAAGCATAAATAAGGCTATTTTCTTGAAAAATATTTTCCAACCATTTTGTTAAGAAAACTTTTTCCAACTTACTTGAAAAATCTTTTCTTTTTCCAACTTGTGAATCAAACATAACATTAGTAATTAAGTTTAGCGGCCTGATGCAAACTGACATACAATTGCATTAGGATTGAGGAATGTAGAAATAAGTTTGCCAGAAATATGTTGCCCAACCATCGGGCAACATATCATTCTCGAAAGTCAATATGTGTACCATATAGTTGGTACACGTCACATGGCACATGTACATTGACTTTCAGGTAACATATGTTGCCTGACAGTCGAGCAATAAAATTAGAAATTTTAATACACAAATTCGAATTTCGAGTTTACTATTATCTGAAATTTACAATTCTCTACATAAAAAAACCATGTTCTAACTTTAAATTAGAGATCCGTATCTTGGGGCTTTCGTTAGCCAATAATTGGAATTTCGAGTCTCTTCTGCCGACCTCTGTTTGGTAAAAGTTTTGTTTATTAACAAATAATTTGTTATTTTTTAGATAAAATATGTGGTTGAAAAGTGATTTAAAAAAGCGTATAGTTAAAAAATGATTTGATGAAATGTTTTATTTATAAATATATTATCAAAACAGATATCTAGTCGATCAACACACAAGTCTCAACTTGAATAGATTCATCACTCAAACAATACACGTGATTAAATCTCATTCTCGACTCTTATTTTGAAAATCATTACGATATCGTCCATATTTTATTTTCTCAACATTACCGATCTGTTCGTTAAATTTTTTATGTAAAAACATGTTTTTATGTTTTCGAGTTAAATATGCGGTTGAAAAGTAGAGAAAATATTTCTGGTTAAATAGTCATTTGAAGAAATGTATTTTTAAAAATATGTTTTAAACAAGTTTGCCAAACAGAGGCTACAATATCATCATGAATTTTGTTTTGAAAAAAAAAAATGATGAATTTGGCATGGGCTTCTAAGAAGTGTAAAAGCCCAAATGCTTATTCTTTTTCATTAGTGGCCTTAATACCAAAAAATAGAGTTTTAATTCGGGGGATAATTGCACAGGATACTAACATTACCTATCAAAACTGACTTTTACTGCTCAACAAAACAAAAATTGAAAAATACCTGAAGTTCTTCCCCGGCTGCCTTCATTGCCTATCAATGACATCCACCAACTCAACGTCACCACCCAAATCAACCACCACCAAACCACCGCCACCACCGAACTGGGATGGCCCCGAATTTTGTTGATTTCACAGTTCCCAACCATTACTGGCATTGCGCACCATCAACTACCACCGCCACAACCACACTGCACACACAAATACCACCACCACCATCATCACCACCTGCTACATCCAACTCCACCGTCACCAACCACTACACACACCTACGCCGCCACCACCTCAGCCAACAAGTCTCCACAAACACCGCACATCACCACTATTCACTCCACCAGCATAGCACCGCACAACCCCGATGACCACCACTGAACAAACAAACACCACCAGTTAACCGCACCTCACACTCTGTAGAGAAGAAGCTATGCGACTGATGCCATCCACATTGGTTGTGCTGCCATTGAAGCACTGCCGGCCGGTCAAGTGGGGATTAGGGGTTTTCGATTTTTGGGGGAGGTGAGAATGTAAAGATGGGCGATTGTAAAATTTTTGATGTTGTCTCCCTATAGCTGAAGAAATGCAGTCTCCCATCTCAATTTATGTCTATATATAGCAAAAGTCAGTGAAAATGCTGAATCGTACTGATTTTGAAGAAAAAATTTAAAAGGGGATGCGAAAATGACAAAAAAATGTAGTTAATAGTATATGAAAAGTATTTGATTTTATGTTGGAGATAAAGTATCATAAAAATTTGTAAAATATCATGATACAATACTAGAAAAAATTGAAATGTATCATAAGTATCATATTGTGATACTAGAAAAAATTGAAAAAATATCATAAGTATCATATTGTGATACTAGAAAAATTTGAAAAGTATCATAAGTATCATATTGTGATACTATAAAAAATTGAAAAAGTATCATAACTATCATATTGTGATACTAAAAAAATTGAAAAGTATCATAAGTATCATAATGTGATACCAACATAATCATAAGTATCATAATGTGATACTAACATATTTAAAAAGTATCATAAGTATTTTTCAGTTTCTAAAATTTTATTATAAGTAATTTTCAAGTTTTATAAAATGTAAGTAAATTTCAGTTTGATCCCTAAAAATAGGGTATTTTTGTGAAGAGCCCTTAATTCGGCCTCACACCCTAATTTAGCAAAAAACATTTTTAAAAGAAACAATTTTTCAAATACCTATTAAAACTCATGAAATTGGAATATACTCCAAAAATTGATAAATATGGATATACAGTCTTGATCCGGTATCAATTGTTGGCACCGTTATTGTGCCAACAATAGACACAGATGCGGTAAAAACAGACACAGATGTTGGCACCGTTATTGTGCCAGCGGTTGAACCTAGATCTTTTTCATATGGATACCTGTCCAGGTAAAAATATTCAGAGATTTGGTAATGTTTTTAAAAAAATAAAAAAAAATGTTGTGATTAATATATCCACATCAAGAGCATCTCCAACCAATTTACTCCATTTTGGAGTAAATTTGCACTAAAAGGATTATATTATATGCTAAATTATGCCTCATTGGTTTTTAGCATGACTTTGGATAATCTATCTGCATGAAAAAGATTATATTATATGCTAGATTATGTCTCATTGGTTTGTATAAGATAAGGGGAATATATGCTAAAATTGAACTTATCAATTATTTTCATTTCCCTAAGCTTTGATTATACGCTTCAATTGCTTATATTATCATTACAAATCATCTTGTTTGTCATAATCAAAAAGAGGGAAATTGTTGACATATGGTCAACTTGACCTTATTGTTTTGATCATAACAAACAAGAATATATTGTATTGCTAACAAGTGTGCTTCAAGTGCTTCATATAATTCAAAGCATTCAATGTTCAAATCAAAACTATGTGATCAAGCACATGAGATGCAAAGAAGATCAAGAAATAATCGAAGATATTCGAGATCAAATTTCAAGTCGGAAAGCATGAAGACCAAGCAATGAAGCTTACAAAGAATTGATCATTTACAAATTGCTTTTCAATCTTATGTAAGGTTAATGCATCAATAGTTGGCAATGCACTTCATAAAGCTCAAGTAACACTTTTAAAACCATCAAAATATCTTTTTCAAAATTAACTTTGATCAGAAAACCTTGAAAAATCAAAATCTTAAAATCCTGATTTTTCAGGTCGATCGCAAAATCAACAGGTCGACCGCATGACACTTTCAGGTCGACCGAAATTTTTTTTAGGTCGACCGCACTGTCTATTTTTGAACTCCAACGGCTATTTTCTCGCAACGGCTATATTGAGGTCGACCGCATAGCAGGATAGGTCGACCGCAAAAGACAGTATGTGCGAAATTTGCTCTATAAATAGCCTTCTCTCTTGCATTCATTTTTAACAACTAAGAGAAGATTTTAGGAAAGCTTTCTTGTGAAAAATTCATTGTTCTTGATTTATATTTTATCTTTATTAGAAAACTTTGATTGATCCAAACTTTGTTTTATCAAAATTCATCAAAGTTTTTGAAAGAAAGTTTTTGTGAAGATTCTTGGTTTTATATTGTTTAAACTTCTTCAACATCTTCACACCATATTGGAATTAAAGTGTAAGTCTCTCTTTGTTCTAAACTTGCTTTAATCTTTTAAAAGAGAGAAATTCCAATTAAGGAACTTTAATTATTTGTGCTACAATTTTCATTATCATTTGATTCATCAAAGTTTCATTGCCTAAACACTTTGAGCTTAACTTATTGTTAACTATTCAAGTGTGGCATCTCTTGGTACTTAATTTTATTCAATATTTTAACAAGAGATTATTTGAAAAACTTTGTTTGATTGCATTGAACTTTTCATTATCTTTTGCATCAAAGTTTTTCTCTAACACTCGAGCTTAATTCATTGCTATCTATTGAAGTGTTAGCCTAACTTTATCGGTACTTAGTTTGAGTATATCATTTGTCAAGAGAGTTATTTCAATTGTAAATTCAATTCATTATATCTTGTGGTTTCGAGAGCCTTGTGAAAACTCGATTGTTGTTTAAGGGTAGGTGCTCCTTGTTGTAAGTCGCCTAAGGATTTGGTACTCCTTGTTGTAAGTTACCAATATAGTGGATTTGGCCTTGCTCGTGACGGAGAGCTCGGTAACGGGGGACGTAGATCACGTTGGTTGATTGAACCTCCAAAATCGCGTTTGCATTCTCTTATCCCTTTTACTTACTTACATTGCACTTACTCTATTCTATCAATTTATATTGTGCAACACTATATCTTAGTGATATACTTGCTTTATCAATTAAGTTTACACATTTATAGCACACTAAATTGATAGTTAAGTTACTTGCAACACTAAGTGCTCATACTTGTACCATTGGTTTTTAAGTTTGAGATTATTTATCGAAAAAGTTTTATAAACCAATTCACCCCCCTCTTGGTTAGTTTACTCTTGGGCTAACAGATTCTTCATTTATTACCTTTTTTTAGCTTTCTTGGGTTGATACAATAATTGTTGTGGAAATTTTTGGTTCAAACACCAAAGGGGTTGGCATCAAATTGTTTGCACGAGGGTAGACCATTTTGGGTATATGCTATCAGCTAAATAGTAACCCATGTCATATTCTTTTCCTTGAATGATGTAATTAGCGGGAGGAGCTATTCCTTTAGCGAGGTTTGCGAACAAGTGGGATGCCTCAAATACATTGATGTCATTGTTAGATCATGGAAAACCAAAATGTGCATGCCATATCCATAAATTATAATCAGCTACCACCTTAAGAATAATTGTTGGGGATCCACTACGACCTGTATATTGTCTCGCCCAAGCCGTTGGACAATTTTTTCATTTCCAATACATACAATCTAGGCTACCCAGCATGCCTGAAAAATCACGTTGTTCACCAATATGGAGTAACCTCGCAATGTCATTAGCGTTTAGCGATCTAAGATATTGTTGACCGAATATCTCTACAATTTCCCGACAAAATCTCTTCAAACTTTCAATTACAGTGGATTCTCCTATTTTGATGTACTCATCAGTTGCATCTGCTGCAATACCATATGCCAACATCCTCATCACAGCTGTAATCTTCTGCAGAGCAGATAAACCCAGTCTACCAATGTGACGACCCGAATTCTCGACCATTCGAGTGCCACTAAAAGTGACTCATATCATATTATCGAGACTTAAATAGTAATGTAAAATTATTCAAAAGAATAATTAGAATCCCATAATTTTATTTGTGAATAAAAATAGAACATAATTTTCTTACATAAAGTTCAACATAATTATCTCATCAATCTTAACCACTTTTGTCACTTCCATGTTGACCGCCTCGAACCTTCAATTATCTGAAAATGGTAAATATCGTGGAGTGAGATTTATAAAATCCCAGTAAGTATACCAAGCATAAATTTTCTTTTGAAAGCATATGGATCATTTTCATCATAACATAGGATAGGATCGAAATACTCATAAACATAGGGAGACACAAGAATTTTACCGAACTTAAATGGCAAGAATTCTTATGTGTAGCGCTACTAAACTCCGGTCCCCTTAGCATAATCATAAACATATCATATGGAACCCATAACAATCTTGTGAGATTGATTTCATAGCAATGATCCAAACATTTTCATAAAAACATAAGATATACTTACTTGTCATAAAAACATACTTACTTTTCATAAAAGCATAAGGTATACTTACTTGTCATAAAAACATACTTACTTTTCATAAAAACATAAGGTGTATTTACCTTTCATAAAAACATACTTAATTTTCATAAAAACATAAGATATACTTACTTGTCATAAAAACATACTTACTTTTCATAAAAACATAAGGTGTATTTACCTTTCATAAAAACATACTTACTTTTCATAAAAACATAAGATATACTTACTTGTCATAAAAACATACTTACTTTTCATAAAAACATAAGGTGTATTTACCTTTCATAAAAACATACTTACTTTTCATAAAAACATAAGATATACTTACTTGTCATAAAAACATACTTACTTTTCATAAAAACATAAGGTGTATTTACCTTTCATAAAAACATACTTACTTTTCATAAAAACATAAGATATACTTACCTTTTAAAAGATTAAAATGAAGTGTAGTAGTAAATGGACCAAAACTTTCTTGACCACCTTGAATTTCTCTTACTTGTGGATTTTGTCAAGAGATTGGAAATAAGTGTATATGTGTAGAGTTGTGTGTAAAAGAGATGGGTTTAAATAGATGTATAAAGTTGGCATATTGTAAACATAATCATTCAATTCTATTAATTTTAACACATCCTTTTCTTAAAGTAAAGCACCATTCATATACTTTTCCATATTTATACAAATATTATGCTCTTCATGATTACATATAATGGAGTCTTATCAACCATTCATATACTTTTCCATATTTATACAAATATTATGCTCTTCATGATTACATATAATGGAGTCTTATCAACCATTCATATACTTTTCCATATTTATACAAATATTATGCTCTTCATGATTACATATAATGGAGTCTTATCAACCATTCATATACTTTTCCATATTTATACAAATATTATGCTCTTCATGATTATATATAATGGAGTATATAAATCATTCATATACTTTTCCATTTTTTATACAAATATTATGCTCTTCATGATTACATATAATGGAGTCTTATCAATCATTCATATACTTTTCCATATTTATACAAATATTATGCTCTTCATGATTATATATAATGGAGTATATAAATCATTCATATACTTTTCCATATTTATACAAATATTATGCTCTTCATGATTACATATAATGGAACCTCTCATGCTTGCATATATTTTCTTAATTTAAATAATAAAAGTAATTTTTGTACAAATAAATATTGGGATAACATTGAATTAAGTACTTAGACTTAATATACTTTAAATCAAGAGAATGGAGATATTTTTAGAAATTCGGAATTTAATTTAAAATCAAACGATCTCGATTATTTCTTGACTTGGCTATACGAATACGTCGTGGCGTTAACTTAATAAAAATGGGTGAAATAGTAGCGACACGATTTTCTATTAAAATAATTATTAATCGCGTAAAAATTCTTGGTCGCTACAAACTTACCTCCTTAAAATAATTTCGTCCTCGAAATTAAACTTACTTGATCTTATGATTTCTGAACACTTAATCAGAATCTCTTCTTCTTCTTCTTATGTAGCATCATCGCTACCATATTTAACCCAACCATATTTAACCCACTGGACTTTGACTAAATGCATCAATTTGTTTTCTTAAGACATGAACTTTTCTATCAATAATAGACATATGTCTACTCATAAATTCTTCTGACTCAAAATGAAAATTCCCAATCGTATGTGATATTTCATCATATCTTGTAGTACTCATGTAACCTGTCACTTATCATCGTATCATGTAACCTCAAATATTCGTATTAATATCTCTAAAATTTCAATAAATCTTTACTAACATATCATACCATAATAATTTGTCATTTCTTCTTATCACCAAATATCCCAAAATAATTAAAACGATTACCTGAATATTCTCTATGTAATATACCCAAACATGTTATTCACATATCAACATAATCATCAGTTTATCTTTCCAATATTTGTAACCCAAAATTTCTGCAAAATTCAATAAACAAATATCTCCCAAATAATTAAAATTCTTAACTCAAATATCATAACATTTCCCGTAAGGTATTCCTTTCACTTGCACAAACTTATTAATCCTGATTCAATACAGTCCTTATTTCACTTTCACGTATCCCCGTATTATTTCTATACCTTGATTATTATATCAAAATATCAGTACCCAAAAATCCAAGAAAATATTCCATATCTCAAATCCCGTCATCATCAAATCTTCCTTTTATCAAGAAAGTAAACGGCGCATAAACTCTTGTTCCCTCTTTTCTATTATTCTATTCCGCGCTTTCTTGCTGGAATCAATATCACGCGGATTCCCTCTGATCCTTAATGCTTTTAAATAGTTCATGCTGGGAAGAGGTTAGATCCATCAAAAACATGGATATCATTCTTATAAACATTCGCAAGTATTATTCCAGTCTTCCAATGAATGATCTGAGGAAAATCTATCGAATAAGACTCGAAAGATTGAGGTTGCTGATGGCTCATGGTGTTTCAGAAGATGTTCGCTGGTTGATCGAAGCAAAGGTTCGACTATCTGGTGAATTACCTATGACATTTCCAAAGCACATGCCTGGTTTAGGCAAAAGCACCTTCGCAAAGAAACGAAGAGCAAAAAGGCTGAATGGTTGCTACAAATGTGCTCGTTGGAACTGTGATACTCGTTGCAAAACAGTAGGATATTCTTCTACTAATCGGGATGATAAAATCAAATTCATAAAGGGTGGACTGAGTAAGGAGTATTTGGATGATATTCGACTGACTCTTGAGACGCACCCAAGTGGTTATGTGCAACGTGAACTTCTCTTCTTATACGCTCAGTTTAACGAGGACAAAAATCGTTATAGTCTCCAAAATATAATAGCAAAAGATCCTGTTTGCCAGTATGTTTTACAAAATGAGGCTTCTGGCAGTTCAACAATGATATAAGGTAAATCTCTTGATACACATTTAAAATATTTTGCTGTTTTCTTTCACGCGTTTTGGAAATAAAATATATTTTCCTTTCTCGAGTTTTGATAAAGCTGGAAATAAATCACCGAAAGGTGATATCTTTGGTAAAACAGTCAAAAGTTGGCCGATTTTGTCAAAAGTAAATCTTTACTTTTTCATAATCAATCAAAAACAGTAAATTTTTTCGGCTTTAAATAGCCAAACATATTTCATAGTTCAGGCATCCCAAAATCACATCTTTTTCGTAAGTTTTCTCTTCTATACTATCAAAGATGGAAGCACCAAAACTTCGACAGATCAAAACTATTTGTGTATTTTGTGGATCAAAAGTGGGGAAAGGCTTCGGTTATCTAGAAGCGGCCGTAGATCTTGGAAAGAAACTGGGGGAAAAAGGTATCACTCTTGTATATGGGGGTGGTAGCAGTGGTCTAATGGGTTGTGTTTCCCAATCTGCTCTTGCAGAGAAATCAAAAGTAATCGGTGTCATACCTGTCCCTTTGGTAGATGTTGCAGGAAAAACACGAGGGCATGAAGTTCAAACCTTATCCATCCATGAACGCATAACTTGTATGCTATATGGTTCTGATGCCTTTATAGCCCTGCCCGGAGGTTTTGGTACCTTAGAAGAAATCTTTAACATTACCTCGTGGGCTCAACTAGATCTCCATACTAAGCCTATTGGGCTTCTGAATGTTAACAATTTCTTTGATGGCTTGTTAACCTTTCTTGATTATGCTGTGGAACAGGGATTCATCTCTCCATTTTCCAGAAGGCTCCTTATTTCTGCTCCTACTATTGATGAACTACTGGATAAGCTGCAGTCATATATCTCAATACAAGATCCAGCAGGGGTTAAGATAGATTGGTCGCAAGGAAGGGGAATCAAGCGAAAATGGAGTCCGGTTAATGTAAACTTAACTTTATGAATCTTAGAATAGGTGGGGGTAGAGTACGGAGTATTCTTACTCTCGAGACACCCCTCTAATTTCCTAGGATTTCCTTAATGTTTAAATCTTGTGTGTACCTCAAAGGTTCCAGGTGGTAGATTACGGAGTATTCTTACTCTCGAAACACACCTCTTTGAAGGTTTCTTTATTTCCTCAAAAGGTCAGAGGTGGTAGGATACGGCTACTCCGGAAACACATCTCTCAATTTGAGGAATTTCCCATGTTGCTTTCTTTTGCTTTTGCGTGTTTCATGTATTTCTTTTCCAGTGTGACTCTTTGTGTGTTCTCTTATGAGAAAATAATAAAATCTCTGCTATCATCTACTAAATCTCGTTTGTGATGTAAATGAACTTGCATGTCTAACCTTAATTCCTTTAGTGGATGCTTATCATATCATGCTCTTAATTCCAAATGATAAAATTCTGGACAGAGTCTCCCTTGTAATTTGGACTTATCCCAAACCATAAGCACACTTCATAACTCACAATAATAAATAACTCCACATTTGATCACAACGATCTAAAAATATTGAAAACGATTCCAACACTTCAATATCATCAAAAAAATATCCCATAATTCAATTCATAATTCCTCAACATAACAATTTCAAATCATATTTTTCAATATCACAATATCACTTCCTTCCATACCTTAATTGGCTCAAAAGATTACTCATACTTATATTTATAAGTTATAAATCATATTCCCAAAATTTAATCACAAGGCCAAAGTTCATAATAAATTTCTCTTCAATATAGAGGCATAATTCACTTACTCAACATAATATCCATTACTTAATTCCCAATAACCAAATCTTTAAATCTCTAACTTCATAATGCTTCTCATAAAAGTCTCATTAAAACCACATCACTTATAATCTTAACATCTCATAAAACTTCATAAAATTGGCTCGCTATTTCTCATTAAATCTAAATGATAGATAATCTGAACATATTTCTAATCATTTCTGTTGACTTCTCATACTTAGTGCCATGTCTAAAATCAATTATGCAAAGTCCATTTAAGGTTCATCATTTCTAAACTCAAGGACAACAATTATTTTGAAAATCATTCTTAAGTCATATTATTCCCATTATGCTCAACACCCGTTCTCTTTCTTTCTTTTCTTTCCGATTTTTTTTTTTTTCAGAATTGAAACTTGAAGAGTGGTACCAATAATCATCCACAGTTTTTCCTTGCTTTTAAGCAAAGGTAGTGATAAAGGGATAAATTATTGAACCGAAAATTGAAACTTGAAGAGGAAGTACTAATAACCATCCACAGTTTTTCCCTTGTTTTTACACAAAGGTAGTGATAAAGGGATAAATTATTGTACGAATTCATTATTAATTTTGTTTGTTTAATATATTATTCCATATATTTTGGGCAAAAGTTACAACCCAACTTAATTTCTAATTGAGTCAATCTTACTAAGCTTAATATGCACCAAAATTCATATAAATATCCTCTCTGTCTCATGATTCTACATTGAAAAGAATAAAAAAATTGAGTCTTCTATCAATTTATATCATACTTGACATGTATATTATGTGTAACACATAAAGATTCATAACATATGAATATTTCATACTTAACATGTCTTAATAAAATCGTAAATGACTTGCAAAGCATATAACATACCTGGTTCGAGGAGTCAATACGTGGAGAGTGACATAGTAGAGTGATGAGTTAAAATATTTCATATAATCTTATTTTCCTTTAATCAACAATAATTTAATGTGGTTGTATCCAAATCAACATTTTCTTGAATCATAATTCCTAATTAATCACAGTCTTCAAAACAAATCCAATATCGATATAGTAATTATCTCCCCATCAATAATTAATAACTTAACCCAAATAAAATTTATCGTCAAATCTTATTTTTCCTTTAGTCCCCGAACTTCTAGAAATTTATCAAAGACATCAATATAAACATCATATCACTAACTAATTATATTCCATAAAATTTTCAGGACATTACAAACTCCCTTGCTTAAAATGAATTTTGTCCTTGAAATTCGCACATCAAATTTCATCATGCTTTACAAAATCATAACCATACTTGACATGTGAAAATTCAACTTTTTTTTTTTATAATGAATAGTGATTTCGTTCACTGTTCATCATGAATAGCACGTCGTTTTACTGTTCAAAAATCTACAGAATCGTTTTTAAAACTCTTTTCTCTGATACCAACTGTGACGACCCGAATTCTCGACCATTCGAGTGCCACTAAAAGTGACTCATATCATATTATCGAGACTTAAATAGTAATGTAAAATTATTCAAAAGAATAATTAGAATCCCATAATTTTATTTGTGAATAAAAATAGAACATAATTTTCTTACATAAAGTTCAACATAATTATCTCATCAATCTTAACCACTTTTGTCACTTCCATGTTGACCGCCTCGAACCTTCAATTATCTGAAAATGGTAAATATCGTGGAGTGAGATTTATAAAATCCCAGTAAGTATACCAAGCATAAATTTTCTTTTGAAAGCATATGGATCATTTTCATCATAACATAGGATAGGATCGAAATACTCATAAACATAGGGAGACACAAGAATTTTACCGAACTTAAATGGCAAGAATTCTTATGTGTAGCGCTACTAAACTCCGGTCCCCTTAGCATAATCATAAACATATCATATGGAACCCATAACAATCTTGTGAGATTGATTTCATAGCAATGATCCAAACATTTTCATAAAAACATAAGATATACTTACTTGTCATAAAAACATACTTACTTTTCATAAAAGCATAAGGTATACTTACTTGTCATAAAAACATACTTACTTTTCATAAAAACATAAGGTGTATTTACCTTTCATAAAAACATACTTAATTTTCATAAAAACATAAGATATACTTACTTGTCATAAAAACATACTTACTTTTCATAAAAACATAAGGTGTATTTACCTTTCATAAAAACATACTTACTTTTCATAAAAACATAAGATATACTTACTTGTCATAAAAACATACTTACTTTTCATAAAAACATAAGGTGTATTTACCTTTCATAAAAACATACTTACTTTTCATAAAAACATAAGATATACTTACTTGTCATAAAAACATACTTACTTTTCATAAAAACATAAGGTGTATTTACCTTTCATAAAAACATACTTACTTTTCATAAAAACATAAGATATACTTACCTTTTAAAAGATTAAAATGAAGTGTAGTAGTAAATGGACCAAAACTTTCTTGACCACCTTGAATTTCTCTTACTTGTGGATTTTGTCAAGAGATTGGAAATAAGTGTATATGTGTAGAGTTGTGTGTAAAAGAGATGGGTTTAAATAGATGTATAAAGTTGGCATATTGTAAACATAATCATTCAATTCTATTAATTTTAACACATCCTTTTCTTAAAGTAAAGCACCATTCATATACTTTTCCATATTTATACAAATATTATGCTCTTCATGATTACATATAATGGAGTCTTATCAACCATTCATATACTTTTCCATATTTATACAAATATTATGCTCTTCATGATTACATATAATGGAGTCTTATCAACCATTCATATACTTTTCCATATTTATACAAATATTATGCTCTTCATGATTACATATAATGGAGTCTTATCAACCATTCATATACTTTTCCATATTTATACAAATATTATGCTCTTCATGATTATATATAATGGAGTATATAAATCATTCATATACTTTTCCATTTTTTATACAAATATTATGCTCTTCATGATTACATATAATGGAGTCTTATCAATCATTCATATACTTTTCCATATTTATACAAATATTATGCTCTTCATGATTATATATAATGGAGTATATAAATCATTCATATACTTTTCCATATTTATACAAATATTATGCTCTTCATGATTACATATAATGGAACCTCTCATGCTTGCATATATTTTCTTAATTTAAATAATAAAAGTAATTTTTGTACAAATAAATATTGGGATAACATTGAATTAAGTACTTAGACTTAATATACTTTAAATCAAGAGAATGGAGATATTTTTAGAAATTCGGAATTTAATTTAAAATCAAACGATCTCGATTATTTCTTGACTTGGCTATACGAATACGTCGTGGCGTTAACTTAATAAAAATGGGTGAAATAGTAGCGACACGATTTTCTATTAAAATAATTATTAATCGCGTAAAAATTCTTGGTCGCTACAACCAAGCCCATCTCTCTTCTGTACGAAGTAGTTGTCATGTGATTGGACTTCCTGAAGTATACTTACATAAGCTTCGTGACATTCGATATCTTCGTCGAAACAGCAATTCGCCAAAAAGTGGGTTTTCGAAAAAATAGTCTTTAAAAAGGTTTGCATCAACAGTAGCTCGATCGCGGTTGATAACGACATGTCCAGGTATTGAGCCTCCATGAGTTGGGTTGTTTCGTAGCTGATCGAGGAAGTGAGGGATGACGAGGTTGTTGTTGTGACACAAACGAGATATCAGTTCTTCTTGTGTATCAATTGCTTCCAGATGAAGAGTCAATTGTTGATCTCTGTCATCATCTCCATCAAAAAGAGAAGACGAAGTAGAAGATGAATAGTTAGAGGGACCTCCAATATTGAGATTCATTTTTTGTTTCGAGTCAATTTGATGAATTCATTTGAGCACAACCAACACTCTTATATAGTCGTCCAATAATGATTTCATTTACATCTTAGCCGTTGGATGAAATTCTTTAGCTTGGAATCGTTGGATTTGAATCTTACACATTTACCTTGTACACTTCGAGTTGTCACATCATAATCAAAAAAATCATTGCCTAGCCGTTGGATGAAATTCTTTAGCTTGGAATCGTTGGATTTGAATCTTACACCTTTATCTTGTACACTTTGAGTTGTCACATCATAATCAAAGAAATCACTGCCTAGCCGTTGGATGAAATTCTTTAGCTTGGAATCGTTGGATTTGAATCTTACACCTTTATCTTGTACACTTCGAGTTGTCACATCACAATCAAAGAAATCACTGCCTAGTCGTTGGATGAAATTCTTTAGCTTGGAATCGTTGGATTTGAATCTTACACCTTTATCTTGTCTATAAATATGGTATGAAGTTTTACATTTTATCTCACAACTTAACTTCTAGCAAATCCTTCATCATACTCAACTCCTTCACAATGAGTTCAAACAAACGTAGTGCGTCATACTCAAATGAAGAAGACAAATACTTATGTCATATTTGACTTGATATTTCCCAAAATCCAATTGTCGGTATTAACCAATCGAAGGATAAATTCTGGTCCCGAGTTGAGTCTAGCAACAACAGCTCCAAATCAGAATATATCACTCAAAGTCGACCCCCCCTGAGGTCTTTACAATCTCGAATGTTTGTTATTTTAACTGCTGTTGCTAAGTTGAGGGGATGCGTTCGACAGGTGGAACTTCTTAATCCAAGTAGTGCATCAGAACAGGAAATCGTAAGTATTATATATAATATTTTATTTCACAATTCTATGTTGAATGAGCTCAGAAACTTAATTATTTTCCACAATCTTGCAGATGGATTGAGCAAAAATATTGTTTGCACAAGACAAGGGTGAGAAGAAAAGTTTCAAGTTTGATCATGTCTGGTACATCCTGAAAGATATTGAAAAGTTTACTAACGATGTTAGTACAACATTACCACACTTTCAAATGGAAAGTGAAAATTTTGCATCGTCACAATTAGAGTCTCCCACTTCCGTTCATCCAACACCTGCATCTCCTGGATTATCATCGTTTTCTCTTCATCTAGATGAAGATAATAATGGCGGTTCTGTCCAGCGACCCATTGGGGTCAAAAAAGCAAAAGGAAAAAGAAAGAATGATGACGAATCTTCAGGTATGATTTAATCAATTGTAGAGAATAATCGAGAAATCACTCAGATTCTAAAGAAAGGAAGCGATGATGACAAAAAATTTATGAAATTCAGATGTTTCGAGCTGAAACTGAGTCGAAAAAAGTAGTCGTTACAGAATTTCGTGAGGAGAATAAAATTTTACTGAAAGACTTAGACTCCATACCAGATCCAAGTCTACGTGAGTTTATTCAAAGCGAACAACTGCGAATTATGGAAAAGAGATCTCAGCAAATAAGTAAGGAATCTCAAAATAGCTCAACTCCATTCAGTCAATATTTTGATGGTCTAGGAGGATCTGGAAATGACTTACCAGATTATTAAATTCTCGTAATTTACTTGTCGTATTTTATCATGTCATGTTTAGTTATCGTCTCGTAATTTTATGTTCATCAAGTATGTAACTTTTTTATTTTTAATCATGGACAATTTTATTTTAATATTATCATTAATTTTTATTTATATTAGATTAAATTAATTCATTATGTTAATAAAAATTAACTAATAACAAAGAATATAAATAAATTTGTTTTCAAAAAAAAAAAAGAATGTAAATAAATTTTAACCAAACAAAATAATAACAAAAAAATGATTCATGGACATAGATGGAAGAAACAATTTGTAATGTACAAAGTGAAGGACAAAATTGGAAAAAAAATATGTAAAATTGGAACGCTATTTGAACAGTTGAACGCTATATACGGCGTTCCACTGTTCAAAACTCCAATTTGTAGGGACAAATACAGCTGGGTTGGAGAAGGAAATTAATGTCAAATTGGTGCAAAACTCTAATTTAGAGACCGGTTGGAGATGCCCTAACTGAATTGAGAAATTCCAACCCCCTTAACAAGTGCTCCCATTCGATTCAAAAAAAAAAAAAAAAAAGTGCTCCCATAAATTAATGTGCAGATCAAGCAAGAAAAAATCACAAAAATAAAAAATATGGTGTTTGAAACGGAAATTCTTGAAGAACATTTAAAAGATTTTGGATTTTGAAAAATCCGACAATATTATACATTTGATGTTTGAGAGCCCTTTTGGTAACGGGAAAAACTTTACCAAAATTTTCTAAATTCAATCTCAATTTTCTATTCTTAGTCAAGTCCACAATTTTTGATTTTTCAAATTTTATTAAACAATACATCCATAAGAAAAAATCACAAAAATAAAAAATTTTCACGTTATCAAACATGCTATGAATTACATTATATGTCGTACAACCGCAAATGTTGTATGGGAATTCAAATTTTGGATTTGTGAATGTAGTATCTACTATGGGAAAGTTTCGAGCTGGGAAAAAAACATACTCCCCGGCCAAATCAACATGGCAAGTCACTGCTTTTGAACATTTTTAGAAACAATCGCAAATGTGCACATACACCACACTGCAAGAAAATAGAGACACACGTTCCACTTCAAATCAAGCTTTGTGTTGTGCATTTGAGATCGCAAGTGTACGATATCGCAATCAAGTAATAAAGTGGACCTTAGAGTCCGGATTATCGTTCCCACGATGACTGTTTACTAAGTACTGAAATGTTTTAGTTCTAATTTTATTTGAACAGACGAAATAGAATTTGTGGTTTTAAATTAAAACTAAGAAGATGAATTAAATAATTAAATTGTGAAATTGTTTTGTTTTAAAAAATGATTGTAAAGTGGTTGGGATTCACGATTTCACCTAGCTAATTAAATCAATTCCAATTCCAGTTTTATTTCCTATTTGTGTGTTCGGTCGAATTCACTAATTTAAATTGAGATTCCTCTCTCGAGTTTAAATCAATCCTACCTAAATAAGTCAACCTTGTATCTCTACAGCGGGTCCGAATATTCCTTAACTAGATGCATTACACACAAGAATTCACACACGACCGCAATAATTACAAGAGTATATCTCTATATCTCGTTCAATTACCGGATTTATTACCTAGATCTATGTTATTAACTCACCTCTCGGATTATGGAAATAACACATGAAATCATGAATAAGTGGCCAGTTCATTCATGCATTAAACGCAATAATAAATCAACACATGCATTAAAGCGTTAAAACAAGGAATATGACATTAAATTAATTAACTAGGTTACATCGTTCATCCCAACGTTAAAATTAGTTACACATCATCATGAAATAACAAAAACAGTAAAAATAAACGTTCATTGAAAAACAATTTAAAGAATGGAAAGATTGCACCAATTATCAATTCTTCAACTGTTTTCAATTCACGCGCCTTTGCAATGCTTGATTCTCCAAGAATTTGATGTTGAATTCTCTATTGTGGCTTGTTCTATGGAGAGGCAAAGGTCTGGATCTCGTGCCTCTTATGTTGTATATATAGATTTTGGAGAAAACCTAGGTCAAAACAAGAAAAGTCTGATAAAAATCGCGAGAAAAAGCCCACAGTCGGCCCAGCCGGATACGCGCGCGATCGCGTGGTATCAACCCTAGCGATCGCGTGGACTTCATTAAAACTCTCGGGTTACAATTTTGCGTCTTCTCGCGATCGCTTGGTGTGTGACCAGCGATCGCGACTTCATCATTCTTCCGGCTGTGCAAGTTAGTCCCTGACTTTTAATTGCACCTTCAGTCCTCAACTTTCAATTGTTGCAATTTAGTCCCCAAACTTTATCTTCTTCTCGGTTTGACAATTCAAGCTCTTAATTCATTCAATTAGGTCCTCCAACCTCTGATTTAGTCACTTTGGCACCAAGCATGTTTCCCGGTTGTTGTCACAAACTCCTCACTTGTCCAATTTAGCTCCAATTAACATCCAATCGTGTCATTTTTCCATTAATTGCTTCATTCTTCTTCAATTGAAACATTTTCTGAAAGGTAAACAAATAAACATAAATTAAATAGCAAATATTCCCAAACGACAAAAATTAATCCTAATTTAGACATACAAATAAGTGTATAAAATACACTCATCACTTTGGAATCAGAACAATTAGTTGGAATCGGAACAATCGCAAAGGTGCACGTGCGCATGCTATTAAAACATTGATCATTAGTCGAAAAATGTCTTAGCATGATTTTGTAAAAAGACAATACTTGTAGGGTATTAAGATTAGGAATATGAACAATCAGTTGCTCTTGTTTAGTGAAATTGACATGCAATTTTCAAAAAATTAATATCTTTTTTTTTTTTTCCCATGGTTGGTTTGAAGCCCAGATTTTTAGTTGGTCATGACTGAGGGCAGTTTTACAATATCTAAATAGCACTATTAAAAAAAAAAAAAAAAAGCTTTGGCACCTGGGTATCAATGCAAATCAGCCTTTTAAAAATTGACAACTATTCAACACCAGACCATTGACCTTAAAATAATTGAAATTAACTTGAAAAGTCCTTTGAGTCAACGTGATTATTTTTTCTTAGCCCTTGTTTGGTTTATGAATAACATATTTTTCCAACTACAATATCGCACATTTCTCTAAATAATTTTTTATTCGCTTATTTTACCTTGAAAAATCAAATTTTTTGTTTACAATTCTTTTACCAAACGAAGCTATCAAATCATTCCACCAATCAACTTTAACCTTACCACGCGTGACAAGCTTTCTTTGTTCCTCCCCACATGGAAATGAAAATTGCACTACTTGTCCCTCATCTATACCTCATGTAGCATGCCCGACCAAACATGATAGTGCTAACAGGCAACAGCATAGAAGCCACCTAGGCAGTTTTATGCCACATTGGAGCAATCCAATATGTAAAATAAAAGTAAGCTGGTCCTGGCTCGTGTAGTCGAAGAAGACCTGCATTAGCATGAGAATTATGGGGTTTAATAGTAGGTGTTCGGAGTTTAAATTTAAACTGTCTTATCTTTAGTAAACACAGGTCACTTCCTATTTTAAGGCAGAATCCCAAATTGAAAAACAAAATATAACTTTCCTTCTTTGATTGAAATTAAAATCAGATTTTTAGCGAATTTTGATAAAAAATTAAAGAGATGCGTGGTTAAAAAATTGTGAGACCAATAAAATATGTGGTTATAATTAATTATCAACTTAGACTTTAATAAAAATTCGATTTTTAATCAGGAACAAATAGACCATGTGATAATTACATCACGATTTGACCAAATATTTGTAAGTTATTTATTGTTCAAGCGTAAATTGTTATGGACCAATTATCTACTCACGCAATAGGTTGGAGCCCACCCTTGCAATTTTCTCAAAGTAAAATATATGTCGAATGTTCGGGAAATTGCGAAACTCATTTTCCCTTTCAGAATTTTGGAATTTCACTTTCAATTTGATTTTCCCACCCTCGAATTTTCATTCCCAATTCATAAAGTAATCTGTTATTGTATTTCTGTGGGAATAATCTATATTTTTGCGGTCGTTTATGCTTGCAATCGTAATCAGCTTTTTGTATAAAGAGAGAAAATAATTGGCAGAGGGAGAAAAGAAAAATGTCGCCAACTGTGGCGTCGGCTGCTAAACAAGCTGAGCAACTTCGAATCGACGGAAACAGTTATTTCAAAAAAGATCGGTTTGGTGCCGCCATCGATGCTTATACCGAGGTATTTTTAGATTTTTGGATGTATACATTTGATAGGATACAATGTATATGGAGTTTTTGGAATTTAAATTTGCTTTCTTGTGGTTCTTTAGGCTATTACGTTGTGCCCTAATGTTCCGATTTATTGGACCAACAGGGCTTTGTGCCACCGCAGGCGGAAGTACGTACAATCATTATTTTGGTTAAAAACGCGTTGATGTTTGTTTCTTGGTGTACTTTAAATGTATAATTTCTTGATTTAAAAGTTTGATTTTTTGTCACTATACCCATTGAATCACAACAATTTTTAGTTTGTCTTTTGGTGTCACCTTTAAAAACGTAAACTTTCTTGATTGAAAATTTTGATTCTTAATGTTATGGGACCGTTGTTTGTTTTTGGGTGACTTTTAAATGTTTAATTTCTTACTGAACGTTTGATGGCTGTTTTTATTGGGGCAGTGAATGGATCAGAGTGGAGGAGAACTGTAGGAGAGCAATTCAGCTCGATCACAATTCTGTCAAGGTCTGGTATAATCATGATTAAGTGAAAATTTCAGAATACCTTCTGCTGTTCCTTTGCATCTTTTAATATTGACAATTACACTCTTCAAAACATTGGAGGCTTCTTCGCCTGTTTGCAAGTTTTGGGAGTGGAGAACATGTGCATCTGTATAAGGCACTGGAAAAGCGCACTGGAAAAGCGCACTGATGCGCGTATATTGATTGAGGCATAAGCTCAAGGCACATGCCTTGTTAATTAAGAGGGTTGCACCTCATGGATGCCAAGGGCCTCCACTATTTAAAACCAAATTCGACAAGTCTTGATCTGAATTAGTTCTTTGATTTGCTATAAATAAAAGTAAACAAATCAAATTAATCCTAAAATAAAAGGGAGAAAGAAAATTTATAGATAAAACCCGATCATAAACTTGAGCTCGAAGGTGACCCCTTCGGCAGAAAAATTAGTGCCCTTTATTTTCATGGAAAAAATTATTTAGAATATAATGCGGTTCACTTTGATGAGGTGGATTTTTTGCTTAAGCCTTGATGCAGTGTGTGTATTAAATTACTGTGAGTTGCTGCTGCTTGTGTTTTTTTCTTCATGATTAATATTCTTTTATCCCCAGCTTTAGAATTTCCGAGTTCTAATTGCTTGAGTTTACTATCTCAGTTATCATGGCTCTTATAAATGCGAACAATTAATGGTGAATAGCATGTATGGAGAGAAGCAAAATATAAGTATTGACGTCTTAAGACTAATGCTTCAGCATGTCAAGAAATGTAGGAAAGTTTTATCACTCTTACTTCCTCAGGAGAACCTGTTTCTGATTATTCTCAACATCTAAATCAAATCTAATCATTGAATAAAATTGCTTCAATGCAAGCATCATGAACTTGTACTTTTTCGGAACCTGGAACCTCGATCATTTCTGATCTCTCAATCTAGGAACTGAATCTAACCATCATAAAAATATAGCCTTCGATACTGAAACTTTCCCGTGCTTCAATTTTCCTTTCCTTTGATAATAATTTCATATGCACGAGTTCTTTGGCCAATTGAAAATATTAACAATTGGTCCATCCTTCCCTTCTACTCTAGTTTTTGCTTATTTTGCTTTTTGTTCTTGGTGCACCAAAATTAAATCTTGCTCTCCGTTCTGTCTTATGGACTAAGTGGTCCAACTACTTGAGCTCTAATGTTTGGTGATGTAACTATCCCCCGGTGGGTCGACTTTCCCATTAAATTCATTAAACTCTTCTCATGGGGTGCTATGAATACTTTGCTGTATTTTCTGCATTCAATGAAGCAAGTAATTACTTACCTTTTTCTATTGCCCTGGCCCCTGTGCATACCGACCTTCAGCTGCTTCATAAGAATGCACATGCTTATGTTGCCTCAATATTCGGACATTCATGGTATGTGAAACAAACTAGTATTCGCACCCGTGCGTTGCACGGAAAAAAATTGTTAATAATTAAATAATTTAATATATTCAATCATTAATGAAAATGTGAGAAATATATAACAAAAACAGTTAAATTTATATATTATGGGAAAGAATATGAATAAACGGAAAGGTATTCAATAACAAAAATCAATGTAAATTACGAAACATTTCTTTAAAAACAACATTTGCAGTTGATTTTGTTTCTGCACCATCTTCATCACAAAATCATGATTTTCAAGCCATTACGATTTGTGACCTTTGAAAGTGCAACGTATAGCTGTCTATTGCAAAAAAATCACATTAAACTCTGTCTATACATAATAGAAAAAACCATATAAAACTCTTATCTATTTTTGAAGTATTTACCTTTGTCGAAAATCTTTGATTTTAGGGATCTCAGAATTGATCAGTAAGTTTGTGGTTTGAAACACGTTCGATATCTAGACCTCACCTGAATTTTTAGAAATTAAAAAAACGGAGGAAAATATATTATATAAAAATTTTAAGGAAAAAAAACTAAACAAACCTCAGTATTTTTTTGCTCAACAAAGTTGTAATAAAATGATTACGGGCTCCGGGTTATTATTTGTCAAATACTCATTCATCTTTTCTACATACTCAGTCCACAGCATCACAGATAGACGATTTTTTCTATGTTCGAAATTTTCGAAAGAAAAATCAATATTGTAAATTATTGTAATTAAAAAATATAAAATTATTTGAAAGAAAAAAGACAGTACTCTAAATCCTCAATTATGATGTCCATATGTTTTGCCACTCTCAGACCACTCTTAATCCCGTCTTTTGCTACAATCTCTCCAATAACATCTTCACAAAATAAAAATAAACAATGTAAATGAAATGGTGGAATAAATGAAAAACATAAAAAAAATAAAATTACACATAAAAGTCATATTAAAGGTTTCGAAATTAACTTACCAAACAGCTCAGTCTCATCAATCTCTTGTGATACCAAAATCTCAGCAAATGGACGAAGAACATACACGTTGCTTGGAAAAGTCAAGTCTTCAACCTCCGTCACTTGTGTCATTGGCATGAAGTTCAGTCGATACACATGTTTACATGTCTTGTACTTTGCGTTGTTATGGACCATGGAGAAGTGACGCATTATGTACAGTAGTCCCTCAAGCAACTTAGTCGAAAAAATTCTTATCAACGATTTCTTAACTTCTGCTTGAATTCGACAACCCTAAGAACACAATTAAAAATTAACACCTTTAAAATTTATTACAGGTAAGAAGGAAATAAACTACTATAGAGCACTTTAAAGGAAATTAAAGACTAACCAGTGTGAATCACAATAGTGTGAAGCTTAATTCCGAAAATTAATTAGAAAAATTATATTTTGTTTTTATCAAACCTTTGTTAATTAATTCATATAGAACCGAATAAATATAAATATTACTCATAAAAAATCAAGAGAACACAATAAACTTGAGTAATCTCTACATAAAGAAACAAACAGGCAAAAGGTGCTCAAAAATAAAAATAATAATAATAACAAACAATAATGCAAAAATTGAAAAACGTATATTCATAATCTTGCTGGCATAATTATGGTCCATATTCTTGTCAAATCTCATTTCACAATAAGTAAAGTATGTAAAGAAATCATACTGGAATTCAAAAGCCACAAAGAAATTAAAAAATAAAACAAATAAAAAAAGAACATAAAGTTATGGAAAAATTGAAAAAATTCGATTTGGGAATGCTTTGGTATAAGTATAAAGATAAACAATTACAGAACAAATGAAACATATGAAATGATACAATTTGAATGGCAAAAATTCATATTTATGGAAAAATTCATAATCTTGCTGATATTATTATGGTCCATATTCTTATCAAATCTCATTTATGGAAAAAGTCATAATTTTGCTGGCATAATTATGGTCCATATTCTTATCAAATCTCATTTACTAATAAGTAAAGTATGTAAAGAAATCATACTGGAGTTCAAAAGTCACAAAGAAATTAAAAAAAAAAAAAAAAAAAAAAAAAAAAAAAAAAAAAAAAAAAAACAAAAAGTCATGAAAAAAATTGAAAAAATTCGATTTGGGAATACTTTGGTATAAGTATAAACAATTACAAAACAGATGAAACATATGAAATGATACAATTTGCATGGCAAAAAATCATATTTATGGAAATATTCATAAAGTTATTGTTAAATTCATAATCTTGCTGGCATTATTATGGTCTATATTCTTATCAAATCTCATTTATGGAAAAATTCATAAAGTTATGGAAAAATTCGTAATCTTGCCGGTATAATTATGGTCCATATTCTTATCAAATCTCATTTAACAATAAGTAAAGTATGTAAAGAAATCATACTGGAGTTCAAAAGCCACAAAGAAATTAAAAAAAATAAAAATAAAAAAATAAGTAAATAACACGAAGTTATGGAAAAATTGAAAAAATTCGATTTGAGAATGCATAAACAATTACAAAACAGATGAAACATCTGAAATGATACAATTTACATGGCAAAAATTCATATTTATAGAAAAATTCATAAAGTTATGAAAAAATTCATAATCTTGCTGGCATTATTATGGTACATATTCTTATAAAATCTCATTTATGGAAAAATTCATAAAGTTATGGAAATGGTACCAATGCAATTGTCCAATGATATATTGTGCCAGCATATTAGTTGACCAAAAAAAAAAGAGGAAAAATACACCAGTTTAGGCGGGAAAATGAAGCCAACTATCTTATTATAATATATAATTAAGAATTAAGAATAAGAATTAAGATTAAGATTAAGATACTTGAGATGGGTTTGGCCGAACAGGGAAAGTAATACGCTAAAAGTAAATTATGGTTGTTTGAGTTTCAAAGTATAAACTGTTTGATAACTGTGACTATCTACTCATTTAAACTTTTCTTAGATTACATGAATTTAGATCATTCTGCTTTAGGACATCATGTAATAAAATCTACCTGCCTCTGCTAACCCTTGCTGATGAGGCTCAAGTTATATTTCCGAAGAGCTCTGTTTTTCATCGCTTCACTAATATATAAAGGGCATCTGGACCGCAAAACTTTATAGTAAAGATCTCTTTCATTTAGCGAAATTTTTACACGATATTTCATTTTTCAGTTGTCTAGTTGAATATATTCCATCATCGGTAATGGCTTCCTCGACACCCACCAGCCTCTTCTACATGACAAATGGAAAATGTTTGACATTTTATTGGTTATTTTGGGTGGGGTTTGATCTGCCGATTCTTCTGTAGCATCCATGCTTTATTTGTTGGTCTTGTATTATATTCTGTCACTTCTTCCTTGGTTACTGAAAGTTCACTTTAGGAATTCTAGCCTATTTCTAGGGTCTTACACTCTGAAACGTTACTGTTAACTCGTGCATTTAACAGTTTTATCTTATTTGTCTGTCAGTCATCAAACTAACCTGGAAGAGCTTTGTGTAATGGCAGGCTCACTATATGCTTGGTCTTGCACTGCTACAAAGGGAAGAATACACTGAAGGAGTCAAGGAATTGGAAAGAGTATGGGGTTTTATTTCATAAAGATTTTTTTCCAGAAAATATTAATATGCAGACAAGTCTCTTTATTTAGCTTTGCTTTTGCATACATATGCTTCATTCATGTCTTGTATGAATGACCAATGCTAGCTTTTGATAACGTTAACAAATGGAAACCATTTTCTCTCAGGCTATACTCAAAATAGATCAGTTTACCGATTCCCGCTTCACCCATTTCTTCTTTCGTTCATCATTCTTTCTTATAGACAGAGCTACTTGTTGCTTTCTGAATGTCAGTCATGCTCTCGTGGAATTGAATATTACTTGCCTTTTTAGATGGTACACTTGCTTAAGATAACGTGTGCGGTAAAATGTAGTTAGTCTTTCATCGTCTTGTACTCTTGTTGCTTTTGTGGTTTATTTTGATTGGTAACCTACTTTGTATAGTTGATTACTCTTTGTGCTTTCCACGTGGTTTCTAATCTCCTTTCGCTTGTCTAACTATTACATTGTTGTGATATATTTAAGTGATGGTATTTATGGCATTATGGTTGTTTGTTCCCTTGCAAAACTCTAGTTTTTTTATAATGATATTTACTATTGATGGGGATATTTTTAATATTATTATGATATCTCAGGCCTTGGATCTTGGAAGGGGTGCAAACCCTAATGGTTACATGGTAGAGGAGATATGGCAAGAGCTTGCAAGAGCAAGATATTTGTTGTGGGAACAGGAATCTACCAAACGTTCGTGGGATCTTCAAAATTTGAAGTAATTTCTCTTTTCTGTTTCAAGTCTGGGTCTTCATCTTCTGCGATTCCTTCTTTCATTTCTTTTTGCTCTACTTAGAGTGATATTGGTATCTTGATTATCTTTCCTTGTCTTAGAGAAACATGCGTGGCAGCTCTGGAGGAGAAACATTTCCTTGACGCTTCACAAATGGAAGGATTTGTGGATGAAATTACTAAATCCAATTTAGAACAATTGGAAGCTTTAAATGAAGTATTTAACAAAGCTGCTGAAGATGATATCCCAACTGAGGTGAGCTTTTGAGATTCATTCACAGAATTCCCCCTTATCGGGATTTAATTTCACATGACTTGTGACACCAATTGAGGGTCTCAGGTGCCGGACTATCTGTGCTGTAACATTACCCTAGATATTTTCCGTGATCCTGTCATTACTCCCAGTGGAGTTACATATGAGAGAGCAGTAATTCTTGATCATCTGCAGAAGGTAGCACTAATTGATGTGCAGTTTTCATTTCCATTTATTTATATGCACATAAGCACACAGTGTCACGTATTAATCCTTAACTTTGTCACCTTTTAGGTTGGCAGTTTTGATCCAGTAAGCCGCGAACCCTTATATCCATCACAGTTGGTGCCCAATTTAGCCATAAAAGAAGCCGTGCATGCATTTCTTGAGACACATGGGTGGGCTTACAAGACTGATTGATAGTCTTACCGTTGTATGGCTCAGGTAAAAGATATACATCTCAACTCTTCAGTTTGGGTCTAGCAGGTTCAGACATTCATCATGGTTGGTTATCCTATTATACTGAGTGTAATCGTTGATCCCTGTTTGCTCTACAATATGATAAGCATGAAGTCAAATTGGTCGTCTTGGAAATATACAGTCTCTATTTCTGAACATGTACAGGGTCATAGAACTGTATCCATAGATGAAAAAAACTTTGCCTTAAGATCAATCCTGCATTCCTTGGCCTCTAATTTATCTCTTGAATTTTCTTCCTGCCTGATTCATGCTCTCTATGAGTATTAGGCCTACTATAAACTGAAGAAATTGGCATTGCTTTTGCATATCCAGATTTATTCTGCTAGAATGATAGTTTGTTAGTTTTTAAATATGTAATTAACACGGAACTGCATTCATATTTTAGTCCAATGCTTGACACGTGCACAATTTTCATAAATTAGTGACAGCCAGATTAAACTTATGATTTTTGTATGTTGTGATTTCTACCCATGGGCCTAACTTTAAGGCTGACCTGTCCCACCAGAAAAGGTTGGCACTACCTTTTTTACACTTGTACAGACACACACCATAGCTCAATTCTGGGTTGATGCTGCCTAATGTTGCTCAATGGAGAAACATATTGTTCTTAGCTACATTGTTTACCATAGGTGTGGGGCTATGGACACAAAATGTGCTCTGTCCCCAGCTTTGTAGTTTGTATTGCAGAAACTACACATGGTAGACCTCAATTTTCAATTTGTTGAGACTTGTACTAAATGAGGGAATTTGGGTTTAAATTTTAGAGCCCATTTAACATTTCTTTCACAAGAATTTTATCTCTAATGGTTTATGAATTGTGAAAAAAATTATTGCCACATAAGAAAAACAAATAATGATTTAAAAATTTCATCTTCAATGGTTAGTTTTTATGCATATAAGATATTGATGCGGGGGAGAGATTATTTGATGTTATATTCAGGTATAGATAACTTGTTAGATAAAGTGGCTAGACAAATATTAATTTTTCATTTATTTGATCTAAGTTTGATTTGAGATGGTGTTAATTTGAAGACATTTGTATACATAAAAAATTTTAAACAAAAATCATTGGGGATAAATTTTAAATTCTATTATCAATTTTATCAATATGAGGAAGATATTTACCTATTTCACTGTCACATAGATCAAAATCTGCATAAACCATTAGAGATGCTCTAATTATTAGAAGTCTTTTACTTGAGATTCTTCATGTCTTAAACGACAATATATAGTCCTTGTTTGAGCTCCATTATTTACAAAAATGAGTTTTATAATATTTTTCTTGGGGAATGTGTGGTTAAAGGTGAGATTTTTTTTTTCTTTTTGATTTGTTTAGATTATTTTGGTCCGTTTGGTAACATTGTTTGGTTTATAAATTTGTTTATTTACTGTTTTGAGGTAAAAAGTAGTTGTTGAAAATTGGAGAGAGAAAATATGTATGGTTAAAAAGTGATTTGAGAAATTGTGTAGTTTATAAACATGTTTATAAACCAAAAAAATCTCTTAACCCGAAAACTTGTTTTATTGATAAAATGTATGGTTGAAAATGAATTTGTAAATAACGGGGCTTAAGCAGGGGCTGAATTTGACAATACTGTTAGAGCCTAGAGGAGAAAAGTTAAATTCTTATTCATTATCATCTTGTAGTTCGAGGCATAAATTTTGCCGTGTATTTAGCATTTGTAGTGGAAATATCTAAATATGTGATAATAGAATCATAACCCGAGATTGTTATCTTTTAGGACATGTTCGATGTATTAGAAATTAGAATTGATATAGTAGACACAATGGGTCGAGTTGAGCTGGTTGGTCCTTTGGCTCATGGGCCTCAGCTGGTAAAAATTTTTCATTAATTATTGTTATATCGCTATTTATAAAAAGCGTTTATAAATGATTTGTCCAACTGAGCAAAATATCGAAAAAGAGATTCCAGAAATAATGCTTACTTTTTTTATGCCTTTTTTGTTTGTCTTTTGTAAGCTGATAGTGAAAGGAGTAGGATCAACCATATGAGGAGCTCCTCAATGAATGGGGTTAAAATGAATTATTATAAATTATATGGACAAAATCCTATGTTCAATGAATGGGTTAACTTGTTTAAGTGATTTTGTCAAAGAACTGTCACTTCTATAAAAAAAAAAAAAAATATTTTGTCCACCGATAATCATTCCCCTTATTATAGGCCTATAAATGTTCACCATCAATAATATTCTATTTCATCCCCAGTAAAATTGTAATATTTACTTGGTCATTTTTGAATAATATTAAAGCAATGGTTTAGAATCAAATTGAAAATGTTAGATATGAAATTAATTTTGTAATATTCCCATGGTGGTACCAACGTGTAATTTTTTTCATTTTTAACAGATATTTCACAAATAATTTAAAATCAAGAGTTCTACTTATTTTGATATCATTTTAAATAACTGGTCTAAAAGTAACTTGTCACGTTTTCAAAGAATGGAAGTCGTTCAAGTATAAGTAAGGAAAATGATCTAGTGTTCATAGTGGGTATTAGATATAAAATCCATCTGCGGCGGATGGGGGTTGGATAATGTGGCCATAGGGGGGTGGGTGTAGGTTTTAGATCAAAACCTGTATAAGTAAAGTAGAATATTAAAATTTGTATTTTTCGACACTAAACTAAAAATTGAGTCAATGGCTAGAATGTAGTGTTATGGGGTTTAGTACTATAGCAAATTGATAATCTATCAAATAAATGCAGAGCAAATTGGACAATTATTTGTAAAGTGTTTATAAATAATATATTTTTTTAAATCACTTTTTAATTATAAACATTCGTTAAATTAATTTTTAATCACATAGAGCTTGTTTGGTAATGTGATTTTTTTTTTTTTTTTTTTTTTTTTTGTAGTTTTTTTATGAATGTGTGATTTAAAGATGTTTGAAAAGTAAAAAATGATGAGTTTGACTAAGAATGAATGGTTAAAATTGAGTTTGAAAAATTGTGGTAAAAATTTTACCATTACCAAACAAGCTCATAGTTTAGCTCAAAACATCACATCACTTGTTTTAAACAATTTTTTTTTTTCAATACCAAACAGAGGCTAAATAGGATTAGATATTACAATATATAAAATCTTAATTTATTCTAGGCCAATACAATCTGCCCACCTTACAAAACATAAAAGGAACTGAATATAGAATAATTGAAGGCCTTTATTCCAATATGTATATACAGTTGTTGAACGTTGGTCACATCCAATGAAAAAGCACAACAACCCAATGTTCCATTTTTTAACATTCGAAAACTAGCCAAACACTTGACACATTTTTATTGGAGTCGGGGCAAGAGAACAATTCCATATGGATATAAAAGCTTTTGCCTTATCGGTTTGTTCTTCCCCTCCACTTTTGAATCGGATTCTTCGATGTTTTAAGAACCACAGTGGCATGAGTTTCTCCAATGTTTAACTTTAAATTTCATCTCTTGTACGGAAAAACATGAAATATAAGAAAAAACTATTGAGATATTTTAACCGTAAGTGTTTTTTTATATTAAAAAAAGTTCTCCCACATTCACATTTAGGGCCTGTTTGGCAAGAATTTCGAAAAGTCAAAAGCTATTTCTATGGCACTTGGAAGTGTTTTATCTAAATCGGTCCAAGCAGGCTTCCTTAGAACTCTCTAACAAGATGTAGAAGCAAAAACAAAAATCCTGCCAAATAGACAATCTTAGCTCCTGCTTGGTGTGTAGATTAAAATTAGATTTTGATAAATATTATGAAATATGTAGTTGAAAAATTGCAAGTTCCATAAATATGTGATTGAGATTGATTGTTAATTTTGACTAAAATTGAACTTTTAATTCGTACCAAATAGGAGATTATTTGTATAATAGACGTGCCCCTCGTCAAATTCATTTTCTAATCAAAAGACTTTCACCATAGAATGAACATGCAGCAGGGTGAGTGGTTTCTTCAGCATATAAAAAAAGTGGGATGGAATTGGGGTATATGATTGAAGACTTTCACATGAACGTTTCTTCAACTAGACATCACATGAGCAGTCAACATGGTAACATTATTCCCACATCATTTTCCCATCCCAATCCGGAACCATAATGCCAATGGTTTTTGGCTTCATCTCATGCAGTAAAAGTTTAAAACAAGAAAAAAAAATACAGCCATCAAGTCCAGTAAGCAACCAAAAACGATGGAGAATGAACCGAGGTGCGTTCGAAAAATACTCTGTATCCAATCCCGAGTTTGTCAAAAAATAGGTACGTGTCTTGATATTCCAATCCCGAGTTTGTCAAAAAATAGGTACGTGTCTTGATATTCGAGTACTGCCAAGACACGGAAAATGTATCATGTCACTTATCTACCAATCATTTCTATCTATTTATTGACCACTATGGCTTCATTGAAATTTATGGGATCTGTGAAATTCCATGTGTAGAAACTATATATGACAGGAAAGAGAATCATAGGAAGAAACCAGCAAAGCAAATGCTGTCATAACATATTAATGCAGTCTACTCAAAAAACATGTGCAACAATCTTTGAACAATATTGAAAGGCACCTTATAAGTAAAGCTTTATTTAGTATTATGCACATACCATATACTTAAGATCAAGCCCTGCTTAGATAATAACATATACAGAATGAACGTCGAAAATGACAAGAAGATACCTCAATTGTCGACGACGAAGGAAAATGAAGGCATGTAGAATTTACAGGATATGCGCTCGGTGTGTGCACGTCACGCGGTATGTGTAAGATTGATAGCCCGGTTCAGTCTTTCAAGTATGCCATTGGCCTTTCTTTTGGCTCTGGACGAGCCATTTTGAGCGAGCTTAGAGATAGTCCCATACTTGTTTTCCTCGTCCCTCATTTGCTTCCACTTAGATCGATCGCCATAACATATAGTAAAAAGGATTGCAATGCAATTCTCCTTGTTTCGAGCACTAGACGTCTCCCTGATTATGCTGAGCAAGCATTCAACTCCCCCGAGCTCTCCCATTTGCACGACAGCCGTTTGACTGGTTGAAAGCATGGCGAGGATGGACAATAACTCATCAATGTGTATTCGATTCATGATCTTTTCAAGTATAACTCTCACCGCACCATCTCTAACGGCTCTCAACTTATTCTCGTGAAGAATACATAGATTAAAAATAGCCGATGCAACGTCTTTCATAGCTAAAAGATGTCCCTCTTCTAACAAGTCAATGAGAGGTTTCAAAGCACCGGCTTTACCAATCAACTCCTTATTTGAATCGAGGGCCGATAATGTGAAAAGGGCTGCAGCTGCATTACTTCTTGTTTCAATGGTGCCCGATCTCAAAGCATCGATAAGAAGCGGAATAACCGTCGGCATTTCTGCAACGAGCTTTTTATTATTGTCGTGAATGGAAAGATTCAAAAGCGTCGTGATTATATCTTCGTGGAGGTCCGGCTGAACCTCATTGCGAGTCTTGCATTGAGAGAGCGGGGACAGCAGCTGAGGTATTGCATTGCGAGATTCGCCAAAAAGTGCGCGGAAAGAAGGCATTCTTTTCGTCAATAGCCGCAACTCTCTTGCGGATTCTTTTTGTTCAGACAATGTTGATGACATTTTCTCAAGCAAACATAGGAACCGGTCCCGGTCATCTCCGGTCAGGCCATCCTCATCGGAGTACTGAACGGAGTCTGGCAATTTAATACCACGATTCTTGCACCATTGTAGTATCATTTCCTTAATCAAGTGATTCGGCGTAAGAATAGTATGCGATAATACTTGTTGGGTTCGAGGGCAAGTCCTATTCCCAGATTTTAACCATTTCTGAATGAAGGGCCGATCATATGTCTGCACACGTTGTAGCAAGAATGTTAATGATATGAACAAGAAACAACAATAAACTAGAAACTGCATTTTACGATCTTAAAAAATCCAAATGAGGATAACATATCAACCAAATTATAGATACACAAATCAACTGCAATCAGAAAACCAAATGAGTCAAGATGCTTAAAATTCGTAGAAACCACAGCAGATTTATACAAACCTCTGTTCAATCACACATGCAAATTCAGAGTGCGGTACAGAAAAAAATAGTGCCCAAAATCCTGCAAATTATCTTGTAAAAATTAACGTTTCAAATTCCAGAAGAAGAAGAAAATTCCTCCAACAACCAAAATCAAATACAGTTTAAAAAAAAAAAAAAAAAATTACAAAATCCAACGTTCAAAGACACGCATTAACTAATTTGCAATCGGTTTCACGGAAAATGAAATGAACCGTTCAAATCTGATTAGTAAATTCCGAACCTGTCCGGTGGCAACAATAACAGGATCCCTCATAAATTCTTTAGAAAGTGGGCACTTAAATTCCTCTGGCACCGCACCGGAAACTACCTCACCTCGACGGTTATCATGAAAATTTAGAGATAAATATTTCTTCAATTTCAGTTCCTTTAAAGCAGAAACCATTTGATGGGCTTTATCAATTGCTTCCAAGCTAACATCCTCGTCATCAACAATTGCCTTGACCAATTTCTGCAATTCCCTTTTCAATTCCATGGCCTTAGACACCATTCCTGGATCGCCTTCAAACACCCCACTCTTCGCCATCACTCTACAAACTAAACCCGATGTACGCTTATTTTCTTTTGTAATTCTTCCAAGAGCTCTAGATTTTTTCCCTTTTTTTTACACAGTGAGTGGCAATGAGTGAAGTGAGGAATAAGAATGTGTATTGGGAAGTGGGTGGGTGGGGGTAGAGTAGGGTCCAAACCCGTGGGCGGGAAGCAGGCAGGCGGCAGCTAGCTACGCGGAAGAGAAATGAGGTGGCTTCGTCATGCAAAGTATAATAATATTCATATTTGTGTGGTATTGGGTCAATTTCAGTCTGTCCATCTTCAATTAATATTATAATAATTCAAAAATCATTATAAAAGCACCGCCAGCCAATAAATAAATACTTTAAAATCAATTTTATCAAAACTTTTAGAAAAAATATTTGGCCAATCAATCAAATCAAAAGTGAAAATTAAGAAGGAAAATTCCATTTTTCGAGCTATCAAACACACCCTTGAATTAGTATATACGTGAATTTTAGTGGTTGGTAGGACTTGAGGATATGAGTTGAGATTGAAAGGGACGCGTGTATGTATTTGAGGATGAATTATTAAAATTTAAATCTTTTATTTAAGATAAGATTATTATGCCAATAGTTGGAAGATAATGGCATGTGCATAATTAGGAATTAATTTATGATGGTTGACATGCACTTTTCATTCAACTTAATTAATCACAATAATTTTTTTTTTTAGTTTAATAAATCGGCGGATTTCGTGTTATAATCTATCTTCAACTGTAAACATAGATAGAACCGTAATGTTTAGAATTAATTACTCTTACTTAAATTTAACTGTTTAAAAACACGATTATTTCAGTTTTTTATTTTTCTCTAAAAAAATCAATTATGAAAGTGTAGGATTGCTCGACCTAACTCACCTTGCACCTTTAAGGGCATAGACCATTTTTTTTTCTTGTTTATTTTCGACTATAATTTGAAGATAAAAAGCCTCAATTATTTTGAAAGTCATTTTCAGGTTACCCTTATTCGGGTTATGTTGGGTAATCAATTTAATTCCAAATTATAATGTACACAATTTTTTATACTATTTTTTAATTAAGTATATTTTTTTTTCAATATTTAACCACATATCTTAACTAAAAAAATTCAAATAATAAATAATAAATTAAATTGTATTTATTTTAGCCAAACGGAGCATAAATAATAATTATTCAAAAATGAATTATATCTTTTTGCTTAATTGTGGTGGACCCACATTTATCCTGCCTCCTTTTTTTCAATTGGCAGCAGACATCATTTGGGCCCCACTATTATAGGTCAAACGTCAAAACCACCGTTTAGACTGTTTTGTTGCTCCTTTATTTAGGGGAGAAATTTCTTGTTGCTCCTTTATTTAAGATTAATCAAACTTTGAAGAAAAGAACGTGTTACCTTTTCTTTATTTGACATAATTACACCGCATTTTCCGTTACGTTTGTCACAATTAAGTGATAATATCTTCATCAATTCCCACATTATGAGTCTCTCCATATACGTCGGGGCTTATCTGAACTTTTGAATCATTCGACGACATTAATTTTTTTTTTTGGAGTTTTTTCAATAAATATTTAATATTAAATAATAAAACTTGGGATAATGATGTGAATAATAATGTAATTTAAGTGGTAAATGTTCATTTGATGACCATATATGGGTTCAAATTTCGACTTGACTACTATTACCGACATTTGTTTTTCCTATTTTTATGGAAATAAATATATAGTTAGTCACTCTAAAACTATTTGCATAGTCTATTTGGTAAAAAATTTATAAATTTTGATTATAAACGATCATATGACAATATCTTATTAGTATTATTTTTTAAAAGTCAACAATTTCGACTGATCAAAGATTATCGTCCATCTTTTTTTATTTTTCAAAAAATGAACTAACAAAATATTGATATATCGTTATTTATAAACAATATTTATTGTTTAAACGATTTATCAAATAGATGCTTTATCATAATCTTGACCATTTTATAGAAATGGACTAATACATTATCCCACTTTCGTAGTAGAACTAAAAAACGTTTGACAATAGTTGAATTAAATTTTTTGAGCCATCTTGAAAAAAAAATAAAAAAAATTGGGTCTGCCCCCACTGATATACAAACCTTTACGTTTACGAATTAACAAATTTTTATTCCATCACAACAATTGAGTATTTTATTTTATTTGTAAGTAAAAATAAAAATCAAACAACAACATAGCGTAAAATTCTAAATCTGAATTAAATTTACAAAGATTTTAGTCTCTTTTTGATCCCCTTTATTTTCAAGTTTATTTATTTTTTTACAGTACTTAATTTTAATCATACGTGTTAACAATAAAATATTTTACATACTGTTCGGCGACCAAATGTCAATTTTTTTTTTTTGTATTTTCTAGATAAGAAGTGTGATTTAAAATTAAAGAGAAAAAATGTATGTAATTAAAAAATAATTTGAACAAATATATTATTTTTAAATTGTAATCATTACGTAAAAAAAAGCACCAAAACTCTAAGTTTTTCTCTCATCATCAACCGCAACCAGTATTTAAAACTGATTTTTTTTTTTCCCCCAAATAATGAGAATCAAAGCCTATATTTATTTTTGTTGGATTCGTGGCAAAATGAGAAGAGCAGCTATCCAGTCCTTGAAAGTGTGAGGTGGAATTGGGACCCTTTGGGCCCCACATGCATTATTTTACTGTCCGTACGTGTAGAGTAGACCCCACGATGTGTTTGACATGTCATTCATTCAGTTCTTCCAAGCTGTCATTTGCTTTGTCTTTTTGGTTATATATACAAATAGATGCAGGGAAGGGGATTGCAAAATTATGCAACAAATTTTGATAAAAATTGATGTGGTATGTGACTAAAAAGTTTTGTGTTCCATAAAATGTGTTGTTAAGAAAGGTGTCTCCAATATGAAATTTGATAGATTTTAGAATTTTATAACATTCCACATATCCTCAATTTGTAATTTTGTGGAATCGGTCAAAATTCAATATCTTCAATATGAGTTTCAATTAATTTCATAAAATTCAAGTGTTCTGAAAAATTAGTGGATTTCAGTAAATTTCTAAAATGAATGGAATTGAAAAGATTTTGATAAATTTTAAACCATAAATATGAATGAAATATTCTTCAAGAAATCCGATCATGACCCCTCAAATTTTCAATTTCATGACCTCTAAATATATTACTACTACAAATTCTACTAAATACAGCACATTTTATTATCACCACTCATAAAATATAGTATTTATAAATACATCACAATACATATAAAAATATATCCTTTTGCAATTATAAAATAAAAAATTATAAAAACTTGTACACAACAACGACAAATTACTCACGAGTTCCCTTCTCCCTCAATCGCACCCCTACCATCAACCCAATTAATTTTTTACACAGTTAAAATGAAAATAATTTTAAAAATTAAAATAATATATTTTAAAGACTACAGAAATATAAATAAAAATTAAATTATTTACACTTTAAAAAATAAATTAAAAAATATTTTAATATTATTACAAATTGACTTCATACTAAAATTGAGGTCTTGTTATGGCATGTGGAATAACTTGAGAAGTTTCATTATGTAAAATGACGATAGGAAAGAAATGAAGGTCTTTTATTAACTGGACTTCTTTTTTCATATAATTAAATATAAGAAAATAAATTTGAATCGCCCACCTTCTAATAAGCTCCGAGTATTGGATATTTTTCACCTCCACAAATTTCATCCAAACTCAGAAAGTTTAAAAAAAAAAATGCTATATATATATAGATATTTCTGTAATCGAACGAAGATATTGCTGAATTAGAGAAAGAAAAGTTGAAGAAATTATGTGTTGCTGATTTTAGGATAATTAAATTTCAATTCAGAAGCAAAAATAAAAAATAACAGGAATAATAAGAAGATTTAGAAAAATATAGAGAAGAGAAGATGATTATTTTAAATGAAATTTTTGATTTTTTTTTTTCCAATCAAAACTAGACAATGTTGTATATTTTATTTTTTAACGACACGATTTGAATATTTTAGTTTCTTTTTTATTTTTTAATGATCAAATAAGAAATCATGTTAATTTTGTACTTCTATCTCAAGTTCATGTTTAATTTGCATAACAAAAAATAATAAATAAATTACATAACAAGAGGTAAAAGTGGATGAAATTCTAAAATCCATTAAATTTCATATAGATAAAACATTTAACAAATTTCATCAAAATCTATTAAAATTCACTAAAATTCATGGAATAGAATTTCATTAGAATCTAAGAGATTCTATGGAATTCCATTAAAATCTATAAAAATCCATGACAATTCATAAATTTAAAAAATTTCACTAAACTCCACATTGAGGACACCCCAAAGATTAAATGTTGACTTTAAATTTGATTAAAATCCAAATTTTTAATCCTACCAAATTGGGGCTATATGTGAGGGTTCAAAAATAATGGATTATTGAAAATCACTTATCGACAATATAACATGATATATGTGAAATTTGAATTGCTTGGAGCAACTCCAATGAATTATATAGATTGGGATGATGTGGCAATGGAATAGTTGACTTTCCAATGGTTCCTTCTACATTTAAATAATATTAATTATGTGAAATTTTTTTCAAATTTAAAATTAATTACTATGCATAAATTGGGTCCTTATCCGTAGGAATTTGCATTATAAAAAGAGCCTAAATAAAAATAATTTGTATTATACAACCTGATTGGTCAACGTCCTTATCTATAATAATCAAATAAGTATTTTAAAAAAAATAATACTGACTCATGATGTCACATGAAGCGTCTAGATGTAGACAGAGCACTCCACAATATCTATTTTTTTAAGCCACATCAGCTTTGTTGACCACAAAATCCGGATGGACCTTGGACCAACACTTCTCAGCTCCTCCCTCTTGAACACGTGGACTTCCTGCGCACTGTGACAAACAATCAGTTTGCAAAGGGGGCCGAGGTGGCCCCCGTTTGCACTCCGATGCCTAAGTCAGTACTCATTTTGGGCAAATATAAATATATTGGGTGCGGGAGATATAAGTGTGTAAAAGAGAGAAAAGGGAGTGAGAGAAGTATATTGTTAAGAGTGAGAAATTGCTAACCCTTTCTTGGAGACAACGGGGCTTTATTTATAGAGGGACTTTTTGCCTTGGATCATGACACGTGACATACTTTACACTTGTCATCACCCTAACTCA
Organism: Ligustrum vulgare; assembly: GCA_963555705.1. Classification (NCBI taxonomy): domain Eukaryota; kingdom Viridiplantae; phylum Streptophyta; class Magnoliopsida; order Lamiales; family Oleaceae; genus Ligustrum; species Ligustrum vulgare. The sequence continues at coordinate 4,877,579 of OY743180.1, forward strand.
TGGAGGTGACAACCTTGCTTTTCAACCGTAATCATTGCTACATTTTGTAGGGTATGTGCGTCTGTCACGTCGTGGTAAAGGCAGTGTCCCATCACTGACTCCATCTCTCTTCTGGTCAGTGCCGTAAAGTGCCCCGGCTGGGCTTTAAAGCACATCGGCTAGATATTAACCAGGTCGGTTTAAAGAGGTATGCTCGGCATACCACCTCGGCATTCTTCCCAGGTGATACTTCAGGCCTTGAGCTGTGGGCCGTGGTCCGTTGGGCCACTATTGGGCCTTTGCTGGTGGATCACTGCACCTTTCTTTGGGCCCGGATTCAACAAGCTTAATATTGTAATTCATGTTGTGCATTGGAGATATATTTTTAACATATTTCGTCTATTTGCTGTGTGCCAAGTCTCTTTTCCCAATTATGAAATGCATTAGAGATGCTCTTATTGAAAACTATTTTTTATAGTTTTTATGGCTAACTTATCTATTTTTTAATTAAACGAGAGTTTCATTTCGACTTTTAAAATATCAATAATTAAATATTTGACTTTTTCTATATCTACTCCTTAATATTCATGGAATGGATGTGATGAGTTTAAATTAATTAATTTATTAATATTTTTTAAAAAAAATACGTGGTTAAAAATTGAATAGATAAAATATATATAATTAAAAAGTGATTTGAAAAATTATGTAATTTAAATAGGGTTTAAATCACAATTGCGGAACAAAGCATAAAACTTGAACATGTCCACTAGGTAATATGTTTGGATTCTTACAGGTGAAGCCCTCACCTTGGGGGATCCACATATCCTGTCCTAAGCTTTGACAGAAGATGTAAATCGCGAGATATGCTTCAACTATTCAGGGACTGAGAGTTTGGTTACTGATCAAATCCACAAGGAAGTCAAGTCCAAAGCGTTACTGTCATGACTCGAACTTCCTACCTTATGGATTGCCGGGAGAATTGACATTATATTCCTTCAGCCTTTCTCAATTTAGCTGTGCCCCGGGGCAACATTCATGTCTGGATTCTTAACCCTATGTTTGGCAAACTTATTTAAAAAACATGTTTTTTACAACACAATTTTTTCAACAAATTTTTAATCACATTTATTTTCTCTCCATGTTTTAATCACACATTTTACATAAAAAAAGAAAAAAAATGTTTTTAAATATAAAACTTTTAACAAACAAATTCAAGTGTTTGAATTTGCATGTGCATTGCGTGAACACGTCTTTTACAAATATTGCGTTCTTAACTTTTTCTTTAAGTAACGCGTGATATATTCGCAAAATGGACATGCTTACATTTAAAGCGTGAACATGTCCATTACACGACACCTTGGATTCTTAACTGTTTCTTTCGGTTGCGCTTAAAGTCCTCGAAACGAACATGTCTGCATCTAAAGCGTGAACACGTCCACCACATAACACGTATGGATCTTAACTCTTTTTTTTTGGGCAACGCGTATTCGCGAAAATTACGTGCTGCATCTAAAGCGTGAACATAATGAGTCGTGAGTCTCATGACACATGTTTGGAATTTTTATTTTTCTATCCGCGATATATATATAATATATGTAAATCGACGGACATGTTCACTAAACATGTTTCGATTTTTAACTTTTTATATTTATAGCTTAACGTTTTCAAAACGGAAGTGCCTGCATTTAAAGTGTGAGCATGTCCGTTGGACAACATTTTTGGGCTGATCTTAAAATTTTGGAAAACAAATTCAATTTCCAATTCTATTTAAGTTATATTATAATTATAATTTATACGTGTGTGCCATATTTATTTAATGGAAAGTCATTTTCCATTTAATTTATAAATGATAAATATCTAAGAGTCGACTTTTACTTTTTTAAATTCGTATGATGTAGTTATTCATGATGAATTTAAACGGAAAATTACCAAAACCTATATAGATAAAAAGGGTAGTATATATTAAAGTAATTATCGTTGGATGTTGGTTTAAAATCCCAAAAGAGATTAATTTTTGGTATAATGAGATTTTATTCTTGAATCTCCATGTAAAATGCTTAAAGATTTATCATTATAGCGGGCTTATGTGGCCTTTCTCTCCAAGCTAACAATCCTTTAGAGCGGAAATCGTTCCCAAAGTACTAAGATTAATTTTCTAAATAAGATTTCATACATAGGCACTTAAAAGAATTTAAGCTAACGATTCTTGTTTTTAACTATCATATATAAGTCATTTATACGCTCTAAAATACATCATTATTCTTAATTATTTGATCTAGACAAATTCAAATAAGAGTAACACAATCTTATCAAGATTAAGCACCCACCTTTACATAACATGACAAAAGAAAGATTCTTCGAAGGCCAATAATGCATCATGAATAACAAGTTCATTGTACACAAAGTAATGAAGCCTTTAGAATACAACGAGTGGGCTAGTAAGATTTTATACTAGAGACGTTTGTTTTCATGTCCGGTGTTCTTTGTCATTTTTAGTGTAGATTTAGAACGATTGTGAACAATAATCTTTTTACCACGTTACAAATTATGTCTCAACATTCTTGACCAATCAAGTGTATTGTTGACTACAAAATCTGGTAACACCTTGGATCAACACGTTTCAACTCCTCTTTTTGAACACGTGAATCTCCTGCGTAATAAGACAAATAATCAACTTGCAAAGGGGGTCGAGATGACTCCCATTTGCACTCCGATGCCTAAGTCAATACTCATTTCAATTGAATATAAATTGGGTGCGAGAAATATAAATGTGTAAAAGAGAGAAAATGGAGTGAAAGTAGAATATTGAGTTAGAGTACTGATATTTTCCTTGAAGGCAAATGTGCTCTATTTATAGAAGTAGTCATTCTCTTAGATTGTGACATGTTTTATGCTTTGCACATGGTAAGATCTTAACCAATCATGAGATAAACCATTTCTTTGGTCATAATCATTACTACATGTCATAGGGTTAAAACAACCATCAAATCTCTTTAAAGATGTTGTCACGTCAGTGTTGTGTTTGAAATCGCAAGTGTACGATATCGCAATCAAGTAATAAAGTGGACCTTAGAGTCCGGATTATCGTTCCCACGAAGACTGCTATTAATTACAGAAATATTTCAGTTCTTAACTTTATTTGAACAAATGAAAATCGTTTTAAGAATAAAAATCTAGAATTAAGAAATGGAACTAATGAATTAAAAAGAATTGTTAAATTGTTTTGTTTTCAAATAAGATTGTAAAGTAGTTAGGATTCACGAATTCACCTAGCTAATTAAATCAATTCCAATTCCAGTTTTATTTCCTATTTGTGTGTTCGGTCGAATTCACTAATTTAAATTGAGATTCCTCTCTCGAGTTTAAATCAATCTTACCTAAATAAGTCAACCTTGTATCTCTACAGCGGGTCCGAATATTCCTTAACTAGATGCATTACACACAAGAATTCACACACGACCGCAATAATTACAAGAGTATATCTCTATCTCTCGTTCAATTACCGGATTTATTACCTAGATCTATATTATTAATTCATCTCTCGGATTATGGAAATAACACATGAGATCATGAATAAGTGGGCAGTTCATTCACGCATTAAACGCAATAATAAATCAATACATGCATTAAAGCGTTAAAACAAGGAATATGGCATTAAAATAATTAACTAGGCTACATCGTTCATCCCAACGTTAAAATTAGTTACACATCATCATGAAATAACAAAAACAGTAAAAATAAACGTTCATTGAAAAAAAATATAAAGAATGGAAAGATTGCACCAATTATCAATTCTTCAATTGTTTTCAATTCACGCCCCTTTGCGATGCTTGATTCCCCAATTTGATGTTGATTTCTCGATTGTGGCTTGTTCTTTGGAGAGGCAAATGTCTGAATTTCGTGCCTCTTAACAGTATATATAGGTTTTGGAGAAAACCTAGGTCAAAAAGCCCAAAGCCTGTTTAGAAATCGCGAGAAAAATCTGATCTGCGGCTCAGTCGGAAAGCCACGCGATCGCGTGGTTTACACCCTAGCGATCGACCACGCGATCGCGTGCTTGACCCAAAAACTCTCGGGTTATTTTTTCACACCTTCTCGCGATCGCTTGGTATGTAACCAGCGATCGCGACTTTGCTCTTTTCTCGACTGTACAAGTTAGTCCCTGACTTTTAATTGCACCTTCAATCCTCAACTTTCAATTGCTGCAATTTAGTCCCCAAACTTTATCTTCTTCTTGATTTGCCCATTTAAGCTCTCAAATCCTTCAATTCGTTCCTCCAACCTTTGATTTCTTCTCTTTGGCACCATGTAGGTTTCCCGGTTGTTGTCACAAACTCCTTACTTGTCCCATTTAGCTCCAAATAGCAATCCAATTATGCGTTTTTCCCATTGATTCCATCATTCTTCATCTTTTGGGATATTTTCTGAAAAGTAAACGATAAACACAAATTAAATAGCAAATATTCCAAAATGACAATAATTACACATAATTTAGACATACAAATAAGTGTATAAAATACACTTATCAGTCAGCTATCTTGTCACATTTCTAAGGTACTCACTTCGGTTTTGGAGTACCTCGACATAAAAGTACCTTGGCATAGCATCACCTCGACATATAAGAGTTCAACAAGTTTGATACCCACATTTTGGTCATGATTAGGTGATTGAATGTTTTGTAGATCCCCTGGTAGGCCCATGTGAATTACATGTCATGTTCAATTAGTCATGATCGTAACATGTATAATTTGTAATATCTCTTGCGATCATAAAGACTTAGATTGGTTACTCAAACTAAATACGCAAGAAGATAATGAAGTGAAATTGTTATTTATAAATTATAATGTTCTCTACATAAAAAAAAACTACGATGAGAGCATGAAACTTTAAGTTATCTATATTCGATCCATTTAGAACCCAAATCATTATTTGGGCTGGAATTAGACATGAGTGGATCCTTTTACAACCCAATTACTGAAGTAGATGTTTCTTAATGACTTTCTTAAAGAAAATCAATATTAAAGCTCCATTTGATAGTGAGAGTGAAATTTGAGCGTAAAAAAAAAAAAAAATTCAGGGAATTGAATTCCTGAAAACTGAAAGTTTAATGTGTTTGATTGATTTTATTTTCAAGGTTGAAAAAATTGTTTTCAACTTTTATTGTTTGATTGACATTATTTTGCAGTAAAATTTACTTATTGTAATCAAAAAAATATTTTTTATTTTATTTTTTGACACATTCGTACTTGATGATGATGATAATAATAATAATAATAATGTTAATTTTTGAGAAAAAAATAAATTAATTAACAAAAAAAAAATGATTAAACATGATGAAAATTGTTAAAGATTTTCTTGGCAAAATAAAACCTCCTATCCATGATGGAAAACGAATTAACTGATTTCATGGAATTGGAGTGCGTGAAGTAAATAGTTGGAAAATGAATTGACTGGAAAAATTTAGCAATCAAACACAAGAATATGGAAAAAGTGGAAAAATGTTTTCAATTCCATGGAAAATTTTGTATTTCAAACACAGCCAAGAAAATTATTCCCTCGTCAATATCTCCATTATGGACTGTTTGGTGGCGTTTCTTTTGTATTTTTTAGGTAAAATATGTGATAGAGAAAATGTATGTGTTTAAAAAGTGGTTTGAGAAATCGTGTAGTTTATAAATTGTTTATAAACCATTTTTTTGGTGTTGCTGAACACGGTGTTAGGTAATCGAAGAAACATAATTAAGAAGGCAAGAAAAATACTAGCCAGTGTGTAATAAGAGCACCTCAAACAATCAAGAAAAACAAAGAGTGGTAGAAAATTGGCGACGTTGATGGTGGTGATACGGGTAGTTCTTGAAGGAGTAAAGGCATTAGGCATTTGTAACATGACCGAGGAGGGTTTGAAATTAACAAAGAAAAATTGAAATTATTAAAAGATGAGATCAATTCAGAAGCACTTTTATTTATGAGGCATGCCGACCCTGGTTACGCATTCGAACCTGGAATGCTTGTGCTCTCATAGGAATTTTATTTATGAGGCATGCCCACCCTGGTTACGCAGTCGAACCTGGAATGCTTGTGCTCTCATAGGAATTTATTGTTTTGCCTTCCCTTCCCTTACCTTCCCTTCCTTTCCCTTGGGATTGATCCTAATCTTACATTGGGACTCCCTGGATGCTATGGTCTTTTAGCCACCCACTTTTTGCATTCGCATTAATGCTTAAGTCGAAATAAGGATCGATTTAGTTCTATAGACAATTTTACTTATGTCTGTCCGAAATTGTGCTGAGAAACGTACTTATCTTTACTTATTTCGGTACTATGGTATAGTCGATTTCACACTCAAATGGAGCACATGTACGCAAAGGCTGTATCATTCTAACAATTCAAAAGTTACAAGTAGGCGTAGGTATGGTTCCATATGATTTGGATTTCCAAGGATTCGAATCAAATCAAGAACCGATGGTTCTTTTGAAGTTGGTTCTTTTTGTAAGAGAATAATCGAACCAAAACCAAATCGTTTAGTTCTTTTAGTTCTGGTTTTGATTCTGATTTTCAAAACTAAAATTTTCAAACTTAAATAATGAAGCGATGGTAGATTTCAGTTGATAATAGTCGTAAGACGGTAATGTTATCAGCCTTTATCCGCGTGTAAGTTGATTATTGAAGAACTGAAGGTTGAAGGCTTTTGACGGCTGAAGGTTAGAAGTTGAATGACAGAACCAATGAAAGAAAAATGATTTTAGATCTATGGTTTTTTGTTTATTACTTATTTTAATTATAGTTATTTTTATTTTTTATTTTTTGAAGGAATTATAGTTATTGTAGTGTGACTAATAGACTGAATAACATGCATTAAGATTAAGAATTGATGTACTTTTGCAAAATTAAGAATTGATGCTTTTTCAGAACCACAACCGTTTAAAATTTTGAAAGAATCGAACCGAATCGAGATTGAACCGAAACCAAATCGCTGGTTCTGATAATTTTATCCAAGCCTAGTTACAAGCTAGCATTGTCGTTAAGCATTTCTAACAATTTGTTCGGGTTGAGCCCAAATTAATCAAGTAAACATTTTTTTGGTCAGGCAAAGGATACTGTCGCTACGTGCTAGATAAATATGCATAAAATTATAAGAATTCACGGCTTTCAGTAGGGTTGGATCCATTTTGATAACAGCAGATTTTTGGAACAAGATTAATTTTACGAAATTTTCAGTCAAAATTGTAAAAAATTTTCAGTCAAAATTTTTAAATTGCAGATGCCCACGTAACAAATATTTCTTCACGACTCCCTTTTGACAAACTATATGATCTAGATTTCAAACTATAGGCTTTAATAATTAATTAAACAGCTAGTAACAATAGTGCATGTAACTTGCTTTGTACAAGTTTATAAATACTTCATCTGTCCCACAAAGATGGACATTTTTTTTTTTTGATATGAAAAACATGCTGCTTGGGATTTTAGATGAATTTTACTTTCTTGAGTTTTCAATATGATTACTTTTTTAATTTGCGACATTAAAGATGCACAGTAGTTTGGTTTGGGTTTTTAGACCTTTTTAATTGGCAACATTAAAGATGCACAATAGTTTTGTTTGTGTTTATAGAAAAAAAAATCTATTTTTTAAGTAATTTTTTTGCCCAAAATTTTGTTTTGATTCTTTTATTTGCTTCGTACCCTACACCACCAATTCGAAGTGGACAAGTCACAATGTATATGTAACTGGATTTGTGGCTTATGATTGTGTTCTCGATTCGTGAATATTTGGATTTTTAGATTATCGTATTTTTACTGGAAAATGGAGCTGACATGAATTCAAAAAAACTATTATGGGCAGGTAGTAAGTTTTTACTTTTTACTATTTTGCTTCTGCCTTCTTATTCAGGAATTATGATTAATTTTACAATGAGATATAAATTAGAATTTCACATATGTTTGAAGAGGGTGAAAGTGGATATATGGATATTTCTGTAATTTTAAAGGGAGACTGAGTCAGTTCTATTATTGATAAAACTTTTATAGAGATAATATGTGGGATTTCCATTTCCTGAAAATAACATAATAATTGTTGGATCTCTGAAAATCTGAGTTTTGAGATGTTTTATAAATGGTTTTTGTAGACAGCATTGGTGCAAGCATATTGATATGGCAATTGTGAATTTGTTCAAATTCTTATTCTCTTCAGATGCAATGTAATTATGTAAAAAATCATATGAATGCCAGATAAGTCTTCTCCTTCACGCTGATGCTAATTATTTCAAATTATTTATTATGACTAGCTATTGATGTTATGAATTGAATTGAATTGAATTGGAGTATGCTTCAGATCTATCAAAGTTGGTGATGGTGTATTCAATTATTTTTCCAACTGGCAATTGCAGGATATGCAAGGTCTCAAGGGAAGATTGTTGTGAATTTGCCCCAGTCGATTTGGTTTGCTGTCGGACCTTTCAAGTTACAATGGAAAGGTAGCCCTATAATTTCATAATGTCAAAAAAAAAAAAAAAAAATCTAATCTTTTAAAGGTTTATTTTGTAACATTTCATAATTTCTGTAGCAAAAGCAAGGGAATTGAAGTTTTCTTAGAATTAGAACCCGAAGTATTTTATTTTATTTTTTTATACAAAAGGATTGTAGAGGAGATGGGGATTTGAATCCTGGATCATCCAGGTAAGGGTTACACATTAACCACTTCGGATACCCCTTGACCCTAGAATCCCAAAATTAGTGAACGAGTTTGTAGACTTTTAAGGTTCTCTGTCTAATGGTGAGAATTTCTTATGCTTGCTTCATACATAATTAATCATGCCAATTGAAAACTTTTTGGTTTAGAGGCCACTCATATATTTCGATAGTTCTTACGAATTGGCATGGATGCTTGCGAGTCATTCGTTTGTACACACAATATGAAACTGCGGAGTTAGTCCATTGCTTTATTGAATTGAGCTGCAGATGTGACCATGCGAAGTGAAGAGCAGATTTTAAATTGTAGTATGCCTGATGTGGAAGATTATGGAAATCAAGAAAAGGAAATTGTGGCAATGATTGAAGAGACGCCTGTGGCGATGGAATTGACAACAAATCAAATTGATTGAACAATAAATTCTTGATCTAATTATTCTGCAAGCAAATTAATTAAAAACAGTTTAAGTAAAATTTTGCAAAATTTAAAACAGAACGTGTTTTCCAATTTTTCATTTTTAAAAATAGTTTCAGAAATGACAAACCAAACGCGTTTTCAGCAAATTTGAAAATAAAAATAAAAACATATTCGAAAATGAAAATACAAAATAAAATACAAACAGAACGCCACCTTAGGCCCTATTTTCTTTGCTGTTTTGAGGTCGTTTTATGTTTTTATTTTCGAAAATACTAAAAAAGCGTTCTCTTTACCATTTTCGAAAACGTATTTTGAAAAAAAAAATAGTATACAAAACGTCAAAAAACCTCATTTTAGGCTTTTTGAGTGTATTTCAACTAAAAACGCTCAAAACGCATTTAGGTGTTTTTTTCTTTTCTTTTTTTTAAATGAAGTTGGATTAGTATACCTTACATTTAGGGTAATATTTCAAAAAAGACCTTGAATATGGACTCTTTGTGTTATTATTTTGGCTTAGAACTACTTGCATTCATTTTGTTGAGCCAAATTCTTTGTGTGATTATTTTGTTTACATTAACTCACGTAACATGTTACTTGAACATGAATGTGGCAATAATAATTAGATAAACTAATTTCTTATAATATTTTTGGGTCTTCATAATTAATGACTTTATCTATTTTTATAATATTTTTTAGTCATTTAAATCAGTCCAATAAAAATTAGATAAGCTAATTTTTTCTTATAATAGAAAGTAAATATTCAAAAGACAATTTTTTCTTTTTTAATAAATAATTTAACCTACAAGCAAATTAATTACAAATTGTTAAAGTAGTATTCTGTTAAATTTCAAATAGAACGTATTTTTCAAATTTTCATTTTTAGACACAATTTTCAGAAATGACAAACAGAACGAGTTTTCAGCAAATTTAAAAACACAAAATAGCAAACATTTTCAAAAATAAAAACAAAAAATGAAATACAAACAGAACGTCACCTTAAAATCTACTCTTGTGGCAAGTTGTTCTACTTATGTATTATTTGTTACTTTTTATTAATTTTCTCATTGTTCCGTGTCATACATTATACTTTGTTAATCAAATATGTTCGTGTATCGCACGAGTGTGAAACTACTAATTAATATAACAACTAGTAACAATAGTGCATGTAACTGGCTTTGTTATAAATACTTCATCCGTCCTTCAAAGATGGACTCCTTTTTTTTTTTTTTTTTGGTTCGATATTATATATCACATTTCTTATTGAAGCTCTGCTTGGTTATGATTTAAAACTATTTTTTTATGAAAGTCTTTTAAAATTTAGGAATAGGCCAACTGAGATCCTTCTCCACGTCCCTCCAGATATATGTTGCGCCTTTCACTTAATTTATCACGTTCTTCATCAAATTTTTGCTGATAGAGAACATAAAAAAAAAAAAAAAAAAAAGATTTTTGACAAAATATGAATATATTAAATCCAAGAAAGTCAGTCACACTCAATGAGAGGCAACTTAAAATACCCAAAATATACACATTAAATCTACAAATACAAATATACAACATTTACAATAAACTTAAATTTATTCTCAACTCTCAAGAAACAAAAGTTATTTTTTTAGAGGTTTGAACACCAGTTACCAAATATCTCATAATTATGTTCAATTCTTCACATAAACGACCCATTTCTCCCAATCTTCTACTCATATCCCAATCAATCCGCATCAAACTTAAACAAACAAATCCCAGCAATTGAAAAGTAAAAATATCTTGAGGTTGCTAAGGGACCGTAGAGATACAAGGGCTGTAGTAGGCGATTTATTTGACTTAAGATACCGAGAGCTGTAGTAGGCGAAATAAATCGAGGTATCAAGTTTCAGGTGGTGCCTTCAGATCAACTATGGGGATACCAGGGGCTGGCAGCTGGGATGAAAGAAGGCGGAAGAACCTGTTGACCACACCGACCGAGGAAGAAATTGAAGTTCTAACAATTTTCAAAATTCAACGGTCCGGCCTACCAATCGGTGATATGAAGGCACCACCTAAAACACATGGTGGAGGAGAAACCAGATTTTGGGTCGGAACGATGGTCGGCTTCGACACGGAGAGAAATGATGCCTCTTTGTTGTATGTTCTACTGATTATGAATAAATTCACATTTTCAAAAAAAAAAAAAAAATCTAAACAGTAAAAATGTTTTTAAAAAATGAATAAATTATTATAAAATAGTAATATATTTACCTCATGTTTGGCCCCTTTAAAAATTTAGCACATTTTTTTTTTCTTTTCAATCATACATTTATCAATAAAATAATATTACATAAAAATTAAAAAAAAAAATTCTCTACTTTTTAACCATACATCTCTCTAAAAATCACTCTTTATTTTAAATAAAATTCTTTTTAAACAACATCAATCAAGGGTTATTATGATGGTTATAGCTTAAGTGGTTAAAGAGTAGCCCTTATCTGGAGGAGGTCTTGGGCTCAAGTCTATGCTCCTCACATTTTATCCCCCGATTGTTAAAAAAAATAATCATCAATCAAGGGTTATTATGGTGCTTTGCATTTTCTCTTGAGCAGTTTTGGCATGGATTATTATGTAAGATTTGAGAGGATTAAGAAATAAATATATATATATTCGATAACCTTGTGTTGTGTTATTCAATATGAACTTACCTCGAGAAGTTGGAGACGAAATCATCGAATGCCATTTGAAGAATCACAAGTCAAAACACACGGAAACATCCACTTGAAATCATGATATGAATGGAATCACGCCGAATTAAGGAATCAAACGAGAGGCTTGAACACGTGATTACACGTTGTCCTAAAAGTACATTTGCTCCCTCTCGTTCGAGATGCTTAAAGGATTAGATAGCAAATGCATTAGCGGATTAATCAAGCCTTCAAACCATGTATTTATTAAGCACTAATAATCCATGGAAAATAAACAAAAAACAATTGAAAATTGAGTATTGATTTTGGTGGAAAATAGTTTCTATATTTTATGGACGTTCTCACTCATATTTCATATATTGAATTGACCAATATAACATCCTTTATATAGAGATTAATCCACCTTTTATGAAAGTACACACCTTTTAGACAAAATGGCACCTTTTGGTGCAAAAAACCAACTTAGGCACCAAAAGGTGCCTTTCGGAACCACCATGCAATCGCGCGGTACAAGGCTCACGCGATCGCGTGATGCCTCTTTATTTTGAACAGATTCAAATCCGTTCAATCACGCGATCGCTGGACCATGAACCACGCGATCGCGTAGTTCATATTTTGGCCTCTTATATTCCTGTTTTTCTCATTCTTTTGTCTTCCTTATCAATACCTCTTTGTATTGATTTAATTGTGTACTTCATCTTATCATCTTTAAATATTTGAACAACCATTTGGAAACACAATTTTCCAACATTCCCCCACTTGTTCAAATATTTTCACCAACTCATTTTATAACGGTGTTATGCATAAAGTAAGGTATCTTTCGATTTAAACCTTACCTTAGTGTAAACGTCGCAAAATATTATCGAAATCTCGGGTAGCCTTAGCTTTGAACCCGTTATTCCATGTGGTAATACCGGAAACATCACACACACAACACTCAAAGTCTTTTGTTCCACACAAGTTTTTGCTTTAGCGCGTTAATGGCCTTGCGCCTATCCAATTCGTGAACTTTTCAGAAAGTAACTCCAAACTTTCCTTGAAGCGGCACCACTTCTAAGTTCATATAGGTGAAGTTCTTCCAGCATCTTTGTTACATTTAGATATACTTGTAATTCTGAACTTCATTAAGAGTTTTAAAACTCAGCCCTCCAACTGTAACAACCAACACTTTTAATCTAGAATGAGGTATGTTTTGATAAAGTGTTGAAACCATCCACATATCGAATGACTTGTTGTTACCCTTTAAACCCGTGAATTACTCATTTCGTAATGATATATAGGGTTGCCGTCATTGACGGATCTTTTGTAAAGGAGTTTCACCTCATCCTACTCGATTATGTTCTTATGATTTTACATAAGATATAAAGTCAAGTTTTAACTTAACTTTTTCACAAGTTATTGAATCACTCTTTGATTCAATTTATATCTAGACTTTTTTAGAATATTTAAACGTGATCACTTCTCAATTATTTGACAACACTTGTCAAATATTTCACAATATTTTGTAGTCTATTTTGTGCACTTTATAGACTTCAAAATAATATCACTTTAAACTTTATTTAAAGTTTAGTTGTACTACCCCACACTTATAGGGTAGACTAAAAAATTATTCTTTCACTCAATGAAAGAATCTAACTTTAGATTACAATTTATTTACTTCATAAAATAAATTGTTTTTCGCAATTCTTTCACTCAATTGAAAGAAATAGAATCGTAATTCCATGAACACAATTGTTCTACCAATAATTTAATTGTCTCCTCAATGAGTACAATAAATATTTTACAATATTTGTTTGAGTGTTACCCCACACTTTGGGATAATCTTCAAATTTCTCAATTTCATTTAAGTGAATGATTCTCTTTCTGAACCACAATAATTCATATTCACTTGTATGTTTCATATTATTACTCTCCATTAGTAATAATGATTTTCACATATACATGATATCAACCATTGATATCAATATCAATTAGATAGACTCATTCTATCATATCATCTTGCATACTTTCTCAAATTATATAATAATCAAACTGGATTATACACAATAGTATGAAATAAGATGATAACAAATTTGAACAAAGATTTTATAAAATGGATTTATGTATAGTAAATAAACTTCTATTTGTTCAAATTTCTCAAATAAGACAAATTGATATTAAATACTTCACATAAGTATTTGCAAATGATTCACATGTTTTAAGACAAAAATAATTTATTGTTGCATGATAAATGTTTATCATTTGCCTCATATCAATGCCTTATAATTATCTCATATACCAAATCAATTTAGTATGTTGCAATTTATACTATGAATAAATGTAGCATATATTTATTCCTCAAAGAGTCCAAGCAAATGAAATTTACATGATTCAACATTTATATCATGTTGTTATAAAGAGTAACATACTTATCATAATGAGAATTTTAAGAAAACCACTAAGGTTATTAAAATCTCATGCATTCATGAAACTTTACTTTCATAATTTAAAGCTTGAAAATCATATATTTCATAACTTTCAATAAGCGATATGCAATAATCAAGATAGATTCTCACATAATCAATAAACCAACAAGATTATTAAATATGGTAGTTAATAACTAAATCCAATTTCAATGATATGTTATAGTATAACAATTTAGTATTCTATATTGCAAATTTGACATGCATTCCATGCATAGAATATATTATATAAATTTATAATACATGACAACTTACTTACATTTGTCATTGTACTCCATGATTTTCTTTCTCCGCTGATTTGTCATTGTACTCCATGATTTTCTTTCTCCGCTGCTTGTATCCATCTCCTCGCAATTTTTTAAAAGTTTCTTTTAGGACTTAATCATATTACCACCACATTTGAGGTATAACAAAATTAATTTCAATATTCTTTTTCGCAAAAAGAATGAATTTACAATACATTTTGTCAAATGTATTTTAGTGATTACACTTAATCACTTCTTCAATTTACAACAATATTGTCAAATACATAAAGTGACTCAATCACTTTATTAATTCATACTTCTATCTTTTAGAAGTATAGATAATTTTGTTTATGTGATCCAACTTAATCACTTGTTTGCATTTTAATATCCTTTAAACTTGTCAAAGTTTCTGCTAGGATATTTGATCACAATCACAATATTAGGCTAAATTCAACTTTTATGTATAATCTTTTAACTCAATTTGAAAGAAACAATTTGTAATAAAACCTCAATTGTTTTATTGATATTTGCAAAAGATTATTGTCTCCACTATGAGCACAATATAATTTTCTTTTGTAACACGCCTTATCCCCACATATTTGGAATAAGCACAAGTTTCATAATTCTTTCACTCATTGAAAGACTAATATGAGCAAATTTGTTTTACAAAACAAATATCAATGTTAATCAATGATCGTGATAAAATCATATTTGTGATCTCATCATCCAATTGTGTAAATATTTATCACTTTTCACATGACGATTGTAATAATCACAATAAGTATGAACAAATCCAATCTTATGTATTCTCAATGAAAATTCACAAATTTTTTCAATAATTGTTATGCATCTCTACGCATTCATAAAAAATACTTCATATAAGTATTTTATTTTCAAAAGAGATAAACAATATAATAAATTTCAATATTCATCAATGATCTTCTTGATCTTAGTTTGATCTCACCCCCATAATTCCTTAATTAGGAAAACAACATTGCTTTCACAAGCAATATATGGCATCTCCATAATTCGTTGTAGAGTCATTTCACATTTCTTAATACAACAATAAGTATCAAGATTTTCACTACCACATTTAAGCCAACAATGGGCATTTTTAATACAAGTGGTAGTCTCCAATTTACTATTGAAAATGGTCACTTTATTAATACTAATAACATTATTAGCAAACGTGTCATGAGGGACGCGTCCACCTTGCGTGGAACAAATCCACGGTCTTTTGGAATTCATATATTCCAAAGGTTCAAGGTTCGAAACCCCCTGGGGGACGCGTCCACCTCGCGTGGAACAAATCCACACCATGCGGTGAACAATCCGTGTGTTGGCCGAGCCGCAAGTACCCCAGAGGCTGGTGACGTCAACAGGCACCTTTGGAACTCATGCCTTTACAAATTTAAAAATAGTATGTAGTTAGCATTTCAAAAGATGCATTATTCCAAAGTAACACACTTTCAAAAATATAACTAATTAATGAAAAGACATATATAATTTCTTTTCATTTACACACATAATTTTCTCCAATCAGCGAATTATCATAGACGAAAGAAATTAAATTAGAAAACTTATCTTTCATAATCCGGATGAAGAATGTTGATTATCTTCACAAAAAATCTTGATTATCGTCATGGTTGTGTCTCTCTCCAAATAACTTGGTCTCCATCGAGAAAATGTACGTTTAGATTGTTATTCAATATGAACTTACCTCGAGAGGTTGGAGACGAAATCATTGAATGTCATTTGAAAAATCACAAGTCAAAACACATGGAAACATCCACTTGAAATCATGATATGAATCATGCCGAATTAAGGAATCAAACGAGAGGCTTGAACACGTGATTACACGTTGTCCTAAAAGTACATTTGTTCCCTCTCGTTCGAGATGCTTAAAGGATTAGATAGCAAATGCTTTAGCGGATTAATCAAGCCTTCAAACCATGTATTTATTAAGCACTAATAATTCATGGAAAATGAACAAAAAACAATTGAAAAATGAGTATTGATTTTGGTGGAAAATAGCTTCTATATTTTATGGATGTTCTCACTCATATTTCATATATTGAATTGATCAATATAACATCATTTATATAGAGATTAATCAACATTTTATGAAAGTACACACCTTTTAGACAAAAGGGCACCTTTTGGTGCAAAAAACCAACTTAGGCACCAAAAGGTGCCTTTCGGAACCACCATGCAATCGTGCGGTACAAGGCTCACGCGATCGCGTGATGCCTCTTTATTTTGAACAGATTCAAATCCGTTCAACCACGCGATCGCTAGACCATGAACCACGCGATCGCGTGGTTCATATTTTGGCCTCTTATGTTCATGTTTTTTTCATTTTTTTGTCTTCCTTATCAATACCTCTTTGTATTGATTTAATTGTGTACTTCATCTTATCATCTTTAAATATTTGAACAACCATTTGGAAACACAATTTTCCAACATGTTGTACATTGTAGTTTAAAGGTACCGATAATGGAAAACTTGGAATCGGCTTCCATATGCGTGTAAATTGTGTGCAAAATAACATATTTTTAAACATAAATGTATTTACTTATTATACCAAAATTTATTATTACAAACTACATTATTTAAAACAATGAGTCTCAAACGGGTGCATAAGTATACATTGTCCACAAAATCATTATTATTAAACTCATTTTGTAGATAATAAGGTCTCAAATAAGGACTAAATATGCTCACGAGAAAAAAACATAATACATAAAGGGAGAACACTTTTCAAAAAATGTATTGACCTATTTTCCTGTCTGAAACACATTTCCTAAAATGATAATTTGTAGTATTAATTCATTATTTATTATTCATTTTGGACAAAATCCAGATTTAAAATAACTCAATTGAATACAGATTTTTAAATAGCAACATTTTTCAGGTTACGAAATTTCTTGTTCCGTCTTCCTCCCTTAAAAATCAATTACATTTTTTTTAGAATTCATAAAAATAAAAAAATAAAACTTTGTCAATATCACATAAATATTTTTATTTAAAAATAGAAAATGAAAGAGGATGAAATAAAAACGTTCATCAATTTATTTTTATTTTCTTTTTCGTTCTAATAAAATTCTCAGCGTATATTACAGATATGTCTATTTTTTTTTTACTTATTACAAATTTTATTTAAATGTAATTTTTCTTTTCCATTTTAAGTTTTAAATCAGTTCAAATCACAATATTTAAAGAAATTCCTGAAATGATAAACATAAAAACTGTAAAAAAAATAAAAAATAAAATAAAAATTAAGGTATGTGTAATGTGCTTTTGTATTTAATTGTCTTCTTTCATTTCTCATTTTTAATTAAATATTCATTTCATATATTAACATATAAATTCAATATATGTGAGTAACAAATTATCGTATATCGTACGTGTATAATACTAGTTATATAAATGAGATACACGTGTCGTGTTTGATTTCTTTCGTAAAGAAAATATACAAAGTATTGCATTTAGAAAGCCAAAATTTCAAATATCTCCCAAGTCCTAATGATGCTACGAAGATAAGTAGATAACCCCAAAAATCATACTAAGTGTTACATAATGAATTGATTTTTTTATTTTTATTTTCATTTTCGTAAAGAAACATATTAAGCCGTGTACAGACTTACACACTTCGATTATGCAATAAAAATTCTCATGTTAAAGAAAAGTGGGTTGTAACCTTGACTCTTCGAATTGTAGGTCTATCTATCTGCTTGAGTCCTATTTCCTTTCTTTTCCATCACTGTTCGAGAACAAACGATGGTTCAAGTGTGAGGGAATTTGATAAGTGCGTTATTAGCACTGATTTGGTTCACTTGTCGTCCTATTTTGTTATTGGTTTGATCATATTTAAGTATTGTTTAATGCATTTTATGTTTTATATTGTATACGATCACGAAGGAGAGGAAAGATGACAAAATGACCAAAATGCACTAAAAAGGGAAGTTCATGGACCAAGACTGCAAATAACTTACGGCCGTAACATCCTACATTTATGGCCGTAAATCAATATCATGTGTAAGTGGAAAAATTGTAGAAATCCACTTATGGCCATAACTTTCAAAATGCAAAAATCACCAGGCCACTTACGGCCGTAATTTCGACGCGGAATACTTTCAATGCTGATTCCAGGACCTATTTTTGGTATATCTTGTGGGAAACCCTAGGACACGTTTTGAGGGATATAAAAAGGTAAATTCAGCACTGAACAAGGGTTGGAAAATATTGTTTGAGAGCGGCTTTGCTTGGAGCTTTGAAGAGAAGATTAATTCCATCAAGAAGGTGAATCAAAAGCAAAAATTCTGGGTTTCTCTATGACTTTGCGCAGCTAAGCCTCTCTACCTAGTTTAAAGGAGACATTGTATTTCATATCACTTGTTTATCACTTTTCCAAACTAATAACGTAGTTCTAATTTCTTTATTCTTGATTGTTGGATTTTTATATGCTTTTAATTCAATCAATACGATGACTTATTTGATCAAGACCTTATCTTATAATTTATTGTATTGAGATTTGCTATATTGAATGATTTGATACGTAATTGTCTTGTTGTTCAATTCATGGTAGCAATTGGGAATTGATGCGTGTCGTAATGCACCAAAATAATAATTAAATTCCTTGTTCACTATTACTAAGAATATAGCAGTGGAAGCAAGGGTCGATCCCACGAGGAACGGGAACTAATTTGATGCCATGTCAATTAGAATTATAAGGGGGGGTTTTTGAGTTGAAAATTGCAATTAATCTAAATGATCAAGTAAAGATGTAAAATAGCTGGAATAAAAATCAATTAATAAGAAATCCTAGTTCTCAGGTTCGGTTGTGCCCTATCATAATATTGTCATTCCCCAAGCAACGCATGTACTATTTCCTTTGTTTTATTTATCACCCGGAATAATCAAAAAGCTCTAATTAATCCAATTATTCCTTAATAATAATCAATTAGAATTAGTTCTCCAATCAATTTAGAGTGAATGAACAACCTAGAATAAGCTCCCTAGATTTAATTCATTAACTATGTGAAAACAAGAAGAATTAGGTGAACTAAATTATCAATTTCATATGCTCGAATTGATTAATCTAGATTGGATTTTCATATGGAAATATAAAATTACCAATTGCTACTATGATTTGGATAACAAGACAAATACGAATCCAATTACCCAAATTAGCAAACATCAACACAATAATTAAAAGACAAGGCCTTAATCAATTAATAAATTGTCTTGACGAAATTAATGTTCATGAAAAATCCAATAAATAAAACATTAGAAACAAGAACTACGTTACGAGTTTAAGGAATGAATAATAAAATAATATGAACACAACGTCCCCCTTGAACTAGGTTGAGAAGATTAGCCACGCATTGCCATGAAGAATTCCCCAAAAATATTGTCTTGATTCACCTTGATTTTTGCCTCGGATTTCTTCTTTTCAAACCTTGATATTGGTGGCTCTTAAAAAAATAATAATATCCTTTTTCTTGTCATGAACTTCCCTATTTATAACCTCAATTTTCGTGCCCTAGCTTTGGCCTCAAGAAATCCCAAATTATGGAAAGAATTGAAATAAGGAAATTCTTGACTTGAAGATTTACGGCCGTAATTTTCCATTTACGGCCGTGACATATCCATTTACGGCCGTGACATATCAATTTACGGCCGTAACTAAGTCTCTGCTGATTTCTTTCTTTTAGATGGTTACGGCCGTAACTTTACCTTTACGGCCGTAACTAAGTCTCTGCTTAATTTCACTTTGCTTCACGACACTTTCACGGCCGTAACCTTATTTTCTTACGGCCGTAACTTTATTTGCATGAAAGTCCCCAACTTCAGTTTTTGAGTGCATTTTGATCCTTTTTTCTTCTTTTCTCTTCTTTTATGATCCTATGCAATATAAAACATAAAATGCATTAATAATACTTAAATAGAATCACATTATTGCTTATTTAAGGATATAAGTGCATCAAATAAACGTTAATATAACACTTATCAGGAATTTTGTATTTTCATAGAAAATTCAACTTGAGTTAATCATCACAAGCTTGTATGATTAATAATCTAATTCACCCTAATTTTCTTGAACTCATATAGTTGTTGTCGTAAATCTAAAGAGTTTATTTTAGGTTATTCAACAGCTAATGTTTAGTTAAAGAGTTATTCTAATTGAATGCAATTAAGGAAGAATCAGAATAGTTAGAGCTTATTAACTATTTACGGGTGATAAATCAAGAGAAAAATTGGACACGCGTTATTTGGAAGTAATAACATTGTGATAGAATACAACCGAACCTGAGAACTAGAATCCATTATTATTTGATCTTTATTCCAATCATTTTAATTGCTTTGTTTTTATTATTCAATTCATTTACAAATAATTCAACTCAAAACCTCCCTATCGATTCGAATTGACATTAACATTATCTTAGTTCCCCTTCCTCGTAAGATCGACCCTTACTTTCATTACTACAATCTTAACGATAGTGGACGAAGAAATTGAATTTAATTTTGGTGCATCAAGATCATTTCCAGAAATTTAGACTATTCATACCTCAACAATACTTGAATTATATTGCAGAAATTCAGTCTATTCAGACTGTCCGCTGTTTAACTTGGCGAAAGTCAGACAATTCACGAATCAAATACATACATGCATCTGTTTAGTACCTCGCATCAACACGCTTTTCAATTGCATTAATTATAATTATAAAATTCCATTTCAAATAGATTCAAGTAGCAAAGGAGCGATTGAATTTGATTGTGGCTTTGTATTCCTTCATTGGTTTGGCAAGAAACTCGTTAATCGTTATAGATGAGTTGACTATAGAAAGTGAACAATAGAATAGAAATGTGGTGTAATTACAAAGATGGAAGAAGTTTCATGGATTAGATTGGGGGTTTTGTGTAGTGTATGAAGATGAAGATGGATGAAGTCTCTTGTTGTGGTGTACCATATTTTATTTTATTTTATTTAGTGAAGATTATACTTGTAAAAAAAATGTGGTGTAATTATAAAATTCATGTTTTAATAAATGTGTATATATATAATGTGTTGTGGTTAAAAAAAAAAAAAAAGTGGTATCAATATAATTACCCATTTATAACATATTTTATCTTAAAAATAAATAAATAAATTCTTTTATCAAGCTAAAAATGGAATTATTCATTAAAGGCTGTTAAATCTATAGATGTCGCTTTCTATTTTGCGTGGAATACTTTCGATACTTAATTTTATAATAATATAGTTTATTATGGGGTTAATTTAATGAATGACCACCGAAGTTTAACTTGATTTCTATTTAACCACCCAAATTTAAAAGATTTCTCATTGACCTCTCAAATTTCAACCAAATATCCCATCCACCACTACACAACTCAATGTTTGAATCCGTTAAAAAATAATCCAAGTTGTCAATTAAAATTATGATGTGGTACTTCACTTTCGAAATATAATTTAGTCAGATCTCTCTTTCTTCCTCTAAACAAGCCACTAAATCAAAATCTGTAAAGATTCTTCCATTCTTCCGTCAATTTTCCCGCTAAGTCTCCTTCCCAAAATCTGTAAAGAACATTCCTTCAATTTCTAATTCCATGCCCTAGCTCCTCCATGCCAGAACACGTCGAGCCCTAATCCCTCTCAGCGAAGCTATACGTTTCCAATTGTAAGAGGCTCTAAGAATCGAAGAACAATTCTGGAAATGAACCACTCAGTAATGATTGAAGATGCTTTCTTTTGAGCCGAGAATCTTGGACCGGAAGAAGAATAAGGTATGTTGGAAAATATTCATTTGGGCATGTTGATTTTGTCAAATTCAAGTATCTTTGTTGAATGCTCATATTATGATTTTGGTGGACCACTCACCGATGATTTCATTGAATGAATGGACCACTCACTGCTGATTTGATTTTAGCTCAGGTTTGTAGAGTAGTTTGTATGCATCACTGCATCAGGTTTTAGCATTTCCTTGTGATTTTGTTGAATGCTTTAGCCTCATGTCAACCTTTAGTTTGTTTATGAAGTTAGGCCTGAAATTAACTCCTTGCAATTTATGGATTCTTGCAGATGCTAGTGATGAAGAAGAAGTGGTAGTTCCTGACCTGCAATTACATAATTCTGATAATGAGGTCAATGATGGTGATTTTGAGTTTGACATAAATGCACTTGAGCATATTGTTGTAGGTTACAATGCAAACTCCGAGAATTTACTTGTCAGAGCATGCTACTTTGTCCAACACTGGACCAACTATAGATTCTCGATCAATGGACTTGAATAATCTGATTGAAAATTTAGAGCAAATGCAACAACAATAGGATGCGAGAAAAAGAGAAAATGCCAAACAATGGGGAATAGCTAGATCTACGCAGCCTTTTATTCCTCCAAAAACTGTCAACTGTTATGCAACTCAATAGGATGTTTCCATTTTTTACCTCTTTTTTTGGAGATGTTGGGATTTTGTAAAGCTTGTTTGGATATTGCAAGCAATCTGGTGCAAGATTTTTGGACCTTTTGGACCAGATTGCAATCTGGTAACAACCTACAATTTGGTGATGAATATTCATTCAATCTGGTGAACAATAATACACATGAAAGAGCCTTAAGACATGCAAATAATAACACAATATAGGTGATCACATTATAAATTGTAAAGAATATTTCTCATTTATTCAACATAATTTATGACATACATCAAGTTACAGCAACTACAACCAACTTCGAATGTAATGAACAATTAAGAATTCAACCAACACTTATCCAACTAAACATTACTTCACATGACTGATTATCCATCCTACCAAAACTTGATTTGCTTCTCTTTTGAACTTCCTTCTCAAGCTTTTCCCCCTATTTGATGCTGCAATAGCAAGAGAGCGTAGTGCACATTGAGTATCTCCTCTGCTTCTTACTAGTTCCAGAGCATGGACTTCAAGCTTTACTATAAGATGTTCTTGTTTTGTTGTTAATGTTGTGGGCCTGAATAAAAATATAAGGATTAAATTCGTCACTAGCTGCTGAAATATATCCAAACAAAACAATGCAAATGAACCAAAAATTGAAGAGAGAAAATGTGTGTGATTGAAAAATGGTTTGAGAAATTATGGGGTTTATAAATTAGTTTATCAACCAAAAATATGCTTTTACAAAACAGAGGCTAAATCCAAACAAAACAATGCAAATGAACCTGGAAATCTAGTTCATGAATTTTCACAAACACCTCAAGGTGTTGTTAAACAAGCTGGAGAATGATTGAATTAGGGACATATAAAAAGCCTAAAAATGAAACACAACAACAAATCAGAACAACACCTGTGCTGTTCGGAAACTGTTATAAATAATAATGGTTGGCGTTATTTGTGTTTTCTAGGTAAGATGTGTGGTTAAAAATTGGAGAAAGAAAAAATGTGTGGTTAAAATTTTGTATTGGAAATTGTGTTTATTATAAATAAAGTTTCCCGAACGCACACTAATGTATACTCAACAAGTATTAATGCTCAAATTTCATGCATCTACTATATTTGGACAAGAAAAAACAAACAAGTAGTAACTTAACTGATGCTTGAGGGTGTCCATCTTGAAAATTTGTTACAATGTGGATGGTCTACTTGAAAATCGGACATGAAGAATTTCTTGTGATTCAAAACCAGAAGCCTCAACCGTGGAAGGAAGTCGTTGGAAAATTGAACGAGCGGTCTTTACAGGTGGTGATTTAAGGACTTGTTTGGGTAATGTTAAAAATGTGACAAGATCATATTTAATACATCAGATGCCATGTAGGATATTTAATTGCCATGTGGAAGATTCCGTAAAAATATGCTGATTTTAGACGTCCAGTGGCTGATGGGTTATTTGGTTGAAATTTGAGTGGTTAATGAGAAACATTTTAAATTTAGGTGGTTAAATAGTAATAATTTGGGTAAATAGCACAAATGGTCCCCAACGTTTGCATTTCCTGCGCAAATGGTCCTCAACGTTTCAATTTGGCATTTACGTCCTCAGAATCAGCAAACGTTGCTAAAGTAGTCCCTGATGTTACATTCCGTTAATTCCTTCCGTTGAAAGCATTATTTGGCCTAATTGACTGAAATTTCAGAGGGGTATTTCTGTTCGAGTATAAATTTCAGTTAAAAGGTTACAAGCCTCTATGCAAAAATCATCCTTAATGTTCAAACATTTTTGCAGATAACATCCATATATGGTAAACGTTTTGGCGTATATAGTCCCTACAATGAAAACGTTTTGGCATATATAGTCCCTAACCTATCAACGTTTAGCACAATAGGTCTCTGTAAGAACAACTTCAGCCTATATAACAGTTACATAGCACAACTTCACACAAGCACCAATATCAACACATAAGAGCTACAAAAATTTCCCTAAGCAGTTAAATAGCGGATATTATGACATTTACAAAAGTATTCAGACACCCCTTCTAGACCATTACAAAAACTAGCAACGTGTCACAATTTTGACCCCCTTCCAGACTAATGCAAAAAACAATAGTGCATCATATATTTTCACATTACAATACAAAAAATATTAACAAAAACATGTGAGAATGTTTGCTGAAGGGGGTGCTATTCCTCCTCTGCAACTTCTCTTGTTATGTCCTGGTTCACCGCACTTCTTGCATCTCATTACCATCCCCTTTCTACTCCTGGACGATACATGTTCATTAGCCTCTTTTCGCCTAGCCTTCTTTGGACGCCCTGATTTTTTGGTATAAAAAGGTGGAGTCAATGGATTAAGACTCGGGCTCGGCCATAAATCTGGGCTTGTCATGGGGCAAATGGCCGGTGTATAAGTCCTCATGTAGGCCTCCTTCTTATAGATGTCATCGACATAGTCAATAACCGGCATATTCCTTGAAAGCACTGAAGCTATAACATGAGAACAAGGCAGTCCACTCAATTTCCAAGCACGACATGTACATGTTTTTGCCCTAAGGTCTACAGCATGCAGTTGACTGATGTTGTATCTCACTTGGAATTTCAAGTTGCCGGAGTAATCAACATACATTGTCCTAGCAACCTTCCCATTCTTCTCCAAAATTTTTTGTATCCTAGGCCCAACTTCGCTCCTCCATCTTTCACAATTTTCCCTTTGGATTACAATTCTTTTCATCAAGTACATCTGTATTTCTTCAAGCATGGTCAAGATTGGCTTCTCTCTTGCACTTAACAACACACTGTTGAATGACTCACTTAAATTGTTAAGAAACATATCACATTTGTTTCCCTCTTGGAAATGCGACTTACTCCAATGTGAGGCAGGTTTACTGTCAAGCCATCCAAATGCCGCAGGATCAAGCTCCATCATTTTCACCATTTGCTCTTGCCACTGGGGAATAGTTGTGGCTCTAGCTGCATCCCAAAGACAATTTTTTAGTGCCAAACCCTTGTGACTGGAACTGAAATTGTTGTACAAATGACACACACATGTTCTATGTTCAGCATGCTTAAATAGGGATTCAATGGAATTCACCAGCCCCTTCTGCTTGTCTGAGATGAAGACCCATCCATGAGAGTTTTCTATACCCAAATCATTCTTTAACAACCCTAAAAACCATTTCCAATTATCATCATTTTCAATCTCAACTACTGCATAGGCAATAGGATATACACCATTATTACCATCCACCCCAACAGCAGTTAACAACTGCCCACCATGCTCGGTCTTCAAAAAACATCCATCTACTCCAATCACTCTCCTACATCCTCTAAGCATTCCCTCTTTCAATGCTCCTATACAGATATACAGTCTTTTAAATTCACCCGCATAACCCTCCAACTCCACAGTGGTCCCAATATTAGTCTCTCTCAATTGCTGACAGTAATCCCACAAAACCTTATAATGTTCCTCGACACTCCCCCTAATCATCTTCATAGCCTTCTCTTTTGTTCTGTAAAACTGCCAAAGGGAGATATCACCTAAACCATCCCGTTTAACCTTGTCTGTAAAAGCAGATAGTGACATATTGGGATCAACCCACCAAGTAGAAGCATACTTACGTGCCAAATAAGTAGAGTGAACTCTCCTATTTTTGTATACCAAAGGACATGTGTGCTCTCCGTTGAAGGTCTTAATGATGTAACTAGTCTTGCCCACTTCTTTCTTAGCATATAACGCCCACTCGCAAGGAGGTTTACAAACAGCTCTTAATCTAACAGCATCATTTTTCTTATACTGTATTGCCCTATTATGCCTAGCAGAATGCTCAGTGATAGCATCTTTCAAAACCTTCTTTGACTCAAAAACAAGGCCTGTAAAATGAATCAAGATTACTTCTATTATATTCAAGAAAGACAATATAAATTATTACCTCCATCACAACAAATGTAAAACTTACCAGTTTTGAACGTAGGTTCCTCCATGTCTGTCACAGGATTGAATGCATGCTCTCTTGATCTCTTTCTAGATGTGGAATATTCTTCTTCTCCATTGTCTAGGCTCATCAGCTCTTCTGAGTCACCATAATCCGTGTCTGAGCTCCTAATCTCTTGCTGATCTATAATGCCAAACCCAAAATCAGTGTTCACTGTTGGATGTGTTTCATCATCAGCAATACGCTCATCGTCCATTTCATAATCAGATTCAGTAAAAAAATCTCCTTGTTCTCCGTCATTCTCCTCATCAACTCCTGCATTCTCAACATCCTCAACCTCACCTTCAACTTTCTCATTACCCCCTATGTTCATGCCCATTTCACCAAGTCCATCTCCATCATCTACCTGACTATGGTATGCAAGTGAGTCCTCAAGCTGTGACCAAATATGTTCCTGGGAAAATATGTCATCCCATGCTTGCTCATTGCAACACTCATTACCATAATCCATTTTTGGCACATAACACTCGTCATTGACTTCATCACACTGCTTAGATAGTGGTTGGTCAAGAGCCTCCATTGACAATGCATATTTAGGCTCTGAAGAAACTATATAAATCTCTACCTCCCTCTCCCCATGCCTTTCCATCAACATATCCCTTACATCACCTTCACTCCTCAATCTAACCAACCCACTGCCAAGTTTGATTCTCTGTTTCTTAAAGTAAAAATCCAAATTCATCCATGGCCCACATGCACGTAAAGACTTCTCCAACATCCCCCTACTAAACAACTTTAGATGCATGTAATCTAAAAAAAACACAAGTCCATGCTCGTAAGCTACATTGTTCGGCTTTTCAAAAAACCGACCTCCATGGTTACTTTTAATCGTGAAAAATTCAGTATTTGGACCTGCATGGAAATCACACTTTACAACATTTTCGGAAAAAAAAGAAGAAGAAGAAGAAGAAGAAGAAGAAAACCGTCGATCACAGTTTATGAATATATCATAAGTGGGAGCCTCTTCCTCAAACATCCGAAATCTTGGATGCCCCATGTGAATTAATATAAGTTTTCAACTCTATAAAAAAGAAATTCCGAAAATTTGTTAAAAAATCAAGATTTCATAGCAATTGTAGCTAATTATTCGAACCCATCAAAAACCCACCGCACAGGAGGAAGCTAAACTGCCAATTTACTAACCTTGATGCACCGTACGTGTTGATTGGAGCTTTTCTTCATCGCCGCGTGAGATGAACCATGGACTTTGCCTCTGTTCGTAGCTTCGGTCTTGGAGGTGAGAGTTTTGGCCAATTTCCTTATTATTTGACTATTATACCGAAAATAACATAGGGACTAAGTATGCAAAAGTTTTATAGGTTATGGACGTTATCTGCTTATAACCTTTTAACTAGAATTAAAATACGCGGGAATTTATATTGGGACAAAAATAACCTTCTAAATTTTTAATTAATTGGGCCAAACAGTGCTTTAAACGGTAGGAATTAACGGAATAGAACGGCATGGACTACTTTGGCAACGTTTGGTGATTCTGAGGACGTAAATGTCAAAATTGAAACGTTGGGGACTATTTGTGCTGTTTACCCTAATAATTTAGTTAAACTTCAGTAGTCATTCATTTATTTTATCTATTATTATTATGTAGCTTGAAATATTTGCAAGCCGTCTTAGCTCAGCCGGTAGAGCGCGTGGCTTTTAACCACGTGGTCGTGGGTTCGATTCCCACAGACGGCGTCTCTGCCTTTACTTTTGCTCTTTATCAATTTGATACTTCACTTCTTCGATGGTAAGACCAGGGAGGGTCTCTCCCTCCTTCTTTCCATGGCGTTTCCGTCTTTACTGACCTTCACATTTTCTGCTGCTACTGCTACTCCTTCAAATTCAATTTCATCTATTAACCCTCACCACTTGCCGCTAAGCCCCATCTCAAAAAGGAGAAACTTTTTGGCCTTTTGCGCCACTTGGGCTTACCCATGGACCAATATCCAATTCTTCGCACAGGACATATGAACCGCTAATTGGAGACGAGAACAAGATTATCTGAAAGTGGATGCTGCTCTGCTCAGAGGTGGTTAACAGGTCACATCTGTTCTTGAAGAAAGGGTCAAGCTCGTAAGTCCCATTTGCGTGCCTTCGGGAATACTTGGCTACAGTTATTTTTTTCCAAATATAGACATATTATCTTACGCTCGTTAACTACTGAGGTAAAATCTTAAACCATAAAACCATACTTTCTATTGCTGCTTTGGAATTATGGAATTGCTTGTTTATAAGAAGTTGAGATTGTAATGACGACTTGCATTAATGGAAACCAACTAACACCCTTTACCTTAATTTTTTGTCTAACACTTCTCCAGAAATCCAACTGGGTATCTGGTATTTAAGAATTTTACAATGTTTCGGAAATTGGGCACAATCAAGTAATGAACTCTTTAACCAAAATGGACCATTAAATATTGCTACGTGAGGGTATCAGAACTTTTGAATCAGTTTTTGATGTTTATTTTAGGAGCTCATCATTAGAAAATGTCATGCTACTTATTCAACGGTACAAAATTTGGTAAGTGGTAACACAATTATTTGTCTAATATATGTAACAACAATTAGAAGATATGAATATAGATGAAGCATCCGAAGAGGTGGCAGTACAGTTGGCTGCAAAATATGGTAAGTCGTATCAATATTTCGTATAGTTTTATTCAATGCTCTGTACCAAATTTGTCTCGAAAGTTTGATCGTGTAGTTATATACTTTGTACTAAGAGCTATGTTACTTGTATTTGGAGGTTGACATAATACATACATTACACAATCATATCGCTTTATTCATTATATAAACTCTTAAATCAATACACACAATATGGCCACCACATTTCGGTCACCGACATTGTCAACTTACAAGTACAAGTAGAATTAGTCTCTGTTTGGCAAAATATGTTTTTTTATGTTTTTAAACAACGCAATTCCCCAAATCACTTTTTAATCACACATATTTTCTCTCTTCACTTTTCAATCATATATTCTATTTCGAAAACATAATAACACATATTTTTAAACATATAACTTTTAACAAACAGAGACATCTTATTAATCTTGTACTAAAAATATTCATATTGTGAGTAGTGATGGCAATGGGTCGGGTATGCCAAACCCGTACCCTACCCACTAAATATTCACAACATCCATACCCTACTCATATACCCATTTAAAAATTGCGGGTCGGGTGCGGGTCGGAGGTGGGTTTGCTTCTATACCCATTTAAAACTCATTACTAATTATTTATTTTTTTATTATTTTTTTAGTCTATAAATAGGTTATAGGTGCTCCGGATTAACTTGAATCAATTAAATATTGAGCTTCACTTGAATTTGAGTTGAAAAAAGCTTGTTATATGTTGAAATTATACAAGCGAATTTGAACAATTTTTTAGACGTTAACAAAGTCAATAGTTTAAACATATTAAGGTTTAGATGATAACAATATCAATAGATATTTGAGTTCTATTTTTTATTTATTATTATTTTTTTAAACAATCACTTTTTTTTTAAATTCTATAATTTTTAAAGAAAATTAATGGGTATGCGGGTCGGGTATGGATATTGTAGTAAAACTCACACCCGACCCATACCCATGTCGGGTTTTAAAATTTACCTCCATACCCTACCCACGAACCCATTTAGTCGGGTAATCCCCGTCCATTTATATCGGGTCTCCATCGGATATCGGGTTCGTGAGTATTATTGCCATCCCCAATTGTGAGGTCTGGTACACTGGTAGATGGTCTTTTGAACAGTAAATAATCTTTGAATGATGGTGCAAATCAAATCAAATACGATCATATATAGCTTTTTGAATGTTCAATCACTAGCAATGATGATAATTGCTGTTCAAGATCAAACAATCACATGGTGGGAAACCCATTTGTCGATTGGGCCTACCTGTTCAAAATGTGCACACCTAAGTGCAAATTAACATCTCGGTAATTATTTTTACATTTCAATAAATATCCCGATAAATCTAAACTAAATTTGTGCTCCAATAATAGATATAAATTAAAATTTGTAAATTTCATTATTTTTTTAATTAGTACAAATATTATTTATTGTAAATTTCTTAACTTATTTTATTTTAGGCAGTATCTTTTTATATGTAATTTATGAACAAATCGATCTAAAACTTTTGATATTTGATTAAAAAATTAAAAATCTAATTTTAATTATAAATGCTCTTAAAGAGAGCCTTGCGCAAGCAGAAGGTGTAAAACCATATAAATTCATCTGCTTTTTGTACACATGAGTGGGTACGAGAAGGTCTAAAATTTGATGTAAATTTCCATCTAAAGATATATTTTTTGCCGGAAAGCTTATTTATATCTAAGGTCCTGTTCTTTTAAATTTAAATTGCAAATAAATGGAATATTTTGTGTCAAATTAAGGAATTGGAATTATTTTTTGATTTATTTGTGTTTTCTAAGTAAGATGAAGGGTTAAAAATTGGAGAGAGAAAATGTGAATGATTAAAAAGTGGTATGAAAAATTGTGTAATTTAAATTTTTGTAATGATTACAAATTAATTTTGGCCGAAGCCCAACCGAACGGACCCTAAATTACACCTCCCTATTGGAGATGCTTCCGACAAACTTAGAGATCTAAATCACCAAATACATCTAATTGAAGATGCTTTAACCAGTTTGCACTTCTCTCTTGCCTTAGCATTTGTTGGTAAACCAAATAAATTGATTTATAAATCAGTTTATAAATTACATAATTTTTCAAATTACTTTTTAACTACACATATTTTTTCTCTTTAATTTTCAACCACTACTTTTACCACAAAATTATAAATAAACTAGTGTTCCAAACAAAGGCTTAATCTAAATCATATGTACACTTTAATGTACCGTTCGAAGGTCCATTTGTTATTTATAATTGGTTTTTTTTTGAAGTAAAATATATGATTGAAAAGTGATTTTAAAAAAGTGTTGTTAAAATTGTATGAAAAATTATGCAATTTATAAATAAATTTATAATGAGTTTACCGAACACAGGCTAAATGTACTGTATGTTAAGTATATTGTATTGTTATTCAGATAATTATAACAAAAAAAAAAAAAACGTCATAACACCAAATCAATCATGTTGTTGCATACGAAGCAGCAACTCGAACACACAAAGTCAACATGAACACCCGAATGCATCAAGAGACATGTAGTGCCAATCGAAGATAGTAACACAGGGATTTTGTGACACAACAAGGTAACATTAACAATATGGACATACGATCCTCAATCCTCATGGGGTGGTCGAGTTAGTGAAATGGGTGAGCGTGGAGATCTTTGGATAAGAGTTTGATTCCCTCTGTTAACACTTTTTCGATTGAGTTTGTCGCGTAGTGTTTGCCTAGTACGATTTGTCTAATTGACGTGATTTGCAGGCTATTACATCAGTTCGAGGGTTTATTCAGTGCACATATAATGAGTAGCGATTGCAAGTTTTCTTAAATTAATAAATAAAAATGGACATACGAATGTAGTAACTCAGACACGCCTATTATGGTAAAAGTAAAGCACATGCTTTACTGAATATTTTTAGAAAAGTAAAGCACATGACAATATCTCTGCTAAGAAAACTATAGAAAATAAACATAGTATGCCCTACCAAGGTTGTCTCCCATTTCTTCATGTATTCCACTGTATTTAAACTATTGTATTGCCCACGTGAGCTTGCTCATTTTGCTATAAATGCCCTCACATACACCGATAGTGATATTCATGAAACCACTTTTTGTGATAATCAATTATTTATATCTTTCCCTCTTGATTTACGACGTGAAAAATTAATTCGAGAGCTTCCGTTTGGTAATTGTATTTTTTTTTTTTTTGATTTATAAATCAATTTATTTATAAATTACACAATTTTTCAAATTATTTTTTAATCAAACATATTTTCTCTCTTTAATTGTCAATCGCTATTTTTTACATCAAAATTATAAATAAATTAGATTATAAACCAAACAGCGTTATCAGTTATCAGGTAAATTACTAGGAGTCCTATCTTGTTACTTTTCCTTAAAACAAAGAGCTAATTGAAGTTTGTCCTCAACCTTTTGAAAAACTTGCAAATACATCTAAATCTTTATTTTTTTGTCAATGCAGGTACAATTGTATCGTTTATTAGCAGAATTAGTCGACGGCAGATTTCATTAGCATTGGCCGTTAAATCACTCATGTGAGCTACACATGGTGTCTAAATAATTTATCAAAAAATCTAATTTTTTTCCCTTCTTCTCCTGTCCCATCATCAACAAGTCAAATTCAAGTCGAAAAAGTTTAAACAATTATACAAGGAAAATATAATCTTTTAACCGAAATAATACGAAAATAATACCAAGTTTAATATTTCTTGAACTTTAAATAGATTATAACATTGTAAAAAACTACAACTAACACGGTCATTATTATCTTAAAATGTGCGGATTATTGTGTTTTAGGATAGAGAAATAGAAGACATTATGCTTTAATAATTACCAGTACAACTTGCATGAATGATGAAATGGCTTAAGCGTGAACAAGAAATTCCATTACATCAAAAGTTGTAGAAAGAACTGGTTATTGGTAAGGAAGATGCGATAGGTGGAGGTAGTCAAGTAGGGATGGCAATAATACCCACGAATCCGATACTCGATGGAGACCCGACATAAATGGGCGGGGATTACCCGACTAAATGGGTTCGTGGGTAGGGTATGAAGGTAAATTTTAAAACCCGACATGGGTATGGGTCGGGTGTGGGTTTTACTACAATACCCATACCCGACCCGCATACCCATTAATTTTCTTTAAAAATTATAGAATTTAAAATAAAAGTGATTGTTTTAAAAAAAAAAATAGATAAATAAAAAATAGAACACAAATATCTATTGACATTGTTATCATCTAAACCTTAATATGTTTAAACTATTGACTTTGTTAACGTCTAAAAAATTGTTCAAATTCGCTTGTATAATTTCAACATATAACAAGCTTTTTTTAACTCAAATTCAAGTAAAGCTCAATATTTAATTGATTCAAGTTAATCCGGAGCACCTATAACCTATTTATAGCCTAAAAAAATAATAATAAAAAAAATAATTAGTAATGGGTTTTAAATGGGTATAGAAGCAAACCCGCCTCCGACCCGCACCCAACCCGCACCCGACCCGCAATTTTTAAATGGGTATATGGGTAGGGTATGGATGTTATAAATATTTAGTGGGTAGGGTACGGGTTTGGCAAATCCGACCCATACCCGACCCATTGCCATCACTATAGTCAAGTCAAAGGGTGTAGAAGAGTGAGAAAATCTTGTAATAAAGAGAAAATTTGAATAAAAAATATTAAATATGGATTACTTTACTATTTTGCCCTTCACATAAAAATTATGTATAGTGACGTAGCCTCCATTTGGTCCTTCTTTGGTATTCATTAATTTTTTATTTTTTTTAATACATAATTCAATTTCAACCATCTATTAAAAATCAAGTTTATAATATTTGACTTTTCAACCAAATTTTAACCATCAATTCTCCTAAAAATTACTAATAATTTTCAAAAAAACTTTTTTTAAACAATACTAAACACACTCTTGGTAAATTGCTTATAAACAACACATTTTTAATCACTTTTTAATTAAACATATTTCTTCAAATTACTTTTTAATCAAATATTTACCTTGAAAATATCACATTCCTTGTTTATAATTTTATTTTTTTACCAAACAGTAATTTAATGGTCAAAACTAATGGAATCCATCAAAACGGTTTTATTCTACTAATAAACGATATGTCTACGGATGCCAAAATAAAGGTTTGGATGTATTCGCAAAGTTTTCGAAAGGTTGGGACTAAATAGGCAATTAATCCTAAAACAAATGTTTATTGTACTGTGTTTGGTATATATCAAATCATTCCTACAATTCTTTCCAATTCAAAATCAAGTAGAAGTTAGATTGCGTTTAATAGCGATGATGAAATTTGAATGTAAACAAAATAAATTCTAGGGAATTGGAAGTTAATGTGTTTGATTGGTTTAATTTTCTTGGTGGAAAAAGTGAGAAATTTTCCAACTTTTATTGTTTAATTGACATTATTTTTCATAAAAAATAAAACAAAATTTAGCTATTTTAATCAAAACAAATATTTTTTGTTATTTTTTTTATACATTTGTACTTAATAATAATAATGTTAATTTTTGAGAAAAAAATAAATCAATTAACAACAATAAAAATGATCAAACGTGACGAAAATAACTAAGGGTCCGTTTGATAGCGATGGTGGAATTTGGGTAGAAAGAAAATGAATTCTAGGTAATTGAATTATTGGGAATTAGAAGTTTAATGTGTTTGATTGGTTTAATTTTCTAGGTGGAAAAAGTAGGAAATTTTCCAACTTTTGTTGTTTGATTGACATTATTTTCCATGGAAAATAAAGTAATTTTTTGCTATTTTAATCATTTTTTTTTTTACTTTTTAAATATATTTGTACTTGATGATGATAATGCTATTTTTTGGAAAAGAAAATAAGTCAATTAACAACAACAAAATTAATTAAACGTGTCCAAAATCATTTTCCATCTATCATAGAAAACATTTTTCCACCAAAATCCAAAGAAAATCTTTTCCACAAAATCAAGGAAAATGGAAGAAAAAGTGGGTCCGCGGAAAAGGTTTTACATGGAAAATTTTGTCAAACAAACAAACCAAAAGTGGGAATTGGAAAACATATTCCATTTTCCATGGAAAATTTTGTGTAATCAAACGGACCCTAAAAGTTTTACCTAGAAAATTAATTCTACTAATATGGTAGGAAAACCAATTCAACCGAAACTTGGAACACTCTTGCGTGGTGAGAAAAGGAGGAAATGAAATTGCCTGAAAAATTATGACGTTCAAACAGCAAAAGATGGAATTTGAGTGAAATTTTTTTCTTTTTCATGGAAAACTTGTCCTATCAAACGCACCCTTATTGTTAAAATAAAAAATAAAAAAAATAAAATCAAGTAGCTGTTAGCATCAAGCTTAGAGCCGTTCCGTTATCAATTCAAACTTTTTCAAAAGAAACCCATCTTTCGCATGTGGGCCTCACAATTTATAAAAATTACAATATGGTCCTTTTTGAAATGACTATAATGCCCATCGAATTTGAAAGGAAATAAAGGGGCACGACGGTGTCTTGATTGTGTTTGTTGGGCATCAACTCTAATTATTTACTGCAGTTGGTTTTTCATTATGTGCTTTTGAACCCATTAATTAAATATTAAGTAGTCAATTAAGGACCAAGAAGAAAAGAAGAAAAATTCCCACATCTTTGAACACAACGTTCTTTGGTAATTTTTAGTGGAATCACCTTTAATGAGTTTGTATTAATCTCATGATTAGTAGGAAACAACTTAATTAGTGTAAGAATAGCTTACATAAACTCGTGTCAAACTTGATAAGCAATAATTTGACATAAGAAAGGCTCGTACAAAATGTTCAAATCAATGAATGCCTAATGGTACAGAGTTAATGTTCTTGACATGATCTTGTAATTTTATGAACGAGTCCAATAGTACAAGAATGTGCAAAAAGAATCACTTTTATCCACACTCATATTTAATTGTACATTTTTAAAAAAAAATTATTATTTTTGTTTCTCCATAATAACTATTACTTTTTGAACCATACATTCTTTGAAAAATGAAAAAAAAACTAATCTTCAAAAAATTACATCCACACAACCTAAAAACTTCGTCCTCCAACTATTGAATTTTCGCTCATTGTACTACGTAAGCTCCTTGACAAGGCATCTTTTTACTCCAAATCCGAATATCAAAACTCACTTATGACTTTTAAGATAGTATGTATCAATATATTGGACAAATTAAATTATTTTTTATTCACACATTTTATAGTAGAAAAAATAAAAATTTCTATTTAGATACAATATTTTTAGAAGAAAATTTATTTATTTGTTCGTTTAGTAGAGAGTCAAAAGTAGGATTCATAATTTCAATTCTCATCACTTTATAAATGAGCAATGAAAGTGATGAAACCTAATTCACCCCATCCATGTGATAGTAATTAGTATGAACAGTAAAAGAAGAATAAACAGTCAAACTAAAAGTGAGTGACCGTTATGAAAGTTAATAATCTTAAACACCAAAAAAACCCCTTCAATGGGACCATGGCACTGTGTTTTCAGCATTAAAACAAGCGTCTGTTTGATAAAACTTGTATGTTTAAAAACATGTTTTTTTATATTTTCGAAGTAAAATATGTGATTTAAAAGTGGAGAGAAAAAATATATATAATTAAAAAGTGATTTGGAGGATTGTGTTATTCAAAAACATAATAAAAACCTATTTTGCCCAACAGAGGCTAAAAGATTTTTTCAATCCAAAAGTTCGTTTCTTGCCGACCCAAGAAGGACATTGTAGTCATATTTTGAATTCGTAGTTCAAATTCATCTTTGGACTTGTTGCGCTGACAGCTCTCCTCCCGTCCCACAGTGTCTCCTAACACATTTTTCTCCTTTTTCTTCTATAATTGATTAATTCTCTGCAAATAATCCGTGTTCCAACTTGGAAGGAACAACCCAGAAATCAAAAAATGGCTGGTTATGTTGGGGTGTTTGTGTCGGATCCATGGCTTCAGAATCAATTCACTCAAGTAGAGCTCCGGAGCTTGAAAACTCACGTAAGTTTTTAATCAATTTTCCTTGTTTTTCCATTTATAGTGTTTTGGGTTCTTTGATTTGCTTGGTTACATGTGAAATTAATGAGATTTTGGTTGCAGTTCTTTAATTTTTATTTTCTTTTTTCTTTTTCTGTGCTTTGATTTTTTTTTTGGCGTTAATGGGATTTTGGATGCAGTTCATGGCAATGAGGAGGGAGAATAGCGGTGGCCTGAAGCTGGCTGACTTGCCGGGGAGAATGTCTAGAATAAAACATATCGGAGATAATCTTACGGAGCAGGAGAGATCTTCATTTCTTCAGGATTCGTATCAGAATTTGGAAGACGAAGTTGATTTCGAACTCTTTCTTCGGGTAAACTCACAAAACAGAGACACTGATTATATGCATTTATTTACTGTGTAGATATGTTTGTTTAAAGTTTGGATTTTTTGACTGAACAGGTAAATTGAATGTTGCTTGAGAATGTTCATGGAAATGAGCACTCACAAATCAATTTGATTTTGTTTGTATTTTCGGAATTTGAAGACGATGAATATTTTTCTATCTAAAGCTTGCTATACGCGAAAACAGGGTTCACTTATAAAATGTTTTCATTTTCTTGTATACGTTGGGAGTGAAACGAGGCTTAAAGTTACTACAGTTTCTTGATCCACTTACTTTAAGGGTTCTTTTTAATGTCAATTTCCTTGGTATTTGGTAATCAGTGATGTAAATCCTTTTTCGCCATGTTCATCACTAGATCTTCTATAATTTGTCGCAAATCCTTTGCAATTCCACATAATGTCGGATAAGAAAAAGCATTCAACGTTGAAACCTAAGATCTTCAGTTTCCATCCCGTAAAAAGTGAACTTTCCTATTTGCAAGGTAAGTGGCTTTTAACTCATCATTTTTTTTCTTCCTTAAATCCCTTTTGCATCTAAAGTTAAGGTCAAGTCAATCACCATCAATCACTTTGTGATGAACCATTAGGTTCATGGATGTTTGGTGAATCCATGTCAAATATTTATGCTCTGTTCTTTAACACTGTTGCAATTACCTCCGTTTGGTAATATCGTTTGGTTTATAAACTGGTTTATTTATGATTTCGAGGTAAAAAGTAGTAGTGGAAAATTCGAGAGAGAAAATGTGTGCGGTTAAAAAGTGGTTTGGAAAATTGTGTAGTTTATAAACATATTTATAAATCAAAAAACACAAGTTACCAAACGGCGTCTTTTATTTTTTGAGGTAAAATGTGTGATTAAAAAGTGGAGAGAGAAAATGTGTGTGGTTAAAAAGTAGTTTGAAAAATTGTGTTGTTTATAAATGGTAATGATTGCGTTAAAGAACAAAGGCTTAGTTTCTGAAGAATCAAATATAAAAAAAATTATGGTTTCAGCAGTTGCAGGTTTTTTTTTTTTTTTTTTGAGTGACTTTCGGAGTGATGCAATTTGGCAGTTATAATCTTGCTTTCTGTATCTCTTTTATTCTGTTTGTTTAGCATGAAGATTTTATTATTCTTTTGCAGGTGTATTTGAAATTCCTGGCGCTTGCAACAGAAAGGAGAGGAAGTGGTGCAAAAAATGCATCTGCATTTCTGAAGTCTCCAACTTCTACACTGCTTCATACAATAAGTGAATCTGAGAAGGCATCATATGTTTCACATATCAATAACTATCTCGCGGAAGATAAATTTTTAAAGAAATACCTTCCCCTAGAACCTTCAACAAATGATCTCTTTGAGATTGCCAAGGATGGAGTTCTTATCTGGTGATTATATATTGTTGCATGTTGTACAATACTCACATGTTTGGTGGAGAGGTTTGGATAGTACTGGACAATATCGAGGAAGAAGAAGATATTGTTGAATACTATCCAGTACCGTGTACCAAACATGAACTAAGTTTTTTGAACATTGCTTTAAATATTTACTATGAAATGTGCTTCTTTGATGCAGTAAGCTTATTAATGTTGCCGTTCCGGGAACAATTGACGAACGGGCTATCAATACAAAGAGGGAGCTTAATCCATGGGAGAGGAATGAGAATCATACCTTATGCCTGAACTCTGCAAAGGCAATTGGATGTACTGTTGTCAATATAGGGACACAAGACTTTATTGAAGGAAGGGTGCGTGCCTGCTTTCATAAACAAATAATTGCTAGAATATGGTTAATTTTCGCACTTTGTTTGGTTTTCTGCTGGATTTTGAGCCAAATTACTTGCTCAAGATTTACTCTTAGATAATCTAGCTTTCCTTTACTACGATCCTTTCTTTCTCCTATCCCATGGCATTGCGGTTATCATTTTTTTTTTTCACATTTCTAATCCCCCTCCCTTCGAATCTTTGGTTGCACACATTAGCCATAAATAATTTTTCCGTCACAAATAATTCGTTTTAAATGTAATTTTGTTTGGTCATCTCCGTGTTTTTGACTCTAAATTACCTGTAGCCTGTTCTGTCAGCTTATTAGAGGCATTTTTCTTTTATTTCCCTTCTTTGTTCTGCTGGAGCCTAGAATATTAGAAATCTTGTTGAGGCAAATACTCGATCTTCTGTTCTAATAAAAAAAATGAACTTAATTATGCTCGTTAAAAATGTGCTTGATAGCTTTCTTGTCAATTGATCTGATCCAATTGTAATCACTTTGACATTATTCATAAGTAGCTTTTGCTCCTCTTTCAGCTACTCCTATTAATGCTATTCTTTTCATCGCACTGTATAGGGACCATATATTTTTCCCCTTTATGTGCCTGTTTCGTATAGATTAAAATCAGATTTTTAGTAGATTTTAATAAAAATTAATGAGATATGTGGTTGAAAAGCTGTGAGTCTCATAAAATATTTAGTTAAAATTAATTGTTGACTTTGACTTGAGATTAAAATCAGATTTTAGTTTGAACCAAATAGGGACTATAATGGTTTGTGCCGTGGCTGTATTTTTGTTGCTTGGTAAGCTCATTTTTTGTGTTTGAATAATAATCATCTATAGTTGTGCTATACAGCCTGTACTTGGTCACGTTACTTAGTATTTATCTAGTTCTCTAGTATTAGAGTTTCAAGCTGACAACCTTCTTGGGTTTTATTTCCAGAGACACCTTGTTCTCGGATTGATATCTCAAATTATCAAGGTAAGGATGTGTAGTTATATTTAATGAAACTATTGGTCATTAGCAAAAGTTCAAGGTGTCCAATAATGGGCAGTTAGATATCTGAATTATTCGATATAAAATGCTATTTGCAGAAATATTTCACTGCATGCCACTAATCTAGTACTTTCTTTCATATGTTGTTTCAGATACAACTGTTGGCAGACCTCAACTTAAAGAAAACGCCGCAGTTGGTGGAGCTGGTTGATGACAGTAAGGTAATTTATAAATGCTTTCCTATATTTATCCAGTGTAAAATATTACATTGTCAGTCTCCCAAACGTTAAATTTTGTCACTTTGTACTTGGAATGTCAGGACGTGGAGGAGCTCATGAGTCTAGCACCAGAAAAGATCTTACTTAGGTGGATGATCTTTCAGTTGAAAAAGGCAGGATACACGAAGACAGTCACAAACTTCTCGTCTGATGTTAAGGTAATTGAAAATGAGTTGATTTGAAAAATCTACGAGTTTCTTGGTTCTTCTTGCAAACAAACTTTGTCCTTTTAATGTTGATTTCTTTCTTGGCTGGAATCAAATTTAGTTTTACATTGTTGTTAGAATTTCTTGTATCTTCTTCTTTTAATCTGAATCAGAGTTTAATGGTTTTCCCTTTCCATTTTTTTCGATTGGGCGTGATTTAATTATATCTTCTCTACAGATGCCATTATTAAAATTTGAATTTGAATGAAAATCTCTGTATACAGGATGCAGAGGCTTATGCACATCTTTTGAACGTCCTAGCGCCAGAACACAGTAATCCATCAACACTGAAAGTAAAAGATCCTTTAGAAAGAGCAAAATTAGTTCTTGAGCATGCTGACAGGATGGGTTGCAAGAGATACCTAACAGCAAAAGATATAGTAGAAGGCTCTCCAAATCTTAATCTTGCTTTTGTGGCACATATCTTCCAGCACAGGTCATTTATTTATTTATTTATTTTTATATGATTTTATAAACAAGAACATTGGCTATTCGTTATGATCCATTTGACAAATTATTAACTGCATATTATATGCGTAATTCAAGAAGTTCTGCAGTAATAGGACTAATCATCTTCCTTCAAGATATACCTTGTTGTGAGTAAAATTCATCAGTTACTGCATAAGCATTAGATTAGTCGCAAAGGTGAACGTGTATACATAAAGTTATAATCACCATCACTACCTTTGTTGGTATTTACAAAACTAAATTTATTAAACAGTGCTACTTGAGGAAAACTTTTTATCCTAGTTGATTCTATAGTGATATTGCACTTTAAAAACTTGTTTATATGTAAATATTCTAAATTATTACTCGTACGGTACCAGCATTTACATATCGTTTAATACGTTATGTCTCTGCATCCGTACCTCTTTTATCATTGAACGACCGTTTAGGAGTTTTAGCCGGTGATTTGGGCTGTTTCCCTCAATGTTTTTAACTTTGGCAGTGTTTGTCTTGCTTCTGAGATTCAACGATTTGCTATATTTCTTGTTACTCTGTCAATTTATTATGATTATTGTTGGTTTAACATATAATTTGATTTGACTTGACCTTTCATATGTAGGAATGGACTCTCAACCCAAACAAAACAAATATCGTTTCTTGAAACTTTGCCGGATGACACCCAAATCTCTAGAGAGGAGAGATCATTTCGCTTTTGGATAAATAGTCTGGGAAATTCCACATACATTGACAATATTTTTGAAGATGTCAGAAATGGGTGAGTGTTATTCTGCTAGCAACTATGACAGCGAAGTGAAAGAGATTGTATCATAAGTTATTGCCATTCTAAATGAACCTTTTATTCTCTGTAGATGGGTTCTTCTAGAGACGCTTGACAAAGTATCCCCGGGGATTGTCAACTGGAAAATCGCTACTAAGCCACCGATTAAAATGCCTTTCAGAAAAGTAGAAAACTGCAACCAAGTTGTCAAGATTGGGAAACAGCTCAAGTTTTCCCTGGTCAATATCGCCGGAAATGACATCGTTCAAGGAAATAAGAAACTAATACTGGGTATGTTTTTTAATACATCTCTTTGTACCGGTAGTAAAACAGTAATTGTGCATCTAAATCATGCTTGTTTAATACCCTTTTTTGGTAAAACATCATATAATCCTAACGCAACAAGAAGTACAAAAATTGACAACAAACGTTAATCCATTCAGACAAATCAAGAACTCAAAACTTGGAGAATCTTGAATGCAAATTAAACTGTATTTTATATTCGGAATCTGTATTCAAACGAATTACAGAGGATCCTACTATAGGAAGAGAATCCTAATTAGAATCAAAATAGAAAACTAAATATGAAAAGGAAAACAAATAAAACTAGAAAACTTATTAAAACTAGGAAACTATTTCTAGATAAATTTAAAAGCTAAAATTGAGGCCCTTCCCCATTGGATTTTTGAAAATCCGGTGGTGCCAATGGACAAAGTCATTGGTATGTCCTAGGACTTCCTGCTTGACAACATATCTAAATTTCAGCCCGACCCAACGGTCGGATCATAAGTTATGCCCGTTTCAAGATTGGTCCACGGAATATGTCCTACATCGATCATGAACTAAAGGGCCATTGGCTTTACTTTCAGCTTATCTATGGCAGCTGATGCGATTCAACATGCTTCAACTCTTGAAGAACTTAAGATTCCATTCCCATGGGAAGGAAATTGTTGATGCTGACATTTTAGAGTGGGCAAATACAAAAGTAAGAAACTCAGGAGGCCAGAACCATATGGCCAGTTTTAAGGTATTATTTTCTGAAGCATTTTCCTTTCACAAATGTTGAATGCAAAGTGCAGCAGCAGCAGCATCCCTTATCTTTCATCAAAAATTTTTTCTCGCAGGATAAGAGTTTGTCAGATGGAATATTTTTCCTTGAGCTGCTCAGTGCCGTACTCCCTCGATCTGTCAACTGGAGTCTTGTTACGAAAGGACAGAGTGGTATGTTTCCTTAAGGTTTCGGCCATAAAACTGTCGGCTGATTGAACATGAATCCTAGAATAACTGAAGTTGTTCCATATTGCATTTGGGATTATAAATCAGGATTTTAATATAGATGAAATATACTTAAATGCTTCATTTTTTCCCCCAAGGATATTAGCTTGAAGGTCGGTGTGTTTGTTCTCTTTTCCATTTTTTTCAACTTGCATGTCGATCACTGCATTAGGTAATGTGCGAACGAAAACTCCTTAAGGTTGGTATAAGGTGCATATAAGAACGATAATTATATCTCGAAATTTGTTTAATGTAGAGGAGGAAAAGAAGATGAATGCAACCTACATTATCAGTATAGCAAGGAAGCTTGGATGTTCGATATTTTTACTTACTGAAGATATAATCGAGGTAAATTTTACTTATTCAGTTGTGTACTTTATATGAATTTTTTTTTTAAAATAATATAATGTGGACAACATTTTTTTTTAATCAGGTAAACCAGAAGATGATCCTAACGTTGACAGCAAGTATTATGTATTGGACCCTAAAACAACCTCTAGAAGAGAGGCCCTTTGGATCTTCAGACAGTGAGAGTGGAAGCATTTTGGACACGACCTCGAACTCGACTACAGACGATACGGCTTCTGAATCATCAACAGATGATAACAGCATCAACTACTGATAAGTGGAACTTTTTAAAGTAATTTTAACCAAAGTTTCATCTATTGATTCTTAATGAATTTTTTTTGGTGATTACAATGTATTGAGTTTGTAGAAAATAGATGATTTTGGAATGCAGTTTTGCTGCAGCATATGTGAATAGTCATAAAACAAGTATTTGGATTGAGAGGATTGAACACCTTTGCTCATAAATTTGATGTGTATTTGCAATTCTTAGTTCTTATTCAGTTTTACTCCACTTTGGAAATGAATATTGATCCCAGAAAGCGCGAAAGACGAGAATAAGGAGGTAACACGAGCATATGCGTACTTAA
Source organism: Ligustrum vulgare (assembly GCA_963555705.1). NCBI lineage: Eukaryota > Viridiplantae > Streptophyta > Magnoliopsida > Lamiales > Oleaceae > Ligustrum > Ligustrum vulgare. The sequence goes on from OY743180.1 coordinate 4,922,155, forward strand.
AGATCAAAATTATTAGTGAGACAATTCCACCTCCGACTGTAGTGGTTTATAAATTAGTTTATTTATGATTTTGAAGTAAAATGTATAGTTGAAAAGTGGAGAGAATGTGTGGTTAAAAAGTAGTTTGGAAAATTGTGTGATTTATAAATTGGTTTATATACCATTTACCAAACAAAGGCCTTTGATATGCAGTATTAGAATTAATAGAGAGTTTTGACTTCTTTTTTTCTTCAAAAGTGTTGAGTACCATGTTTTTTAAAAAAGAAAATAGAGTTGGAAAAAGAATATTAGGATGGTCCATTAATGTGGAGCTAGTTCCTTCTTTTTATTCGATCAATATTTTTGTAATTAAAAAACATATAATTGTCTTTTTAATGCAAATATTTTTTTTAAGGAAAAATGAGTTTTTGAATAGTGAATCGTGATTTATTGGAAAATATGTGTTAAAAATTAAAAAAAAAAAAAATGGACTTACGTGCAGAATATTTTATTTTGAGGAAAAAAATTGTTTTAATAATAGTCAATCAGGGACTCAAAACTCATGTAAAAATTGTTGGTAATCAAATTGTTACAACGTCAAAAGAACAAGTTTATTTATTTATTTATTTTATTTGTGTCAAATTAATTTATTTTTAAAGATGATAATCTCTTTTCAATACACACCTTTCGACATTGAAAAATTGAAGAAGATCGTCCGGTAGACCAACTTTTTACAAAATTAAAAGGTTGGGACGACTCAAGTTTCTTAAAAGAAAAGAAAGTACGTTCGAAGATCAACTTGTTAATCACAAACTTTAAAATATTAAATATAACTATGATAAAGATGCTTAAGCAACTTCTAATCATCAGCAAGCTTATAATGCAATTGTACTCAATTATGTAGGAAATTTTATAAAAATTGAAAAGGACTAATTTTCTTTTGTAAGTTTCTTAATAGAGACGATTATTCTTATTCATTAGTCAAAATTTTATAATACAAAAACCTTTTTTAGTATAAAATTTCCTTCATCTAGCCTTTTGTGAGAGTGAAGGTAAGATTTTTTTTTTTTTTTTTAATTTACAGTATTATAAATTCGTGTGTTACAAGAATATAAAGAAAATGTATTTATGTGCCCAAGATTCAAGTAATTAAGCTTTAACCAGCCTATTAGAGGATGTTAAGTTGTAAAGCTTAATTACTGTTTGTTTTGAGGATTGGAGAGTTTTTCCCACACCAGAAGAGTCTATATTGATGATAAATTAGAGCATGTATGGTCTCATACAAATTTTTCAATTTTTTCCTCAAATTCATTTTTAACTATACATTTCTATCGGACCCACAATTTTTCATCAATTTTCAACTACACACAGTCCCAAAAATTCAAAAATTTCCGAACTTTTATTTTCCAAAATTTTCAAAAAACTACTTACACCAAACAGGCTTAATCACCAATTTTCAATTAAAAGATTCTTAAGTTGTGAAGTCTAATTATTACTCTTGTGGGAACCAATATGCCCTGTAAATAGGGATCCCTAACTTGTAACATCACACAGTCACACTTGTAGTTTTGATTTTGGCCTAATTTATCTTATAAATAGGGGGTCGCCATTCGAATTTTGAATTACCATCATCCAATTAAGAGAACAAGGAGTTAGAGAATATAGCGTATGTAAATATGTAATTTTCTCTTTATGGTAGAATTAATGTTTCTAATTCTCAACGGAGGAGTTGGTCGATTAGGAGATGCTACTTGACATTTTGCGCTTCTTTAAATAAAAGAAAGAGACATTATTCAGTTTTGGTTTTTTATTTTTATTTTTTTAATGATAAATTTGTTTATTTGTATATTAGTAATTATCAAATGTTTGTCCATGAATATAGGGTGTATGACAGCTTGACCCAAAGGCAAATCAAGAGAACTCATATTATTATTTAGTGCATATTAATTAAGGATTACACCTGTTGATGAGTCACAGGACAATTTCTAGTGGTCCTAACAACAAATTAATATAAAGAAGCAAGCATGCACGCGAATCTTGATTATATAAAATGAACCCTAATCATGAAATTAGTTTAGAAGTCTTAATTTTAAAGCATAGATTGATGTGTATATATATTTGTATGTATATGTCACATTACCCTCTATGCAAGCAAGAGGGACCTACCATGTTCCTCTTTTGCTATTGAAGGCTACCTCTTCAAGAATATTTCCAGCCAAGCGCGCGTTTGGTTTGCATGTCTATTTGTGTATGTGTAGAGATTTAGTAAAAAAAAATATTTTCCCCACCATGAGGACCCGAACTGACCACGTTCAAGATTAGGGGTGGGCGTCGGTCGGGTTGGGTCGGTTTTTTGCCTAACCCGAACCCAACCCACCACGGTCGGGTTGATAAAAAATCAACCCAACCCAACCCAATTACGAATTCAAACCCAACCCAATCCAACCCACCAAATTTCGGTCGGGTTGGGTCGGGTTGGGCTTTGGCCCAATTAGTAAAACTTTTGAAAAAAAAAAAAAAAAAAACTTATGAATCTATCTTTAATTCAAATCAATTATGTACACTACAATAACCAAAAATACAATAAATTGAACACTTGCTAATAAAATTAAAATATGTTCAATCAATATTTAAATAAGTCAAGTTTCATTACTTAAAAAAAAAAAAAAACTTAAAAAAAAAAAAAAAAAAATCTTTTTTTTTTTGTTGGGTTGGGTTGGGTCGGGTTGGGCACCCAACCCGCAACCCGACCCAACCCGAAAATTTAAAAAAAAAAAAAATCCAACCCAACCCAATTTTCATGAAAAACCGACCCAAACCGATCGGGTTGGGTCGGTTTGGGCGGGTTCGGCGGGTTGGATCGGTTTTTGCCCAGCCCTATTCAAGATCATTGGTTCGAGATTGTAAATTCATATTATGCGTCTAAGGGATCAAGGTGGAGGGATTTGAGTGAGTATGAGCAATTCTCAATAACTTCAGCTTTTCACAAGGAGCAAATCCAATATTTCAGAATTCGAACCTGCACCCGGACGTATTGAGCACTTACCAACACTTCCCTTTACCACTGGGAGATGTACCATGGGGCGAGATTTATTGATTCGAGGAATGGAGGAAGATCATTTCTTATGTTAAATTAATGGCTCTTTTAAGATAGTTAATTCTTACGAGGAATATTTATGTTGTGTATTTACCAGTGTTTAGAAAATCAGAAATCGAGTCGAACCGAAAAAGACAATGGATCAAGGGTTAGAAGGTCCGACCGGGTAGAAGCGGGGTTGAGCCGGTTTTAATTAAAAATTATTCCAAAATTCACAGAATTTTTTAAAAAAACAAGTTATTTTACAAATAAACCAACATTTACTCATTTATAAAATAAAATCATACATAAAAGTAGTTTAAAATAACTAAAAAAAATGAATTTCAGCCAAAAAAAAAAAAAAAAAAAAACCCTTCAAAACCAGGTTTAAAATATAAGCCCCTGTTCTCTTTGCTATTTTGAGGTCGTTTTCTATTTTTATTTTCGAAAACACTAAAAACGCGTTCTCTTTACCGTTTTCGAAAATGTATTTTGGAAAACCAAAAAAATAAAATAAAATAAAGGCGTTTTGTGTGTATTTCAGCAAAAAATGTTCAAAATGTGGAAAACGCGTTTTGAGATTTTTTTTTTTAAGAATTATCCTAACTTGAAATTAAGTTTAATATAAAGTTTTTTTCTTCTATCCTAGCTTGAAACTAAGCCTAAATGTAGATTTTTTTTTCTTAGAATTATCCTAACTTAGAACTAAACTTAGATAAAGTTTTATTGAATTCAATATCAACATTAAAAAAAAAAATTAAGTGAAAATTTTTGTTATATTTCAAAAAAATGCCTTGATAAATGGATTCTTATGGTTTTGAAAGAACTTACATTTTCTGAATTTTAATAGAACTAGAACTTCCTCAAATACCGAACTTGTTCAAGCTGTGTTAATATATATTCTTAATGCTCATATTAGTGTGTTGTATGTAGTCATGTTTTCAATGTATTGTGAAAAGAAATTTAAGTTTGAGTCAATAGTATTCTGCAAGCAAATTAATTAAAAATAGTTTAGTAGTATTCTGCAAAATTTCAAACATAACGTATTTTTTAGATTTTCTTTTTCAGAAACAGTTTTCAGAAATGACAAACCAAACGCGTTTTCAGCAAATTTGAAAACAAAAATAAAAACAAGAAATACAAAACATTTTCGAAAATGAAAATACAAAATAAAATACAAACAGAACGCCACATAAGCATTTTTTCCCCCTCTCGAGATGCTTTTAAAGATTCTCCCAAAGGGATTAATTTTTTGATGAATTAAATGTTGAGTAGTTTTCCTTGAACTACATACTTTATAGGAAAATGTTATTTGAACTCAACCCTTGCCTCCAAGCTTGCCCTCCCACTCACAGGGGGCGGGGCCCGTTCATTGATGAGCGGGCCCCGTCCCCCATGTGAGTGGGAGGGCAAGAGTGGGGTTACTGTAGCATAACCCTTCTTTATATTGGTACTTATATATTTGGTTAAATGAATTGAGCTTGATCCCAACTCCAAATATTTCCATCAACTTAAAAAATTTGAAGTATAGTTTCTTAACTCTCGACAAATATGTATATTCAACGCACAAAAGTACTTGTAAGTAGATGTTTAAAGAAAATCTTTCACAAAATGAAGTTCGTTTAATTTTACTTATTTTTTTGATGGATTTTAAGTGACTTAAAATTGAAATACAATTTACCACGTTTTCAAACCAAGATGTGCTGGTCGGGCCGATTGAGAAACCCGAATCTATGACCCCTAAAACTTGATTTGATCAAAGTGGTCAACGACCAGGTTCGATCTTGTCTCGGGTTTGACCGGATTTTTTTTTATTTATATTTTAATCTTTTTAATATTTTAATGCCTAGGTCGACCCTCTTACCATTGACCTGGTTCCTCGATCGAGTCAATAGTCGGATCGGGTCTGAAAACATTGCAATTTACTTATTTACATCACCAAAATGAATTATCAGCTCTGGTTCACATGAAGCTCTGTGATCATGATATCTTGCTCGAAAATTAGCATAAAATAAAGTCAAATTTCTTCTGGTGGATAACTTTGAGGGGAAAAAAAAAAAAAACACTGATTATTTACCTGCTATTGTGAAAAAATATATATATTAATTAACTAATTAATTCACGTTAAAGTCAAGACTAATCATCAGTTTCAAGAAAGTTGAAATCTGATCAACTTTGTAATTATGGTGTTTAAGGAAACATCTTCTCAATATTGTTACCATTTTTAATTTCCCTTTTTTAATTTTTGTCCAAAGGGGCTCGATCCTAGGTTGTTAAATTTCACGTAGAGGTGTCAAGAAGGACGGTCCGACCAGACCCGTGAAAATCGGCCCGGATTGATCCGAGACCGCGGGCGGTCCACGGGTCAAGAAGTTGTGAACCGCGAGTTTTGCGGGTCAAACCTTCGCGGGCCGCGGTTAACTCAATGGCCCGTAAAAATAAAAAAAAATAAATTGTTTTTATTAAATATGGTAACATTGAAAATCTCTCTTCTTCTAGAAATTCTAATACAACTTTTAAAGTAAAATCTTATTTTTTTCTCCCTAATAGCTAAAAAAAATAATGTTTTTTGACAATAGTAATTAGAAATACATTTATCATTTAATTGTTATTTGTTTATATTTTATTTAAATTTGCAAATTTAGAAGTAATTCATATAACATAAACTATAAATTTAAATTCTATATAAATATTTTATGGTATAAATATGAATTTATCATTTTAATCATTTTGTATTTAGAAATTTGACAAAAAGTTTGCTATAAATATGAAAAACCTATGTTTTTATTCATACGGGCTAAATCAGAACAAATCGTGACTCGCATGGGTCAGCGGACGGGCCTGGGTTGTAGTTCAAAATTTGCGGGTTGACCCGTAACCGGCCTGTAACCCGCAGCGAACGGACTTTTTTCAAGCTGGCCGTTACCGGACTTTTTATTGACGGGTCGACCCGACCCAGACCACCCGGATTGACATCTCTAATTTCACGCCATAATTTTGTAACATTAGAATTGTATTATGCTTGCCACATATGCACATATATACCACCACTACACGAAAATTCGAAATACGTGCCGGATGCTCGCAGGGCATATTTCTCAGTGATAAATGGGATGACTGATAACACACTCAGCGCGATCGGGTGCAGAATTCGAATCCTGAAAATAGATTGGACCTTGTGGCAAGCGAGATTTACCACCACTCATGGGGATTTTCAGTACCCTCTATCCTGACATCTATGAGACATATTATGCGATTTATCACTCGAACCAATGATCCAAGGCAGGGTCGGTTTCGGACCCTAAAAGTGTAGGTTACACTATTTTTTTGATATACGTGACGGACGTATTTATTTTTAACGTCAAAATATGCGTTGTCAAAAATTATCACCGACAGACACGTCCTTGACAAAACACTGTGCATAATTGTAGCCCAAATTAATGAGAACCTAAACATAACATGCATGTTACATCCCTATCCTACTGGTGCAACGTGTCAAATGTTATGTCAAGTCAAATCCAATAGTAAGTTCTTAGAGCTTGATCATTTTTTTTTTTTTTTTGTAAACCTATGTATTCCAACTTAGCCAGACTTAATTATGGGCCATCAACCACCGGTCCCTCAGTAAATGACGGGTGTAAACCTCGAATTATGTCCAAATTGATCAGGGTTCGAGCACCCTTTATACTCCTGACCGAAAGGGAGTCTTCCTCCATGTTTATTACATCACCAAGCTGCTCCAACCAATATTGGTTATTACATCACTCAACTGCTCCTATTAGGAATTGAACTCTCCACGCTGAGGTTGCAAGACCAGCAATGCCCTTCCTTTGCCAACTTGAACAACAACGATATCCACTGCCTCACTCCTAGAGCCTTGTGAAAGAGGTAAATTGTGGTATGTGCCTTAGTTAGACAGTAGTTTGTAGTTTGTTAATTGATTTTCATCACAAGGAAGCTAATTTCAAAACTACATTTGTCAGGATTCGAATCCTCACCCTGTGGCTGTCACTAACGCAGACTTTTATGTTACTTCAGCCTTTATCAACTGAGATATGTTCTGATAGCAATTTCTTGTGATTGTCAAGAGTATTAAAAGTGAGGTTGAGTTGAGTTATGTATTTGAATTTCACCTATTATCGTAACTTGTATTCGTGCTCCATTCCTCGCCATTAGTAGCCTTAGCTGAAGGGGCGAATCTAGGAAGTCGATCCAGCATGAGCGAATTTGATTAAGCACGAGCGGACACTACACGGTAAGTGGAAAAAAAAAATTTTAACTCCAAAATTACAAGATAAAATGAAAAAATTTAACGGATCCAGTACGAGCGACTGAACGCCCTCATACTAAGCTGGATCCGTCCCTGCTTAGCTGTCGTTTCGCCACGGCTGCCCTGAACTTGTTAGCTTTTGAATTGCTTAACGATGAAAAAAGAAAGTAGATATTGTATAAGGAAATAGATAGCAATAATGAAACAAAAAAAATTGAAAAATTGCATGTCCCACAATTTTTCAAGTGGGTAATGGAACCATGTGCGATCATATGGTGGTTGGCCCTTATCCAATCCCACTAAACTCTCTTTTCATCCCTAAACCAAAAGCTTTGAAAATGAAAGATGACAAAAAACATTAATTGGATTAATCTACTCAGCCAGGTTGATTTACCCAATGATTTATTAATTTATGTGTTGGCACAATTATCGTGATTGATTTTAAAAATGATGTGATGGGTAAAATGATAGATGTCTGCCAAAATATATTGTAGGTAAGTCGGTCGGTAAATCAATCGACAACATATCATGACTCACATTAATTAACTATAATTAAATTGCCCGTCTGGTAACTTGGCACATTTTACCAAAATAACTTTTAATCACGCGTATTTTTTAAAACCATTTTTCAATAATATATTTTACCTTAAAAAATATCATATTATTTATTTATAAACAAATTTTTTTTACCAGATAAACCTACATGTTTGATAAAAGATGGTTTATAAATGACGATACGACAGTATTTTGTTGGTCCTTTTTTTGAAAGTAAAATATGATAGTCTAGAATTTTTGACCATTAAAATTGTTAACTTTTAAAAAAAATAGTCCAGTAAAATGTAGTCACACGAAAGTTTATAAACAAAAATTATAAGCAAACTTTTACCGAACAGAGGTAAAATTAAAAAGATTGATTCTCAAGTCTCCTTCTCACCTCCCATTTTCAATCCTTTCTCTCTTAATATTCTTCTTTTCTTCATTCCCATCACACGTTCTTTCTTGATAATTCCTTTACCATTCTCCTCTCTCTCACACACACTTTCTATAACTTATAAGTAATAAGTAGATCTTGTGTGTCAGAAGTCTGAATTCAACTGAAGTTTTCTTTTGTCCTTCTGAACAAGGAGGACCCTTTGTGTCAGAAGAAAATCTATACTTGTTGTTGTTGCCCTCTCCATTCATTTATCAAAAAGATTTTGCCCTTATCAGCCAGGAACAAACCCTACACTCAAAACCCTGAACTTTTCTTCAATTTTCTGGATTTTTTTTTTCAAATTCTACCACTCTTTGCCATGACTACCCAGATCATGTCCTCAAACCCTAATTCAGTCAAAACTAGGTTTACTTACAGGTTCGTTAGAGCCTTGAAGAATCTGAACAAGAAGAGAGGTGTTTCAGTTTCACCATCCATGAAGGAGACATGCAGGAGATATCATATGATTAGAGTTGCATCCTATGCATCCATGGCTTCTGCAGTCGGGTCGAAAAGAGCCTGGAGTCGAGCCGTATTACAGAAGATTAGAAAAAGTACTTTCCTTCGCGCTTCGAAGAAAAAATGCAGAATCCAAGCTTCGAGGAGGAGAGAAGTAAGAGAAAACCCTAAAAATGACTTAAATTTTCATCAGGAAAATGATCTCAGGAAGCTTGTACCAGGTGGTGAAGGTATGGATTTTTGCAGATTGTTGAATGAAACTGCTCACTACATAAAATGCCTAACAACCCAGGTACAGATCATGAATAATATTGTTGATCATTGTTCAAATTAAGCCATTCAGTTATACATATATACACATACGTACACACATATATATGTGCGTGTGTATTTGTATGAATGTATTGTATATCTGGGTTGAATTCTATCTGATGAAAAAGAAAAGAGATAAAAATTTACCCTACCATTCTCAAAATAATAGGGTAAATACCATATTCATGGATCATGATCTATGCTTAGATACGTCGAAGAGTATGCTTTTTACTTCAATTTATTACCAGGGTTTGCATTAGAATTACTGAATTACACATCTTCTTGTAAAAAAGACTTTTGTTGACTGTCTGTAAATATATATATATATATGATTGGAATGTTCATGCTTTGACTTTTGAGTTGCAAATGATGAATTGGATTTCAGAGATTAGAAATTACTATACATTTGGGGGGGAAACTGTTAATTTTCAATTCTGTCAAGAAAAATAAGGTTTGGATTCACATAATTAGCAATTTCTTGAATTTGAGTACACATATTATTCTCTTATTTGTTTTTTTGTCTGTTTGAAGTTCCTTATTAATTAAAGTTCCCTAATTATCTCTTTCTTGGTCAGCAATATTCTTGGCATTATCTTGCTTAATGGTGGAGATTCTGAGTATAAAAGGTATATTAGCCAATATGAGTATAATGCAGGACTTGTTAGTCCTTTTTGATAAAATTATCGCTTTTTAAATAGCGAGACTTTGATTTTAACTATATACTAAATATTCGCACTCGTGCGATGCACGGGATAAAATTTAGAATTTCACCACTATTTAACATATATATTTTATAAAAATTAATGAAACGTGTGATTTAAAAGTAGTGTGATTGTGAAACGTGTTGTTAATTAAAATTACAAATGTTAATTATGACATAAATTATAATTTTTATCGTCTTTTTATGGGCTTCGTTTATACCCGTCCACGTGGTACACATCTTTCGACAATTTTAAAAAAAATGCCCAATTCTTGATGAAAGTAATTCTTTGTTCACCTATTTCGGTATTTCAAAATAAACTAATGGGATATTGTTACGTCGCTATTTATAAACAAATTTTTAAAACTAATTATCAAATAGACGTTTATCAAGAAATGTTTGGTTATAAAAGATTTTTTATGGAAAAATAAACAATGGAAATAAAATGTGTTACAAAAAGTATACGTGGTTAAAAAGCTATTTGAAGAAATGTTAAAATAATTTTCGTTAATAGTATGTAGTGATATTTCAATTTAAAATAATTGATAAGATTATCCTAGTCATTTATCGATTTAATCTGAATTAGCAATATAATTTTATTGTAGTTTTCTTTATTGACTCGAAACATTGAGCAAATATTTAATAGATATATTCGACTTTTTCTTGATCAACATTATTTTTAACTTATTATTATTATTGTAATGTAATCATTTTTAACTACCCATTTTATTAATAAAATAATTTACCAAATGATGGAAATAATTCATAGGCTCATTATTTTATTTCAAATTTAGAATTCATTTTTTTTATTACTTATGAAACTTTATTAAAATAAAAATTCATTATTTTACCTGAATTCGAAATTCGAAATAAAATAAATTATTGGTTATTTAATTAAAATTACATATGTTAACTATGACATAGATTATAATTTTTATCGTATTTTTATGAGCTTTGTTTATACCCGTCCACGTGGTACATATCTTTCGACAATTTTAAAATAAATAAATAAATAAATAAAATGCTCAATTCTTGATGGAAGTAATTCTTTGTTCACCTATTTCGGTATTTCAAAATAAACTAATGGAATATTGTCACGTCGCTATTTATAAACACATTTTTTAAACTAATTATCAAATAGACGTTTATCAAGAAATATGTGGTTATAAAAGATTTTTTATGGAAAAATAAATAATGGAAATAAAATGTGTTACAAAAAGTACACGTGGTTAAAAAGCTATTTGAAGAAATGTTAAAATAATTTTCCTTAATAGTATGTAGTGATATTTCAATTTAAAATAATTGATAAGATTATCATAGCCATTTATCGATTTAATCTGAATTAGCAATATAATTTTATTGTAGTTTTCTTCATTGACTCGAAACATTGAGCGAATATTTGGTAGATATATTTGACCTTTTCTTGATCAACATAATTTTTAACTTATTATTATTATTATTATTATTATTATTATTATTATTATTATTATTATTATTATTATTATTATTGTAAAGTATTCATTTTTAACTACCTATTTTATCAATAAAACAATTTACCAAATGATGGCAATAATTCATAGGCTCATTATTTTATTTCAAAATTAGAATTCATTTTTTTATTACTTATGAAACTTTATTAAAATAAAAATTCATTATCTTACCTGAATTCGAAATGCATTCATTCGTTCTTTTTACTTTTCTTTCGTTAGTTGATAAGAAATAGATGATGGTGCAAGATGCTTAAAATATGTTTGGATAGTTCATGTTTAATCTTGAGTTTTGTGTTGAGCAAATTTTGAATTTTTCTTTAGCATGTCAAATTTCAAATTTTTGTAATAATAATGAGGTAAAACTATTTTTCAAGTGACCGTTTATATTCTCTAGATAAGAGTAATTTTGAAATTTATTATTATTATTGTAAAGTAATCATTTTTAACTATCAATTTTATCAATAAAATAATTTACCAAATGATGGCAATAATTCATAGGCTCATTATTTTATTTCAAATTTAGAATTCATTTTTTTATTACTTATGAAACTTTATTAAAATAAAAACTCATTATTTTACCTGAATTCGAAATTCGAAATAAAATAAAATATTGTTTATTTAATTAAAATTACAAATGTTAACTATGACATATATTATAATTTTTATCGTATTTTTTATGGGCTTCGTTTATACCCGACCACGTGGTACACATCTTTCGACAATTTCAAAATAAATAAATAAATAAAATGCTCAATTCTTGATGGAAGCAATTCTTTGTTCACCTATTTCGGTATTTCAAGATAAACTAATGGAATATTGTCACGTCGTTATTTATAAACAAAATTTTTAAACTAATTATCGAATAGACGTTTATCAAGAAATGTGTGGTTATGAAAGATTTTTTATGGAAAAATAAACAATGGGAATAAAATGTGTTACAAAAAGTACAAGTGGTTAAAAAATTATTTGAAGAAATGTTAAAATAATTTTCGTTAATAGTATGTAGTTATATCTCAATTTAAAATAATTGATAAGATTATCCTAACCATTTATCGATTTAATCTAAATTAACAATATAATTTTATTGTAGTTTTCTTCATTGACTCGAAACATTGAGCGAATATTTGGTAGATATATTTGGCCTTTTCTTGATCAACATTATTTTTAACTTCTTATTATTATTGTAAAGTAATCATTTTTAACTATCCATTTTATCAATAAAATAATTTACCAAATGATGGCAATAATTCATAGGCTCATTATTTTATTTCAAATTTAGAATTCATTTTTTTATTACTTATGAAACTTTATTAAAATAAAAATTCATTATTTTACCTGAATTCGAAATTCGAAATTCGGAATTTGAAATAAAATAAAATATTGGTTATTCAATTTATAGGAATAAATGCTTAACAATATTTATTTTAGGTCACATTCTTTGAGTTGGAATAGACACTACATGACAATATATCATCTAATATTTTCGATTCTCTTTAATTTTCAATATATAGCGCGCATTGATTCGTTCTTTTTACTTTTCTTTCGTTAGTTGATAAGAAATAGATGATGGTGCAAGATGCTTAAAATATGTTTGGATAGTTCATGGTTAATCTTGAGTTTTGTGTTGATCAAATTTTGAATTTTTTTTTAGCATGTCAAATTTCAAATTTTTGTAATAATAATGAGGTAAAACCATTTTTCAAGTGATCGTTTATATTCTCTAGATAAAAGCAATTTTGAAATTTATATAGATAATCACAATTTTTTTTTTAATTTCTATAAATCATGAATTTCCATTTTAGGCAGGTGTAAAAATGACGGGAAATTGTGTGGTGTTTTATTTGGAAACTTTATTGTCATAATATATATATATATATATATATATATATATATATATATATATATATATTTCGTGGGATTCACAATTTTAAGCCATGTATTTAATAAATATTTTATCAAAACTTGCGAGGTTTTGCTAAAAGATAATTTGACAAAGAAAACATTTTGATATATATCATGAGCTATTTTAAAAAAATGTTGCAAAGTTGTAAATTTAAATTCATACCAATGGAAATTATAAAGTTAGGATGATCAACTATAGGGACTAATGAATTTATAATTCACTCGAGAAAAATGTTACAAAATTATGCCCCAGAATTTTAAAAAAATAAAATTATGGAACCGATCAAAATCACCAACTATCGAGTTCGTCTGCTCGGTCTCGAAAGATCAAAGGAAGCTGCTAGTTCGTCGAGCTTCAACTGTAGAACCAGCTCGAGGAATCAGAAGAGACGGAATTAATGTCTCTGATTCTGTATCCGCTACCCCCAAAAAGAAGCGAGACAAAGGCCCATTATAGCCATGACAACCACCGAGCAAGCAGGGGGAACAACTTGAGCGCTTCCGAGAAATTGTGTTGACTGTCGCTGCCAATGTCGAACTTTGCATTCCCGTGCACAATGAGATTGTCCTGCAGACTTCTTCTTCTAACCTGCCACAACACATCAGATTGACTTTAAAAGACGATTTCATAAGAGAGATGGATTCAAAATTACCAGATGTTGACGTTAATTTTCAGATCAGAAACATGCAAAACATGGAACCCATATGGGCTTCAAACCGAAGATTGCTTCTGGCACGGGTCAATCATTGAAAAACTTGAGCCGATAACTCAATTTATTAAATCATATTCTACCGCCAGCTAACACATGAACTTGCATCTCATGCAACTGCTTTCATTGAACTTCTGTTGGGTTTTTGATATTCAATAAGTTCAGATGATGATGTTAAAAGATCGTGGAAAAAATGTATTGACACCTAAATGAATAAGTCGATCCGATAACTTAATTAAGTAATTGTTTATGTCCCGATTGGGAATGCTCACTTGAAACTTGTGTTGCCCCCTTTAAGTTGACCTAGATATATATATATATATATATACACACACACACCATACTTTGTCTAACTTGTGCCTTTTTGTGTTTGAAATAATAATGATAGAGAAGAGGGAAAAGGGCAGACAGCTTGATTTTCTCTCTACCAAAGACTACCATTGCTATCTAGATTTCTTCTCTTCTTCCTAAGTGATATTGTTTCATCACCGTTAATCCTATTGTGGATTAGAGCAAGTTGTGGCAAACGAGGAAAGTGTCCATTGTGGGTCGTGCTAGTGTGTTTGGAGATTATTTTGAGGTAGAAACTGAGCCCGGTTTGGTGTGTTAAAAAAATCCCACAAATACAACAACTTCAAACCAACAATGAGAGGTCGGTGACTCGATGTGATAGCTGTAAGGTTTCGAAACAAACATGCACAGCGGAATTAAAAGAATCGAAACCATAACCCGGATCAACCTTGCACTACGATGAAGTTTTTGACAGAAATTATACATTTTGATGAATCTCTTGAATCTGATGTTGACGTAGTATAGATCTTTACCACATCCGTACAATCGTCCAGCCTCTAATGGTGATCCACACAGCAAGTCAAGATCTGGATTATTGTGCTAGCAATCAAGAAAAACAACTAACTATTTCTCTACAATTCTCTTAGTACTTATAGGAATAACCTAAACCTAATTAGGTTAAAGATTGTGGACTTGGGCCAACCCAAGTCCGGCCCAACTAATTGAGCTTGGACATATTATTCCAACAATCTCCTACTTGTACAAGATCCAATTCCAGATGCTAAATTCTTGCTTTTTGTGTGTGACCCATCAGGTTCCATTCACAATGGCAAACGTCATGTTATTATCATTCCAATCTAATTGGAATGAGATGGACTGAAATCTCTATTTCATATTCATCCTTGATTCACCAAGATCAATTAATTTATGTCGCAGTCCGAGATTGACGTCTAGCAACGTATCAAGGAAATCCATGTGAAGGGAATGTCATGTGGTTATGACAAGACCAGTTTATGTGTAGTTGCCTTGGAAATATAATCCCTTCATCATATATAACCCAATTGGTTGAAAGATATGGAATAACGTCAATCTCTTTTAACCAATTATTTTATTCACCTCTATCTTCAGTTGATTTAGTCATGATTGAAACATTTTCAATTCATAACATTACCCCGCCCGAGGATTTTATATCAACTTTGTTTGGTGAAATGGAGGTTATAATCTCCTACTACCCAGGAGTGATGAATCCTCATTTTGGACATACACAACCTTTATATGAGTCTTACTATACCCTTGTGACATCATCCTGATGACTCCTTCTCAAAAGCCAACATCAACGCTCACCAAAGCATAGTAATCTTCACATAAGATTCTATGAAGTCCTCAAGTCAAAGGACCAAATCCACAACCACACATTAGAGATTTACCACTGACGTTTGGATAGTTATCCACGTGGTATCTCTAGGCGGGTCATCCAATGCTTGGTCATCTAACAATGCATCCACGTGTTCATTTGAATATCCCTCTACATTCTAGCTTGTGAGATGAGCAACTTTCTTCATAAGAAAGAAATGTAACAGGTACTAGTCTAACTGCAATAACAATATCCGCATTTTTTTACTGCTTCGACTAGGGATAATTTAAGAATAAGTGATTTTATCACTTGAATCTCACAATTACAACACCTTGTGATTTACAAGTTGTTTGAACTTATTCTACGGATTCCATTATTGTAATTCTAAGCAATAACAGATTTTCCAATCAAAACGTAGACTCAATTTATTAATAAATGTTTATACCAACGATGTCCAAACAAAGTGTATATCATATTAAATAAAATCCCATGCAAACTAGAGCCAATCACTCATGTATCTAACACCAACAGATTTGGTATGATCATCATGCTTGTGTTGAGACAATCCCTTTGTCAGAGGATCTGTTACACTATCGTCTGTCGGGACTCGTTCTATCCGTATGTCATTTCTTTCTATGATCTCCCTGATGAGATGATATCGCCTTAATACATGATTGGATCGCTGATGAAACCTTGGTTCCTTCGTTTGTGCGATGGCTCCATTGTTATCGCAATACAAAGTTATTGGATCAACAATGCTAGGAACCACTCCCAGTTCAGTTATGAACTTCCTGATCCAGACGACTTTCTTTGCTGCTTCTGAAGTAGCTATGTATTCGGCTTCTGTAATTGAATTTGAAGTAGTGTCTTGTTTGGAACTTTTCCAACTGACCGCTCCTCCATTTAGAGTAAATATATATCCGGACTGGGATTTATAGTCATCTTTATCTGACTGAAAACTGTCATTAGTATATCCTTGAACCTTTAGTTCATCTTCTCCATACACAAGAAACATATTTTTTGTCCTTCTCAAGTACTGAAAAATGTTCTTGACAGCGATCCAATGTTTCTCGCCAGGATTCGCTTGAAATCTGCTTGTGATACTCAAAGCATATGAAACATCAGGTCTTGTACATAGCATCACATACATAATGGATCCTATTGCTGATGCATAAGGTATCCTATCCATGCGATCTCTCTCATTCTGTGTTTTTGGACACATTTCCTTAGAGATAGTGATCCCATGTCCAATGGGACAGAGTCCTCTTTTGGACTTTTGCATATTAAATCTTCTTAAAATTTTATCTATGTACGAGAACTGTGATAGGCCAAGCATCTTTCTAGATCTATCCCTATAGATCTTAATCCCAAGGATGTATGCTGCCTCTCCCATGTCCTTCATGGAGAAATTTTTGGATAACCACGTTTTTACTGATTGAAGCATGGGGATATCGTTTCCTAATAATAATATGTCATCTACATACAGAATTAGAAACACAATTTTGCTCCCACTATTTTTCTTGTACACACACGGTTCATCTTCATTTTTGATCAAATCAAACTTTTTGATTATCTCATCAAAACGAAGATTCCAACTCCGTGAGGCTTACTTTAACCTATATATGGATTTTTGTAGCTTGCATACTTTATTTTGTTCCTTGGATTCAAAACCCTCGGGCTGTGTCAAGTACACATCTTCATTAAGATTCCCATTAAGAAACATAATTTTGACATCCCTTTGCCAAATTTCATAATTATAGTATGCTGCTATTGCAAGCACAATCCGAATAGATTTAGACATGGCGACTGGTGAAAAGGTTTCATCAAAGTCAATTCCTTGTCTTTGCTTATATCCCTTTTCCACGAGTCTTGCCTTGTACGTATGAACATTACCATCCATGTCTACCTTTCTTCTGTAAACCCATTTACAACCTATGGGTCTTACCCCATCAGGTAGGTCAACTAAGGTCCAAACCTTGTTTTCATACATGGAGTTCATTTCGGATTCCATGGCTTTCTGCCATCTCATTGAGTCAACACTTGACTTTGATTCTGCATAAGTCAAGGGTTCGTCTTCCTCAATTAGCAATTTTTCTTTGGTAATCATAAGATCAAATCTTTTGGGAGGACGAATAACCATTTTCTGACTTGCGAGGAGCTGGTATGTCCTTAAGGTCTAGCGATTCCCCATTACCAGTCTGTGTCTCATCAATATCAGACACAGCCACTGGTTCATCTAATCGGTTTACCTCTTTTGTAGTTTCTTGAGTTTCTTCAAGTTCTACTTTGCTCCCACTGCTCTCTCTTAGAATGAACTCTTTCTCTAAGAATATAGCATGTTTTGACACGATGACCTTCATCTCGGTGGGATTATAGAAATAGTATCCAACTGTTTTCTTTGAATACCCTACAAATAGGTATTTGTCGGATTTAACATCTAATTTATCCGATTTTGCATGCTTCACATAAGCATCGCAACCCCACATCTTCAAATATGAGAGATTAGGTCTTTTCCCATTCCATATCTCATATGGAGTTTTATCAACCGACTTAGATGAGACACGATTTAGTGTGTGGCATGCAGTGTTAAGTGCATAACCCCAAAACGTTTTTGGGAGAACTGCTCGGCTCATCATTGATCGCACCATATCAAGTAGAGTGCGATTTCTCCTTTCAGATACACCATTATGTTGTGGTGTATACGGTGGAGTCCACTGCGAGAGAATCCCATTCTCTTTAAGATACCTTAAAAATTCATCCTTCAAGTATTCTCCACCTCGATCAGATCGTAGTGTAAGAATGCTCTTACCAGTTTGTTTCTCAGGTTCTCGCTTGAATTCCTTGAACTTTTCAAGGGCTTCATGCTTGAACTTCATTAAATAGATGAATCCATATCTAGAATGGTCATCTGTGAAAGTGATGAAGTAGGAGAAACCACCTCTAGCATTTGTTGACATTGGTCCACATACATCAGTATGTATGAGGCTCAAAATGTCGGTAGCCCTTTCTCCCTTTCCAGTAAAGGGTGACTTGGTCATTTTGCGTAAAAGGCATGATTCGCATTTATCAAATGATTCAAAATAATTTGTGTCCAAGTATCCATCTTTATGTAACTTGGATATGCGTTTTTCATTTATATGACCAAGCCTACAATGCCAAATGTAGGAATTATTAACGTTATCTATCTTAGGCCTTTTGTTTTCTATACTCATTATAGTATTTTGCATGTCTAGAATGTAGATGCCATTGATCAATTTTCCACAACCATAAAATAATTCATTAAGATAAAAAGAACAACACTTATTCTTAATCTCAATCGAAAAACCATCCATGTCCAAACATGAAACAGAAATAATATTCTTAGTAATGGAGGGAATAAAATAGAAATCTTTCAATTCTAAAATAAGGCCAAGGGCAACGATAAATGATAGGTCCCTACAGCTAATGCAGCAACTTTTGCTCCATTTCCCACTCGTAGGTCCACGTCCCCTTTCTGCAGTCTTCTACTATTCTTTAGTTCTGCATATTTGTGCAAATATGAGATCCACATCCGGTATCCAATACCCAAGAATTTAAAGGAGTAGATATAAAAACCTCAATAAAATAATTATATGAAGTGGAAGCCTCATTAGACTTCTTACCCTTCAAGCTGGCGAGGTAAACCTTGTCGTTCCTCTTCCAATGTCCTTTACTTCCACAATGAAAGCAAGGGTCATTAGACTTGGATTTTCCTTTGTCTTCTTTGACTTTTTTTCCAGTAGACTTGATCTTCTTGGATCCTTTCTTAAAGGTCAAGTTGGACTTCCTTTTAGTTCCCTTAGAGTTGTCAATGTTCAAGATCTGCCCTTTACCTTTATTGATGTTGGGCTCAACAGTTTTCAGCATATTCAGCAGCTCAGGTAGGGTACATTGAATCTTATTCATGTTAAAATTTATAATAAACTGTGAATAGCTATCAGGTAGGGATTGTAAAACTAAGTCAATACTCAACTCGTGATCCATAGCAAAACCCAATTGGCCCAGTTTTTCAATAAAGCCAATCATCTTCAGTACATGAGCACTGACTGAAGATCCTTCTGCCATCACACCTCTAAATATCATTTTGGATGTCTCATACCTCTCAGTCCGAGACTGTTCATCATACAACTCCTTGAGATGAAATATAATAGTATGAGCATCCATACACTCGTGCTGCTTTTGTAACTCAGGTGACATAGCTGCAAGAATCACACATGTTGCAGTATTTTCGTCATCACTGTGTTTATTATAAGCTTGCACTTCCTCCGGCGTAGCTTCCGTAGTAGGAACTTCCGGTATTGGCTGCTCAATGACATATCCAATTTTTTCATGTTTGAGAACAATTCTCACATTACGATGCCAATCCAAAAATTTTTGTTCGATAAGCTTGTTAGCATCAAGTATGTTTCTCAAACTTATATGGTTACTCATTATTCAATAACCGAAATGACAAAAATAGAACAGTAATTAAATACAAAAATTAACATAATTTGGACTTTATTAATTAATATGTACTCCCACTGTTTGACTTGAATTAATGACCCCTTACATTAATTGGTAAAATCTATATGATTCCCAGTGGGCTAGGATCCCTTTCATTTTATCAGAACCTTGAGTGACTCAACCAGCTCCAATAAAACTTCCGAGTAGATACACTTATCAATCACATCTCTATGTGACTCCTAGATCATCAAGCAGACAACTCTTTGTCTTGCACATCTTATGCGTTCACTTGATCATGCCTCCAAAATTTATCTCCTTAAGTGACTCAACAAGAGATGAATTATGATTAAATTCTACCCATTTATTCAGAAATATCGTATATTTTATAATGATTAAACACACCTTCCATCTCCCAGCCTTGAGTAACTCAACAAGCTGACATTGATGGTGGATTCTGGTTTATGATTATAACAATGGAAGACATTTTGTATTAACTAATTAATATGAATTTAATATTTAATTTGAGGGGTTTGTAACGTCTCATCAATCCTATGTAAATTAACTAGCGTCAATCATGTAATTAATCATACATTTAATAGTGTGGATGTCTATGGACGATATCTATCTAGTCTCCCCGAGTCATGAAGAAGACTAATTGGTCTATTTCCTAGGGGACATTGCATCCTACATCGAATGACAAATGCAATAACCGCTATCTGCTCCTACCTGTAACATTTACTAGTTGGCACGCAGACCTACATCAAATGGACACGCAGGCCCATATAAATTAAATAAAATAGGCACGTAGACACAATTAAATAATAACAGGCTTGCAGACCCAATTAAATAATAACAGGCACGCAGACCCAATTAAATAATGACAGGCTCGCATGCCCAATTAAATAATAACATAATTAAATAAACCATACATTCAACCAATCACATAGGTCTGGTCCATAATCATCCACTATAGATCATAATATCATTAATATCTAATAATAATAATAATAATAATAATAATAATAATAATAATAATAATAATAATAATAATAATAATAATAATAATATATATATATATATTAATTTTCAAATTTGCAATGTTGATTTTAATTGTCTAAACTCTTTTAGACAAAAGCAGATCGAACAAAATAATCAATCTTATTGATTTGCCAATTAATTAATCATATTAATCAATTTTATATTAATGAAAATAATCAATTAATCTAATTAATCAATTAACTCATTATTCATGGGGACGATAAAAAATAACCATTTTATTTTAATCTCCAAATTGAGTCATACTCGGATTTGGATTAACCTTTTAAAATTTTATGTAAGGTCTATATTAGAATTTTATGAGAAAATCAATATTTTAGTCAAGTCAAAATTCAAATTTTTTGTTTAAAGACAATTTTATTAAATTTTTCTCAAAATAAAATTATAATCAAGACCCACTCGAATCCCTTTTAAAATTCAGATCCTTAATTTTAATTTTCAAAAATATAGGTACCTTTTAGAAAATATTTTTAAATAAGGGATCAGTTTTAATTTTAAAATAAATACAGGGGCTATCCATGTAATAAATAATGTAGGGGGGCAGGTGTGCAATTTAGAAAATTGCACACCCGCCTCCGTCCCCATTCAGACACATCGAGGGTTTCGGTCTGCCTTGCGGCGCTGGCCTGCGCCGTCCATGCCGGCGCCAATCCTTCTGCTGCGTCTGCCTGACGCGGCCATTTGAAGCTACTGTCGCGACAGCAGCGGCGATTTTCATTGCTGCGCGCAGCAGCGAGTCTCGCCGCTGCTACGTAGCAGCAGTTCTGAACTGCTGCTACGTCTATGCAGTGACGACACTCGCCGCTGTTTCGTATAGCCGAAGCGTCGCCACGTTTTTTATTTTATTTTACATGATCTGATTTCAACTATTAATCTAAAACAATTTCAGATTTAATTTCTGTAAATCAAATTAATATCTCAATAACAATTATTGACAATTCATCAAAATAAAAACAAGTTTCAAGGCAGGCTCTGATACCATTGTAAGGTTTCGAAACAAACATGCACAGCGAAATTAAAAGAATCGAAACCATAACACGGATCAACCTTGCACTACGATGAAGTTTGTGATAGAAATTATACCTTTTGATGAATCTCTAGAATCTGATGTTGACGTAGTATAGATCTTTACCACAGCCGTCCAATCGTCCAGCCTCTGATGGTGATCCACACAGCAAGTCAAGATCTGGATTACTATGCTAGCAATCAAGAAAAACAACTAACTATTTCTCTCCAATTCTCTTAGTAGTTATAGGAGTAACCTAAATCTAATTAGGTTAAAGATTGTGGACTTGGGCCAACCCAAGTTCGGCCCAACTAATTGGGCTTGGACATATTATTCCAACAATAGCTTACCTCAAAGGCAGGATTTTTGAGCTCGAGTAGCCCAAGGAGAATGGCACTGCATGAAACGAAAATACAGGGGTCGACCATCCAATCTCATACCCTTTGCTGAAAGAATTTGGCTACTATTTATAGCAAGGGGGCTTCCAATACACAATGAAGTACAAATAATTGCGACAAAAGGCATTAAAGGTTACCAGCACACAAGGGTGACTGGAGCAAGAACCACTTGGAAAATGCCGGAAAAAATGGTTGAGTCCCATCATGCAATATGGGCATCCTAATCAATAAACAAGCTACATGTGAATTTCAAGTGGATAAGGTTTTGGAGTAGGTTCATATTTGAGAGTGCACAATATTATTATTGACATTTGTGTTGGAGTAGGAATTGCATTTATATTCTTGTCGATTTTTGTTACCTGCAAAATTGATTTCTACATAGCAATTGCATCAAGAATTGATGCAACGTAGTTGAGCTGGTCAATAGAATGCTCAAGGCAATGAATCCTTTGCTCAGGAAGCTAGCATATATAGCTTGATAGTCGTGCTCCGGCAACACAAGACATGAGAAAAAAACCTGCATAGAACACTGGAAATGGAGATATCCCAAATCCTCGTGCTACCAACACCTGAAGTGATGGTTTCAAAACATATTGGCAGCAAAAGCCAGGATATAACGACACGAGGCTGCAACAATCTCAAATTAAAGAACTTTTGTAGTATCTTTTGAATTTACAAAGCGTAAATCAACATAAAACAATACAAAGAACACAAAAGAATTTTTTGTCAAAGTCCCAGAGATTCAGCGATTGAATCAATTTGGGCTTTAATTCAAATCAAAGTCTCAACATTGGTTCCATGGAAAGGAAATACTCAATCACCAAAGTCAATTAGGAAAAGGAGTTAGAGTTCAATATGTGAAAAATGGTAGAGGAATCTTTCACTTGATTGCACTCACACCCTGTCTGGAGCCAGCGTATCGTGTTCGACAGTATCCAACACGACACTCTTCGGACACTCTTCAACACGAGTCGGAGTTACACCATATGCATCAAAATGAAAAGGGGAAAGGGCGAAACACATGCATTTATAAAAAAATGATAATCCTGACTTACAAGTTTGTTTTATTTGATATCCTCATTTTGATGCAATAAATATACAATGTGTTGGTTATATATAAGACTAAAATAATATTAAATTAAAAAATTAATTTGTGTGTCCTCAACGTGTCGTGTCTGAACATTTTAACAAATCACGTGTCGGCATGTTCGTGTCGTGTCGTATCCGTGTCTGTGCAACCCTGTTCTTTCATTTGTTTTGGGATTCTACTTAAACAATGAAATCTTCTTGGATACAATTTCTACACATTTTAGGGTTGTTATTTTTACCTATTAATACGTGTGTTAGAGAGCCATAATATGGTGCATCTTATGTGTGACTAAATAGAGAGAAAATTAGAGAGCTTTATCTTTGTAGTTTCTTGCGACTCTTCTATTTAATATATAAAAGCAAGAAAGTTTATCAAATTTTCCCGCCCAACTTCTCCCGCCTAAAATTTTCAACAAAAAAAAAAATGCTTTTTGGTTCAAATTTCAAACAAAGCTTCATTGGGAAGTTTCTCTTGGTTCAAACAAAAGGAAGTTCATCTGGGAAGCAGAAACAAAAGCAAAGCTCTGATTTATTTTTTTCCAAAAACAGGCACAACATCCTCATCGATAACCGGCATCCATCAAAGCTCCGACATAAGGCAGTGAGGACCATACCGATGGAGATGCCACTGACTCCGATGATGATGATGAGGATTCCTGAAGAAGTTGCTTCGGTAATATTAATGTCTGAAACGTAGTAGGAATAATTTTTAATCATTCGAAATAGTTGCGATTTTGGTTTTGATTTTCTTGATCATTTTGAATTTACAGGCTCTGTTGAATAAGTATATAATTTTTCAGAACAAATTTTTGTAGAATGGCTTCAAGATTCTTCAAAACTTCAGACTCACAACTTGGAACTTGGAAGAGCTCCAGGTCCTCCAACTATGACATTTGCTCGGAGGACGTCATAAGGTCGATATGTCAATTTGTCAAGGGATAGTCTTGACAGTGACATAAGCGGTTTGGAATTCTCGAACTACACAGTGCAAATACCAGCAACACCTGATAATCAGCCTATGGATCCTTTGACGAGGGTGAATCCACCAATGTCATAGAGGGTCAAAGAGCAGTACGTATCGAGTTCTATGTTTACTGGTGGATATAACAGCGCTACACGTGCTCACTTGATGGAGAAGGTGATCGAGTCGGAGACTATCCATCCTCAAATGGCTGGAGCAAAAGGTCTTCATGTGCAGTCTCAGGTTGCGATGGAAAGGTCATGAGTGATGGGAGGGGTGAAGATATTCTCCCTTTTGAATGTGATTTCAAGATTTGCGGGGATTATTTCGTCGACGCTGTAAAAAATGGCGACTGGATCTGCACTAATAAGGAGCCAAACAGGGAATCGATGGTTGTTTGAGAAGGGGTTGATTTTGATCAAGCTCATGTACAAGAGCATAGAACTTGCCTCTGGAGTCAATATATTTGTCACTCCAACTGCAACTTCAACCAAATTATCAGTTAATAAGTTACTGTTATTGTCAATTAGCAGAATGTCCACAAACCAAATTTACGAGTTAACCTTCATTTGCAATGGAAGTACCTCTGTAATTTTTATTCAATTGAGTATTAATCACATGGATTTCTTGTCTGTAAAGACCTTGTGACATCAAAGATAATTTCTGATGATAAAATGACTATTTAGGAACGTGTCTGTAGTTTAATCATTGAAGAAACATCTCTTACCAAAAAGTTTTCACTGAGGGTGTGACATTAGTGCATCCTTCAACTACATATTCACATCCATGGATTAGATATAGGATTGGCACTGGCTACTCCTATCAATTCCATGGACAGTTGATTTTCACATACACAACCTCTTGGGCATCAATATCCTCCAATAAGAATAAATTTTCGATGCCCTAGATAGCAGTTCAGATGGAATATCAGCACAATACATTTCAATGGTTTAATCTTCTAATTCGGTTGCATAACTTGCATGGCTATAGGTTTCTTTTCGAATAGGTGAAGAGAGCCAACTAAGATCACTGTAAAACTTGTGGGGTCTAAGATAATGAAAAAGCTCCCATGGAGACTATAGACTGAATTATGCTTTTGTAATAACATTCTGATTTGAACTAAGTGGAAATGTTATCTAGAAAATTTATTGGAATCAAATGGAGAATTAATCAAGTTCTTTGAAACTTATCAACAGGTAATGTCCATATTGCAGAATTCATCAATGCCTATTTTTTACAACAAATCTGGTATGGCTCTTATTATTTGAACAATTAGTGATCAATTGGATGTTCTGTTCATTTGAGATGCAATAATGGATTTTTCGTTAGCTACTCAAATCTCTTGAGTTATATCATGTGCATGAAATTTCCAATAAGGCCTTTGCTCATATCCTACCAATGCTTAACAATTTCATTTTTTGAGTTTGATTATGGGAAAAATTATTAATCTAGAACATTTAAAAAAGAGTGCTGTTAGAGATGTACCATATTTTGCAATAGTTTCTCTCCCATTTCTTTTCATCCTGACTTCACTGACATAAAGGGCCATTTGAACTTTCTTCTTTTGCAACTATATTTATGTATTTATCCAATCAGGTGAAAGCTGGATTATGTTAATTTTATTACACTGAGTTTAGACCAGCAACTTCATTGTCCGTGACCCAATGCTTTTAAGGGTTTCAAAATATTGACAATGAGCAAAATAAATTTTCGTTCCCATTACATTTGAGGAGAATAGTGAACTACCATGTGCCGGAGATCTAAAAGTGCTGCTAAGTGCTAACAACGAAATATATATAATGCCCAGAAACAACAATCATCTCATGTCCAACCAGCCGTGAATGTCTACCATCTTAACTTTCTAATTGGTGACTGTCTACCATCTTAACTTTCTAATTGGATATATATCGAATATCTTATATGCTTAATTAATTTTACTGATCTATCTTTTATAATGGTTTAAAATACTCCCAGGGAAATCTTGATGGATAATCCTATCATTAATGAGGATATGCAGTGGTGAAATCATTGTGCATAATCTAAGTTGAGCTTAGGAATATAGAAAAATTGCACCAGTGGTATATTGTCTGAGTTGCACATTCTTTTTGACCTTAATTTAAGGCCCTATTCGACAGCTAAAACTTATTTGTAAAAACAAGTTTTTTGTAATTTTAAGGTAAAATGTGTGATTAAAAAGTAAGATTTTTTGTAAAAAAAAATCTCAATAAATAACAAGTTGGAACTGAACTATACTTTGTTGCAATTTGACTAAAAAGTCACATTTCAACACGTATCACAAAAATCGAGGTCTGCAGAATAGAAATATGCCTCAATGATTGGCTACAATATCTGTAGATCCATTTGTTTGAATTCTGAAACAAACCATCCTACTTAAATGTGGGAGTGGGTTGGGTTGGGTTAGGTTGGGTCAGTTTTTTGCCCAACTTGAACACAACCCACTATGGTCGATTTGATAAAAAATCAATTCAACCCAATCCAACCCAATCAAGTTTCGATCGGGTTGGGTTAGGTGGTTTGGACTTTGGTCCAATTAGCAAAAAAATCTTGAAATTTAAAAAATTAAGCTCATAAATCAACTATTAATTCAAATCAATTATATACAATACAATAAGTTCAAATATAATAAATTGAATACTTGCTAATAAAACTAAAATATGTTCAAACAATATTTGAATTTCATCCAAATTATAAAATGTGCTTGAGATTCTTGAAATTTAAATTATCCTATTTTTTAAAAAGAAATTGCTGGGTTAGGTTGGGTCGGGTCGGGTTGGGTTTTTTAACCAACCCAGAACCCAACCCGACCAGACCAAATTTGTTTTTTTGAACCCGAATCCAACTCGATTTTCATCAAAAATCGATCCAAATCGATTGGGTTGGGTTGGGGCGGTTTTAGCGGGTTAGGTAGGTAATGCCCACCTCTACTCCTACTTCATTTCGTTCCAAGAGTAAAATAATTAGGGTTTGAGGAGAGAGAGAGTAATATGGAATTTGCCTAACTTTTTTTTTTTTATAACTTGCAGGTATTTGAAAGAAGATTTATAATTGATATCAAACAAATTTGATACTAAATTCTTGCTTGTATCATTTCGTTAATAGATTTACAATCAAGATTCCAACTAAAATTCATGGTAAGATAAACAATATTACAAGACTTAATAATCATGTTTTGGAGGCAAAGATAAGGATGGGCGAAAATAATAATTTCTGACAAGGATGGCTATCCAGCCAGTTCCACTGTAAATGTTGTTTTTAAGGAAATTTTCCAAAACTTAGTATGATTTTGTTAACCTATCAAATTTGAATATTGATTATTAATATCCAATTTAATTTATTTTAGTAACTTTATTATGCCAATTTGTTTATCAATACTTCTCATTGCAAACAAACATAACAATAATACTATCCGTTCATCGCACGGGTATATACTAGTTGTAGAATAATTCAAATGGTAGAAATTCGGGTGAGATAGAATTTCATTATTAGTATTTTCTCTGTAGTCTATGAGATTGAGTTGGTAAGTAAAATTTTATATATTTATAATAATTTAATATATAGTGAAAGATTTTAGCGATCCGTAAATTTTGCGTTATTTTTTTATTTTCTTGTTTGCTTAATTAATTCTTGAACATCAAAATATTTCATGGGTTAAAGAAGGAAAAATCTGCGTTTAATTTTTAACACAAGCCTCGAAATGATTATCACTCAAATCAATTATGCACAAAGAATGATTACAGAGGCAGTGAGATCTACAAGAATTCAACGATTTCTATCCTATCAACTACGAACAGATAACACAAAATCACTGTTCATGGAATCCTCAAAGACGCCACGTCACTAGATTATAACACAGTAACTAGAAGTCCCTTCACCAAGACGAAGAAGAAGAGAAAGAGATAGGAATGAAACTAGACAGAGATGAAATGGTTCAAGTGCCAGAAAGAAGGACTCAAAATAACACGAAGAAAATCC
The DNA here is from genome assembly GCA_963555705.1 of Ligustrum vulgare. NCBI lineage: Eukaryota > Viridiplantae > Streptophyta > Magnoliopsida > Lamiales > Oleaceae > Ligustrum > Ligustrum vulgare. Next base: position 4,950,635 of record OY743180.1, read on the forward strand.
TAGCCCAAGTCTCGAATGATTTGGAGAATGGAGAGTCATAAAATGAGGTGAATTGTTGTCCTAAAACTGATCCTTCTCTGAAATCTCATGGGACAAGGCATACATATCTTTAAGAAAGTATCAAGCAAGAAGTTACACGTTTATATAATACAAGTATGAAAAGAAATCTTTATGTGAAATTCGGTGTATTATATAGTTACTTATTGCGTAAATTATTAGTCAATGAGATTCACGTCAATTCCTTTCGGATGGCACTCAAAGGAGAAGGAAGGCATAAAAAAGATGAACAATCAAACTCAAAGAGGTGATTATGGTCCCAAATAACAAGAGATATTCACCGACAATATGTTCAGGGTTCCAAACTCAACGATGGCAACTTCACAAGCTGACGACAGCCATGCACCACTTATGTCCACATTTCTGAATGCACCCTTTTCTTTTAAGAGGATTCGGTTTTTGTATCATAATTCAATCCAAATTTAGGATTTCATTGTCATGTCATTCATTTTTTTCTTTCATTTATACTGGAATTCTTGAATTCATTAGATATTGATTACTTTCTAGAAAAAAAAAAATACATGTAACAATTGTAGTAGGGATCTTCATTCGTAGATCCATTATTCGGATAACTAGAATTCCAGATTTTTTTTATTAATTATTGATTTGTTTCATTATTGTAAATGGATTTATTCATAATTTTCTTGTTGATTCAAGAAATATTTTTCTCTTCATTTTGGGAATACTAATAATAAATAAATATAATTTTCTAAAAAAAAAAAAATTACATTGTAAATATTTCCGTTCGATGGCTCATTAATTTGGTTTAAATTAATTTTGATTTTCTAGGTAAAATGTACGATAGAAAATTTGAGAGAGAAAAGTATGTGATTAAAAAGTGATTTGAAAAATTGGAGTTAATTGTTTCAATAACCACCGAACTTTATATGCTGTCCCGATTTAGCCACCCAACTTTAATATGCTTCCAAGTGTCCGCTAAACTTTGAATCGTCTCACCCCATTCGCCACAGAACTTTATATATTGTTACGGTTTAGACATTCAACTTCAATATGCTTCCAAGTGGCCACCAAACTTTGTGTGCATGCCGTCACGGATTACCCACCAAACTTTAATATGTTTCCAATCAGCCACTAAGGTTTCAATTCTAGTTCAAATATGCATATTCAACTTTAATTTTGAGGTATCAGACGAGGTCAAAACATCAAGTTCTTGGTACTATCTCAAAGTACTCACGACATACTTTTGCGTACAATTCACCGGCAACTATCGATTGATTGAACTTTAAAGCAGATTAACAGATTAGATATTCTCGAAGTTCATCTCAAGAACTTATAAATGCATATGTCACATTCATTCAAACGGGGTTGAAAATTATCAAACGAGTCTCTTGAATAGAAGTGTTTACACACATTTTTTCACAACTTTTCATTTTATTCATATTTTCATTTTTCCTCAACAATAAAATGAAAAATTATGAAAAACCTGTGTAAACGCTTCTATTCAGAAGACTCATTTTGATCACTTCCGACCTCGTTTGAATGAATGTGATACATGCATTGATAAGTCTTTGGGATGAACTCCGAAAATATCTAATCCATTTTTAAGTTCGATCAATGGATAGTTACCGGTGAATTTTAAAAGTTGGCACTTTATCGAAAGTTTTGAAAAAGTAGTTTCATGGTTTAATTTGACAAGCCATAACTTCCTCCTCAATTAACTATTTCTTGTGTGGTAAATTATATGCAAAAGTATGCCTTGAGTACTTCGAAATGGTACCAAGAACTTGATGTTTCAATTTAGTTTGGTACCTCAAAATTAAACTTGAACATGCATCTTCGAAACTAAAATTTGAAATTTCAGTAGCCAATTGGAAGCATTTTAAAGTTGAGTGGTAATTCGTGACAGCATACAAAGTTCGATGCCCATTTGGAAGTTTATTGAAATTGAGTGGCTAAACCGTGATATATAAAGTTGGGTGACTAATGGGGTGGGATGATTCAAAGTTCAGTAGCCACTTGAAAGTATATTAAAGTTGTGTGGCTAAACCGACTACATATAAAGTTTGATGGTCATTGAAGCAATTAACTCGAAAAATTGTGTAAATTGAAAACCTATTTAAACTAAAGTCGTTGAATGGAGGCTTATACTCAGACATACAAACTTGAAACTACCATCATCCACTGCGTATACAAATCCTTTGATGGGATATATGTTTGATCTTGTTTATAAAGAGTTTATTTAAAATGAATAATAATTATTTAAGAGGATGTGTAGTTAAAAAATATATAATTCTTTTTTGAGTTTATGTGTAATATTCTTTATTGATAAATGTTTGGTTGAAAAGATGATAGAGAATAATATATTATTGATGTAGGACAAAATCAATGCAAAATTAGATCGTAAAGGACTAGACCGCTATTTACAGATTTGACGTCTTACCTCCGTTTCAGGCCCATAATATGTCTATTTTTGGTAACTCGACGAGACGAGTGCAACTTACTGCTTTGCTATGACATACGATGAATTTTGGACATTTGAGATCGTTCAGATAGCGAAAATAGTCTTTTAGTATTTTAGTACTATTTCTATCATTTAGTTTATCTTGAATTCCTTTTATTTTATTTGATCTAGAATAAGTTTTATGTTTTCGTAGATGATTTAAAATATGTTTCTTTGTTTTATTTAGAATTTAGAATATGTTTTATGCTTTCCTAAATTATTTAGTATAGGTTTATTTTATGGCCTATAAATAGAGAGTTAATTCATTATTTTTTATTCATTCAGATTCCTAATAAAATTCTTGAGATTCTTCTCAATTCGCTTCGTGGATTCCGAGTTACTTGGTGGATTCCAAGTTTTATATTTCTTTTATTGAATTCCTTGCTTCCGTCCTGCGTCAAATGGTATCAGAGCGATTATTTACCTTTTTCAATGGAAAGGAATTCAAGCGAAATCCTTAAAAGAAATATAAAACTTGGAATCCACCCAGCAACTCGGAATCCACCAAACGAATTGAGAAGAATCTCAAGAATTTTGTTAAAAATCCGAATGAATAAAAAACAATGAATTAATCTTCTATTCATAGGGTCATAAAATAAAGAAACGTACTCTAAATCATCTAGGAAAGTATAAAAAATATTTTAGATTAACTAAATAAAACAAAGAAACATAATCTAAATCATTTAGGAAAACATAAAACCTGTTCTAGATCAAACAAAATAAAAATAATTCAAGATAAACTAAATGATAGAAATAACATTAAATACTAAAAGACTATTTTCGTTTTCTGAACGATCTTGAATGCCCAAAATCAATCGTATATCATGCAAAGCAATGTGTTGCACTCGTCTCGTCGAGCTACCCAAAATAGACATATTATGGGTCCGAAACGGAGGTAGGACGTCAAATCTGTAAATTGCTGTCTAATCCTTTACTATCTAATTTTGCATCGATTTTATCCTACATCAGACCTTTTCACCTCCACAAAACTCGACCCCGAGTTATAATTTGAACTCGAAAATTTCCAAGCTATTAGCCACTGAAAATGTCTTGTTCCTTTATATTTAAATTTCTCAAACCCGAGGATTAGCGCTCCAATAAATTTTCCAATTAAAATATGTTGTTTCGTGAATAAATCATCATCACCATTGGGTTGTTCTTTTAAGACATAATAACAAACATGTTCAACATATATGTAAGTCATCAAAATTGTTTTCTCGATCTATAATTTTCCATGGAATAACAGAATGTCAGCATGGATCTTATAATTTGACTAGTTCCAATTATGCTCTCGATTCCCTGGTTCATTCGCAAAGTCCTCCTCAAATTATTCGTTGCTAGTATCTTCATACTGCACATCCTCAGAGGCCCAAGGGTTGCGCCCTCCTCCAGGACGGTCAAGAGCAACTCTCTAAACTCCATCTCGGTTGGCAGGGGCTTTAACAACGGGTGCGTTGGGGTTAAGTTGACGCTCCAACAGTTGTAGTAGCATGCGCTACAACACCTCCATCGTTTGTCGATGCTCGTCATTGTCGCCCATAGATCTGCATCACCTTCCCTACAACCAGCGTCGCGAGGGTTCACTCTTCCGACTTCGTTGTTGGCCATTGAACAAGGAAAATCCTTGCCCTGATACCACTTGACGCAGGACGACAGCAAGGAGTTCATACGAAATCCTTAAAAGAAATATAAACTTGGAATCCACCAAGAAACTCGGAATCCACCAAGCGAATTGAGAAGAGATCTCAAGAATTTTATTAATAATTTGAATGAATAAAAAAAAATGAATTAACCCTCTATTTATAGGACCATAAAACAAAGAAACGTATTCTAAATCATATAGGAAAAACATAAAATATATTCTAGATTAACTAAATAAAACAAAGAAACATATTATGAATCATCTAGGAAAACATAAAATCTATTCTAAATCAACTAAATAAAAAGAATTTGAAATAAACTAAATGACAGAAATAGTACTAAAATAATAAAAACTATTTTCGCTGTCTGAACGATCTCGAATGTCCAAAATCCATTGTATATCACAGCAAAGCAAGAAGTTTCACTCGTCTCGTCGAGATACCCAAAATAGACATTATAAACTCAAAACGGAGGTTGGATGCCAAATCTGTAAATTGCGGTCTAATCCTTTACGATTTAATTTTACATCGATTTTGTACTACATCAATTATTTATAAGAGAATCAAATGAGGGCATATCTTAACAAAATTGAATTGAAAGTCAAAATTTCTGAAGTAAAATCCAATTTATCTAATATATAAAAGGGAGAGTGTCTGGTCTTGCATTCCCGCCCAAAGCCAATCCAATAGTTTAGAAAAAAGGAAGCTGTAAAATAAGCAGAGCGCCTCAGTGACACCTAACCATCAATATTTTTTGAATTCAAATTTGTACACAAAAAACACATATTTGTCTACAGGTACACATCTCTATTGCAGGTTTTTACATTCCTAAAAATGAAACAAGTACAGATTTTCCGTGGCTTTGACAATGACATAGGCTGCATGAAATATGCTTTTGTAATCACCTAATTAATGCCGAGATCTGGCAAGTCAAATAAGATATATACATGCACAGTTACAACCCAGAATAGGAAACAAAAGGAGTCTACTTTGTTGCATTGCAATATTTTAAGCCTTGCACCTTACAGCTCTTGCGACCCAGGAGATTAACATTCTAACACAGAAAGTAGCAAAGCCTTGAAATATCTTCAGGCTTACACCTTCCAGCTCTTGCGGATCAGTGGATTGACAGAAAGACAGTAACTATGGCAAACAACATCAGCTGCTTCCAGAACATCAATGCCAAAAAGACATAGTGGAAGATCGAGGTCCGGGTAGCATGCTTGTGGAAGGAACCTGACTTCAACCTGAGAGACGTGTTTGTTAGCATTGAAATGATTTTGACCGATAGACATGTAAGTATGAAGCATCTTCTTCAATGAAATTAAACATTTTCTACTAGACACAATATCATATTAGCAATTAGCATACATGCTTCTTATTAAGCCTTATAGATTTAATGAGTATGCATGCTGATTAATATGATAAATAATCTGAAAATGCTATACTAAATGCATTTTTGTGTGTTGCAAAAATTGTTTAGCATGCATGCATCCATTTGAACACAGTTTCAAAAAAAAAAAAAGTAATCACAGTTTCCTATTCCTATTTCTGAGGAGTAATAAAACAACTAAGGTTTGGAAAATACACTTCTGGGATTTGCAAAACCCAGCATTAAAGAAGCAGAAAATAGAATGAAGATGTGAGTTAAGGTTCTTCATTTCATAAACAGATTAGCAATCCAGAACTAGCAAACATTCATGAATAGTGATTTCATATCCAAAATTTTAAAACCTGGAAAATACAAACTTGGTTATGGAATCAGAAAATCACTATCAGGACAAATTTCATGTTCAGGGCTGGGTAAACTTCATTCTATTACAAGTAAGTTTTTAAAAAATTGCAAGTAACTTCAAATATATTGAAAAGGTCTTACTTGCACACATGGTAGTTTTCATTACAATCCCTCTGCCTTTATGAAACATGGATCAAGATCAAGAAAGTCTATAAAGACAGACAAATCAAGTTTGTGGAAATTAAGGTAATTCTTTACAATACAATAAACAGGCTACAAGAGTTTAGAAATGTGCACCACAGAATTAATTACTGAACTAAATTATTGCAGAAAACATGCCACCTATTTCAACAATGTCAACTTTGTTTCAAGCACCCCATTTATTTCAACGGGAAGGGTATCCCGTAAAAGACAGCATACTTCAGCAGAACCACTCAGTGATATCACTAATGGTATATCATCACAACTTCTTTTAGTTTACTGTGTATATGTTTGGTAGTCAAATGACTTATTCAATTATATATTGGTTAATATGTTTTGTTAATAGTAGGAAATAATGCAATAGATGACTGCACCACAAACAATAACATCATCAAATCACGTGGAAGAGCACAACACAATGGAGACGCAGCATACACTTCATTTACCATTCTGCTCCCTTGGCGGAACAAATTAGCACACAAATCTGCTGCAAACCATTTTCCCTAGATTAAACCTCACATTGGCATGCCTTATTTTTTTCCCCCAAATTAACATGCACGTTGGAAAAAAGAGTATTTTGAGGTCACAAACTGTAAACGCCATTGAAACAAGAAATGTTGAAAAAATAGTATAAATATCAAGAGAATACTATTTACTCAGACTTTTCGCACAGATCTATCAAAACCTGAAAATATAAGCAGCGGACGTCCCCGAGCAACTTTTTAATAAACATTAAAAACGTCACAAACCCAACAATACGTTAGTTTTTAAAAAATTAAACTCTTAATACATAAATAAAGTAAAATAAAAATTTATATTGGAGTCATTCACAATACAATAAGAGCATCGAAGGCTCCCTATGTTTCCTACCCAATAAAAAATACCAAGAAGAAGTAATTATGAACTGACAAATCAGGAAATCACAGTTCATTCTATTCTTTTTACTATATATATATAACTGAGATATGAAGAGAAGTAGTGTGATAATTAGAAAATTCACTAGACATGAAATATGAGTATATCTATTTCATTTGAACTAAATGATAATATAAAAAGAAGGTACAAATTGGCTCACAAATCTGCTGGAAAACATTTCCCCGAAATTAATCCTCCCGTTGGCACTTTTTTTTTTCCAGTTCACATGCAAGTTGGAAAAGAGTATTTTGAGATGAAAAAAGTGGTAAACACGTTTGAAACGAGAAATGAAGAAAAATTAGTATATATATATCAAGAGATTAACATTTACTCAGACTTCTCGCACAGATCAACAAGGTACATGCTGCACTACACATTCCCATAACCCAATAAAATTATATATGACAAAATCTACACCAAAAAAAGTTCTCAAATTTAGAATTGATAACAAGGAAAATGATATGATTAAGCAGTATCATTGTCATGAATATAATCATTAAGTACAGTTAAAAATCTTTGAATTGCAGACAATATAGCTCAAATAGAACAATACTAGTAAATATATGCAAATTCGGCTCTTTCTTTAGCCCAAAAATTTACCAAAAGTAACTTTTTTGCAAATCTATTTTAAACAATTTATGCAATAGGGACATTGATACATAAACTTGGTAAAATCACGTTAAAAATGTATTAAAAATTCTCATATGTCTTAAACCCCTTAAAGCAAATAATAATATAATAATAATAATCAAGTTCATAGAAGAGAAACAAGACATCTGATATTTATACATCAATCAAAATCTTTGATTACTTCCCATTCTTTTTCAAATTAACAACTGACCCGTCTGAGCCGGGGGAAGAGGCTTCGAAGGAAGCTTAGCATTCCCCGTAGTAGTAGTCGGCTTAGTTTGTAGCTGATGCTTGAGCGGCGCCGAGGGAGCTACGGCTTTCTTCAGCTCGATCTTTTGAATAATCTTCTGGGTTTTCATCAACAAGTAAAGATTCAGAAAGATACAAACCGTCCGGTTAAAAAATTGAAAAAAAATAAGCCAAAATATAATAACTCACCCTATGGAGAACTCCATTCCAAAAACACCCGTATCATATAAATAAAGCTTCAAGTGATGAAGAAATTTGGAAATCTCTACTTTGACGGTGCAGATATGATAACTAATCAAAAAATCGAGACCAAATCTTCGACATTTTAATTGAAAAAACATTGTACAAAATTGAATCTTAACTCATTTCATGGTATGTAGAAGGTAATAGGTGGTTGCAGCTAGAACAATTAATGGTCGATTGAAGAGTGAGACTGTAACATCCCAAGTTTAAAATCTAAAATCTAGGCGTGTTAACTTCCATTCACATTAAATGCGGAAATAATCGTTTAAAACGGTTAAACTTTTCATTTTCAACTATAAAATTTTTACATAAATTTCGGCAGAGTCTCCTCTATAACTTGGACATAGCCAATCTGTAGAGGGACATCATACCTACAATACAAATGCAATTCTCAACTAATTCAACATCCAACCACAATTCCAAAATTTAACTTCAAGAACTTGCATCATGTGCATAAAGTTTGTCAAGAACTTGCATCATGTGCATAAAGTTTACTTACTGAGTTTTAGCTCACCCCAATCCCTCCCCAACATTTCAGGTGATGAAAGTTAGGTAATCCGAGGAGAGCACTTGGCGGCTGATTCAGACAGTACCACGATTTATCATCTTAAATAGGGTTTAAAGTGGAAATTTCATAAATGTTTTAGTTATTTTTATTAGTTCATTCTTTTAATTGTTTATTGGATTTAGTTTTTGATAAGTCATTTATCTCTTTAGTAGTTTATCAATCCTCCATTTAGTTAAATAAAGAGCTCATGGTTTAAATTTATTTATGTTGAGGAGTTTGAGAATTGATGTTGAAGTTAAATTTTGAAATTGTGGTTGGATGTTGAATGAGTTGAGAATTGCATTTGTATTGTAGGTATGATGTCCCTCTACAGGTTGGCTATGTCCAAGTTATAGAGGAGACTCTGCCGAAATTTATGTAAAAATTTTATAATTGAAAATGAAAAGTTTAACCGTTTTAAACGATTATTTCCGCATTTAATGTGAATGGAAGTTAACACGCCTAGATTTTAGATTTTAAACTTGGGGTGTTACAGAGACGATTATGCTCGAGTTCGTAGGAGGCAGCAAATAATTTATTTTTAGGGTTTCTTACCAGACGTTTGTGAGGAGAGTGAGGGTTTGTCTGGTTGTTTTGGGTAAAATTACTTTATCATCACATGTCAGGTTCTACAATTGTCTAAGTTCTATCGTGTGTTATGGAAAATGAATTGATTGTTAAACAATTTTTTAAATCACTTTTTAACTAAACACATTTTAGCACTGTGCGCTACACATTCAAATTATAATGGGCACAATTTCTCATACCACTTTTAACAATACATATTTTCTCTCTTTAATTTTTAGCCACACAACTTACCTAGAAGATTCAAATAATAATAATAATACACATTATAATTCAAATTCTATTTATTTGAGCTGTCAAACAAAGCCTATTTATCCAAACTTTCAACTACTATTTCTATTTCAAAATTATAAATAAACTCTCCGTTTGGTAAAAGAATCTTTTTTATTTATAAACATGTTTATAAATAACACAATTTTCTAAATCACTTTTTAATCATATACATTTTCTCTCTCCAATTTTCAACCATCACTTTTTACCTCAAAATCATAAATAAACAAATTTATAAACCAAACAGTGTTACCAAACGTAAATAAACTACATCATTTTACCAAACAAAGCTTTTTAATTATTTTAAAACATATTTATTTAGCCTATGTTTGGCAAACTAAATAAAAAAAATGTTTGAAAAACACAATTCCAAAAATTATTTTTAATCACACGAATGTTGTCTCAAAATAATGTTTTCCATGTTTTTTAGATAAGATGCGTGGGTGAAAAGTAGAACAAAAAAATGTGTAGCTAAAAAATGTGTGGGTGAACAGTTTATTAGTTTGATTTTGTCAATCAACCAAATTTGAATATTGATTATCAATATCCAATTATAATTTTTTGTGTTCATTACTTTATAATGTCACCTTGTTTATTAACATTTTTCATTGCAAATAAGCATAATGATAATGTCATCCGTATATCGCACGGGTACTCACTAGTTGAAATTAACTCACCAAGTGAAGGGTAGAAGGCTGATAAAGAGCGAAAACCGCAGTTAGAGCCACCACAAATAAAGGACGCATTGCTGATAAAATCTTTTTTTTCCAACCCAGCTTTCGTCTTTCCCTATAAAAGGTGACAAATTCTTCAAACGGAGGGAAAATGAATTCCTCTGGTTGGAATTGAAGTTGAAAATTTGGGGAAGAAGAGATGAAAAAGTTGATGGCATTTTCGAGGTTGGTTTTTGAGGGTTTGAGTTGAAGTTCTTCCGCCGACAAAAGGTGGCGTTTCCCGACAAGGGAGTTGGAGGAGAGGAAAAGATAATTAAAAAAAAAAAAAAAAAGATTAATTGATAATTGCCTTGCGGATCTCGAGGTGAATGTGAGGTTAAAATTGGAGAGAAAAAAGATTTGTAGTTAAAAAATTGTAATAGAAATTAGATCGATTATAAATGAATTTATAAACCAGTTTATAAAATACACAAATTTTCAAATCACTTTTTAACTATGCACAATTTCACTCTTCAATTTTCAACTACTTTTTATCTCAAAATTATAAATAAATCAGTTTATAAATCAAACATTATAGCAAACATAGGCTTATTGAGATATGACAATGTAACACACAACTTATAAATTGGATGGAAAGTGCTTTATTAGATTTACCAAAGGTATGCTAAAACTTTTAGGTTGATTTTATAAATATTGATGGAATGAACGGTTTAAAATTATGTGACTAAAATTAATAATTTAATTTTGACTTAAAATCTTAATTAAATTTTTAGCTATGCCAAACATGGTTCAAACATTATTAAAGGGCAAGGAGTTAATTAGGTGTATGTAAATCTTGGGTACATTCAGCGTTTTGAAAGGTTAGGATTACGAGGGTTTTTACGAATTTGTAGTCACGTCCTTTGGTTTCTCTATATTTGCGATTTTAAGAATATTTGGTTAGACTCATAAATTCATATTCGACCTTATTTTTGGACATATCATGCTACAAGTATACTCGACTCAATTTACATCTCTAAAACGTACAAGAATTAGCCCTTGCTTGGTACCAACCATATTTTCAACTTTCTCATCAAATTCATTTTTAATCACATAATTCCATGAGACTTAACATTTTTCACACTTTTCAATTACACATTCTCCCAAAAATCTAAAATTATCCAATATTATCAAAAACCTACCTACACCAAACAAGCACTCTGTTTGTTAAATTTTTTTTGTTATAAACAAAAAATTTAATGTCTTCTAGGTAAAATATATAGTTAAATAAATTTTAGGTAAAATATGTAATTAAAAAGTGATTTATAAGAAATGTTTGTGATTAAATAGTGATTTTGTATAACGTGTTGCTTAAAAACAAGTTTGCAAACATATTAGATTCTCAAATTTGAGTGAAATTATTTTCTTAATTCAACAAAGACTAGTCTTATTTTAATTTCTACACAGTACTATTTGATGATACACAACATTACAAGAACACGACAAGGAGCGAGCGATCAAACGAACCAGAAATGAGGAAAGTTCTTGAAATCAAAACCATATGTACATACAAGGAAAATCCATACATAATCTACAATGTTGTCCTTGCAATATTGTCTTGATCGGGCCGATACCTGAACTTCTCCGATTTAATCTGTTTCACAAGACAAGACACTGTGATCAGACGATTCACAGTTTACCATCCAACTAAAACGACTTGAAATGATCAGACATAAAACATTATTTAGAATGTGTTTGGTATTGCTTAAAAATTTTTTTTTTTTTTAAAATGAATAGTGATATTTAGAAGAATGAATAATTAAAATTTGGTTGAAAAATTAAATATTATGAATTTAATTTTTAATAGATAGTTGAGATTTAATAATTAAAAAAAAAGAAAGAAATATAATAAAAATCAGACAAAGGCTCAAGCAAATTACTCTCTGTTTGGTAAAATTTGTTTAGTAGCAACAATTCGTTGAACATTTTTTGAAAAATCAACAATTTAGATTGATCAAAAATTTCAATCTATTATTTTTGACATTCCAAAAGATAGACAAACGAAATGTTATCATACATATTTATAAACAATATTTATAAACAACAGTTTACAAACGATTAGATTTCCATTTAGATGCTAAGAATTTGTTTGGTAATGTAAAAAAATTAATTACAATTTTTCGAACTCAATAATTCATTTTTAGTTAAATCTACAATTTTTTATTTTTCAAACATTTTGAAAACTCAGATCCATTAAAAAAAAATTTTAAATTTTTCACTTCATCAAACAGACTCTCTAAGTAAGATTTGTAAGTAAAAAAGTAGCTTTCTTTAGACATATAACATTGTAAAGTTATTTTTTGAAGTAAAATATATGATTGAATAGTAAAAAAAATATGTGCGGTCAAATAGTTACTTGAAATAAAAATGTGTTTATAAACCTTTAAACTATAGCAAAGTTTTTTAAAAAAAAAAATTCAAGAATCAAGATCAGAGAATCAAGGTCAATAATTAAAAAAAAAAAAAAAAATCAAGAATTTGATGAACAATTTTACAAATGAAAGTTGACCTTAGAAACAGTCTCCACTATATGCCTTCCATCTTCAAGATCCGGGATATGAACAGCCAGACAATCCCTTGGAGTCTCAAATGAAGACAAAGAAAACTGCTTAGAAACCACACCCACATCAAAGTAAATCAAACCGGTACTTGGAATATCGACCCGGATTTCCTTCACCGGGAACCACAAGAACAATTCCTGAGCAGAAATACCGGACAGCCCGCCGATCTGCCCGTAACTTAATGTGCCCGAAAAATTTCTATGATAGTGCATTTCATTTTCAAACTTGGCTGTGCAGGCTTGATCCAGATGAACCTCGAAGTTCCCTGAATTGTCCAAGGTGAAGTCCTTTACACCTTTAGGAAGCAAGCCCATTGGCAACCCGTGAAGCTTAAGCACTTCATAAATGGAGGACTCTGGTGATTCGTTGGATTTAACTACTGATAATAATGAACAGATGAAGATAGTGAATAGTAGGGTCGGAAAATGGGGGAAATAAATCATTTTTCTTGAAGGATAGTTTGATAAAATAAAATTCTGGAAGCCTGTTACTGAATTCGCCGGAGGTTTAAGAGAGACGGTGGCTGCCCGCCTGCCCTGTGGTGCCAGGCTGCAAGAATACGGAGAGGTTTAGAAGCGCTAACTAGCCAATGATATTTATATCACAAGGGTAAAGTAGTAATTTGAGTTGTAGGACATTAGACAAATGACGGATTGGCGGATTGCCCAAGGAAGAGAGGTTGACAAAATATGGGTGTAAATGACGCGCCTACTATGGGAGCGTGGGGGTAATTGGACTTTGCAGCTTACATTGCAAAGAAGAAAATGGATTGCCGCGTGGGTGTGGACTTTAAGAACTCAGCACACAGTATATACCTTCCAGCGGGTGTATATGAATGGGTTTTGGTAATCATGGAAGAATCCAAGAAACAATGTACGAGTTCAAAGCCCGTTTGGGAGTTCAACGCCCCCAAACTCGTTTGGAGAAATGTTTTTTAAATGGGTAATAAGTGAAAATGGGTCTCAATCTTTAGATTTCTTACGAAAATAGTCCTCAACGTTTAGACTTTTACATTTATATCCTCAGAATCACCAAACGTTGCGAAAATGGTCCCTACCGTTAGTTTTTTCCGTTAAAAATGTGTAAATAGCACAAATGGTCCCTAACCTTTCAATTTTTTACGATAATAGTCCCTAACATATTAAGGTTACGTTTGACATTTTTAGTTTGTAACCTCCAAACGTTTGACGTATTTAGTCCATAACATATTAAGTCCCTATACGTTTGACATATTTAGTCCCTAACATATTAAGTCCCTATACATTTGACATATTTAGTCCCTAACATATTAAGCCCCTAACATATTAAGCCCCTATTTGAAATTAATTATTTCAAATAATATGGTTTGTAATTGTAATTTTTTGAAAAATTTTTGTTAAAAAAAATTGAATTTATTTGTAAATTATTTTATTGATAGAATGTGTGGTTAAAAACGAGTTTTAAAAAATAAAATTTATTCTGAATTTCTAAAATGTACAATAAAATATTTAACAAAAATTCACCGCTTCAACATATTGGAAAAAATAATGAATCCATGGAACATAAACAAACAAATACATTGAATATTATTTTAGAAATTGAACAAAAAATATGTTTTTATTAATTCTATTTTCGATTTTTAGAACTGATCAATATTGATTCTCGAAATTTCATTTTTTTTCAAAACTCATTTTCTTCCACATGTTCTATTAATATATTTTTTTAATGTATGCATAAATTAAAAAAAAATTACGTTTTAACCAAAATTCTCCAAACTTACTTTTCAAATCGATCGATTCTCGAAATCGAAAATCGAAATCGAAAGTAGAATTTATAAAAATATATTTGTTATTCAATTCCTAAAATAATGTCCAATGTATTTGTTTGTTTATATTCCATAAATTTTTTTTTTTTTATCAATAAGTTGAAATGTTAATGCGGTGAATTTTTGTTAAATATTTTACTGTGCACTTTAAAAATCTAGAATAGACTTTATTTTTAAAATTCGTTTTCAACACACATTCTATCAATAAAATAATTTACAAATAAATTCAATTTTTTTCTTTTACTTTTTAATCACAAATTCTTTAAAAAATTACAATTACAAACCACATTATTTAAAAAGTAATTTTTTTAAATTTATGCATAAATTAAAAAAATATATATTAATAGAACGTGTGGAAGAAAATGAGTTTTGAAAAAAAAAATGAAATTTCGAAAATCTATATTGATCAGTTCTCAAAATCGAAAATAGAATTGATACAAACATATTTTTTATTCGATTTTTAAAATAATGTCCTATGTATTTGTTTGTTTATGTTCCATGGATTCATTATTTTTTTTCCAATAGGTTGAAGAGGTGAGTTTTTGTTAAATATTTTATTGTGCATTTTAGAAATTCAAAATAAATTTTATTTTTTAAAACTCGTTTTTAACCACACATTCTATCAATAAAATAATTTACAAATAAATTCAATTTTTTAAAAACAAATTCTTCAAAAAAATTACAATTACAAATCATATTATTTGAAATAATTATTTTCAAATAGGGGCTTAATATGTTAGGGACTAAATATGTCAAACGTATAGGGGCTTAATATGTTAGGGACTAAATACGCCAAACGTTTGGAGGTTACAAACTAAAAATGTCAAACGTAACATTAATATGTTAGGGACTATTAACGTAAAAAACTCAAAGGTTATGGACCATTTGTGCTATTTACACTTTTTTAACGGAAAAAACTAACGGAATCTAACGATAGGGACCATTTTCGCAACGTTTGGTGATTCTGAGGGTATAAATGCAAAAATCTAAACGTTGGAGACCATTTTCGTAAGAAACCTAAAGGTTGGGGACCATTTGTGCTTATTACCTGACTCGATGTTAAATCTACCCTCCAAGTATAAAGGGGTCAAGTTATAGCCTAACAATAATCCAGAGTCATTCTTCCTAGGAATTTTATTGGTATAATAATATTTTCTAAATTCAAGTTTTAAACTATGATTTCAATTTTGCTAAAATGAATTTGGAGAGAATATAATTAAATTGCAATGAAAAGGAATTCGAGCGGAGTTATTCTTTCGCTATCAATTGGGCTTTTCAAATAAGATTAGTGTGAATTTTCTTGATATCGATAAGATTTAAAAACATTAGCAGAAAATTAGTCAATTTATTTTATGGCATTTAGTCGAGCATGTTGTGTGCATATTTAATACATACCACATCAACGACATTCATCCATGTAAAATAATTTGAAAACTTAAAACAATTTATAAACTCTTATCAATAACAACAATTCACCCATAAGAAATTAAAACATACCCATTGAAGATAAGACTAACTCCCCTAAAAAAAATAACTTCGCCGAGCATAATTAAACTAAATGAAATGAAATAAAATTCAAACAAACAATAACCATTACAAAAAATGAAATTCAAATTGGGAACTAGAAATTTCAATAACCAAACTATATCTCAAAGTTAACTATCATAAAAAAAAATCTGAAAATGTGTAAACTATTAAATGAAACAGTAAAAATTCTAAGCAAAAATATGAACTGAAACTGGAACGAATAACCCAATATCAAGGCGCACGGTTGTTGAGGGCTACAGGCTAGAAACGTGACTGAGGAAGAAGTGCTGTTGTCGACTGGAGTGCTGGAGACCCGAGGCTGCTAGTTATGTGCTGCTGCATTTTCTGTTGGCTAGAGAAGAAGCTATGAGAGATGGAGGTGATGTTGCTGCTGGTTTTCTGTTCGGATCAAGAGAGGGAGAAGACGGCTGCTGCTGGGTTGCTGGAGAATGGTGTTGTAGTGGTCGTGAGTTGCTGCTGGTTTTGGGAGAAAAAGTGTTGCGGCTGGTTTTATTGTGAGGGAGAAGTGGAGTATGCTGGTTTGGTGGCTGCGTGGATGATGAAGGAAGAGGAGGCTGATTTTTCTCTCGAGATAGACAGAAACGAGAGCTGCTAGAGACCGCTGGGATTTAGGGTGAGGGGATGAAGGCGGCTGTTGGTTGACATACGAGAAGTGGCTGGTGGCTGTGGGAGTTGAGAGAAGACTGGTTGTAGCTGGAAACAGATGGAAGGAGGTTGGTAATGGTGGAGGTGAGCGGCTGTAAGAGAAGAGGCTGAGTTCCAGTTGGAGGTTGGTGTGAGAGAATGGATTGGGGCTGAAGCTTTTCTGTAGAGACAAAAGACCGAGAAGAGAATGCGTGAGAGGTTATTTGGTGAGGGACGAGGCTGGCTGGTTTTTTTGAAGATGGGAGAGAAGACGGCTGTAGGTTAAGAGAATGGGTTAGTGTTTTTGGACTAAAGAATTGGGCCAAAAATGTGGGTTAGAAATTGAATTGGATATAAAAAAAATTGTCCATTGTATTTCTGCAATTAAATAAATGAAATCAATAGTTAATAAAATCAATTTAGAGTTTAAGAATTAAAATTAAATCTTTTATAAGTTTTACTCTAAATTACAAATTTTAAATCCCCAAAATTGTATTTTTCATTTATTTGCCTACCTAAAATACGTAAAATTGGACAATAATCATTACCCTTCTTAAATCACCTGTAAAAGTTAGCATCTGTTTGTTAAATTTTTTTTTGTTTAAAAACATATTTTTTTGTGTTTTTGAGGTAAAATATGTGATTAAAAAGTGGAGAGAGAAAATATATATGGTGATCGATATATTTTTGGTCCTTCCATTATTAGAATATTACTTTTCACCTTTATACGTGAGGCCCAAGGTCATGCTTTAAGTCGACCTTCTATCTTGCCTGATCGATACAAATTCACAAAGTCTTACAATAATTTAGGGGTTCGAAATATAATAGGTCGGGATTACCTTGATCAATGGGTCGATCACATCCATGACCAACAACCAAATAAATACATAGTCGGGCAAGAATGCCCCGACCATACATAGATTGGAATTGATGCCCGACCTCATTAGGTTATCAAATCCGTTCATCTACAAGTTGACATGTCTGCTCGGACTTATCCTGTAACCTAGGTCGTGTATTCCCGGCATTGTCTTGTTTAATCCCAGTGTGTTTTATGAACGGTACATCCCGGCCATATTACGCCTACAAGTTCAATACAAACGGGTTCAAAGCCTTATTCGTTTATGAGCTTTACCAATGGGCCACCTTCTTGAACTCTCGAAATAAGACATAACACATAAGGAAACGTCCTAAAAAAGGGAAAGCACAATTCTTGTAAGGTTAGAACTCCTCCTAAAAGGTAAGTTTATACCAAAATGACTCCTTATTTAATTAAAAAAGGCTATAGGCTTTTCAGTCTTATAAATACATCTCCTTTGATCATATATTATTCATTCATAATTCTTTACATATATTCCAATTATATATTTTCTGGTTCCCTCCAGAATACTAATTCTCACACCGGATGAGCGACGAGGGCATCTCTCGTTGCTTTTTTTTTGCAGGTTTCTTGGAAGCTTGGATCATCATCTCCAACAAAATATCAGCTTTTGATCTCGTCACGTCAAGGTCAGAAAAATTACCGAAACATGTGGTTAAAAAATTGTTTTGAAAATTGTGTAAAAAAAACTTGTTTTTAAACAAGTTTACCAAACAAAGGCACTTTCAAAAGTATATTCCAGTGTCACTCCACTCACTTCTGCTAAAACAGTTAACGAAAGTTATTAGTGAAGATAACGGGACGGATTCGGATCGGGTCCCCCCGATTCGTACCCTGCCTAGAGAAATTTTTTAAATCCCAGATCCGCACTAAGACCCGGGAGTTTCGGGTCGGGTCAGGTCGGTTCGACGCCTCGTTTACCACCACATTTAAATTTTTTTCTATTTCTTTTTTTTTAAAATAAAATTTTCGACTTTTTTCTATTTTTTCTTTAATATATTATTTTAAATAATATACCAGGGCGGTAAAATCAACCCGAACTCTCCCCGCAAGCGGGTACCCATCGAGTTCGAGTCGAATTTTTTTGCCATCTCTAAAAGTTATAATCTGACATCCTAATTTATACTGGATGGTATGTAATATTTTCTACATCAACAAAAATTAGATGATGTGATATGTATTTTACATAAAAATTTCCACATCCTATTTATTGATGATTTTTCGTTCAAAATATTTTTTAATGGGAGCCAAAAAGACATATTTATCTCGCGTATTTGTAAATAATCGAAATAAATAACCAATGAGAAGTTATACAAAATGTTTGCACACTTTTTCAATGTACGTCAGCTGAATATTTGAATATATATTGTGATTAGAGTTTAGAGACAATATATTTTAATTAATTAAAGGTTAGGAATAATAATACAATAAAAAGTTGAGAACATAAGAGCAAAATTAAGCAAAAATTGAGAACATAAGAGCAAAATTAAGCAAATATTGAGGATCATTCTTGCAATTAAAATGTGGTGTAGATGTAAAAATAAAGTTGTTCAAATATAACTACCATAAATATTAGTTATTCTATTTATTTTTTATTCATCCTAACAGTTTTTTTAATGTAAAATACATGTCACATCAACTAATTTTTGTTGATGTAGAAAATATTACTCCCCCCATCTCATTTATATAGGCTGTCTTTCTTTTTTCTCTTGTCTGAATTATATAGGCTTATTTCTTTATTTAAAAGTATTTATTTTGTTTATTTACTAATGTACCTCTATTTATTACTTCTAATAATAATAGTTTTAATACTTAAATAAAGGTAAGTTGAGAATTTTCTTTACAAAAATTACATTTTCAATAACATTAAATATATTTTCTTAATTTGTGTGAAAAGTCAAATAAACCTATATAAATGGGACGGGGAGAGTATATGCCACGTGTATAAATTAGCGTACCAGGTTGTCACTTTCATTAACTTTTCTATATGTGGCATTATATAAATATTTTCCTAAGTATAATGACATTTGAGGCATTTAACTCGCCCGTTTAGCGGTCTTTTGTTTTGCTTTTTATTTTTTTTGGGTATAATATAGGTGCATTCTTAGAAAATTATCTTAAATTAACGGGCTACTTTAAAAAGTCAAAATTGTTGTAAAACTACCAAAGTATTAGATAGAACAAGACTATCAAAATATTAGAGAGAATATAGAGATAGAGAGAGAATTTATGTATTCCAATTGTGTGTTAAATGAAGGAGTGAAGCACCCTATTTATAGGGGTAGATAATGGTACAATTGTAATAATATAAACTTTACAAGGGCATAATGGGTCATTCACACCCAAGATATTTATAACACTCCCCCTTGAATGACCTAATATTCAATGTCTGCCTCGTTAAAAACCTTGCTAAGAAAACCCAGTGGAATAAAACTTAAGCTAAGGAAAAGAGTACAGTCATTGTGGAGTATAAAAATAAATGCTGCCTCATTAAAACCTTGCTAGGAAAACCCAGTGGGATAAAACCTAGACGAAGGAAAAAGAGTACAGCTACTCCCCCTGATATTAGTCATCGTAAATCGCTGAGCCGACGCATTCCTATCTTATGTATCAATTTCTTGAGTGTAGATGTAGGTAATGCTTTAGTGAATAAGTCTGCCACATTATCACTTGATCGAATTTGTTGAACATCGATATCACCTGCTTTCTGAAGCTCATGTGTATAGAAGAATTTTGGAGAAATGTGCTTTGTTCTATCTCCTTTGATATAGCCTCCTTTAAGTTGTGCAATACAAGCTGCATTATCTTCATACAATATCATTGGACTATCTTTTGTCGAAGCTAATCCACATGATGATTGGATATGATGAGTCATGTTTCTCAACCATATACATTCTCGACTTGTTTCATGGATTGCAATAATTTCTGAATGATTTGAAGATGTTGCTGTCAAAGTTTGCTTCACGGATCTCCACGATATAGCCGTCCCACCACGTGTAAACACATATCCTGTTTGTGATTTTGCTTGATGTGGATCAGAGAGATAACCTGCATCTGCATATCCCACTAAAGAAGATCCCAAATTGTGAGAATAAAATAATCCCATATCAACAGTACCTTTTAGGTAACGAAGAATGTGTTTAACACCATTCCAATGCCTTTGAGTTGGTGCAGAACTATATCTTGCGAGTAGATTTACAGAAAAAGCTATATCAGGTCTAGTGCAATTTGCAAGATATGATAATGCTCCAATTGCACTTAGATATGGTACTTCTGGACCAAGAACATTTTCTCCATCTTCAAGTGGGCGAAATGGATCATTTTTTGGATCAAGTGATCGAACGACCATTGGTGATGTCAATGGATGTGCTATATCCATATAAAATCGCTTCAAAACCTTTTCTGTATATGAAGATTGATGAACAAATAGTCCTTCTGAAAAATGTTCAATTTGCAACCCAAGGCAAAATTTTGTTTTTCCCAAATCTTTCATCTCAAATTCATTTTTCAAGTAATCAGCAGTTTTGTTGAGCTCTTCTGGAGTTCCAATAAGATTTAAATCATCAACATAAACTGCCACTATTGCAAATCCAATATTTGTTTTCTTTATGAAAACACATGGGCATATATCATCATTTTTGTAACCCTCATTCAACAAGTATTCGCTGAGGCGATTATACCACATACGTCCAGATTGTTTCAATCCATATAATGATCTTTGCAATTTGATTGAAAACATACTCTTCGGGTATGTATCATTTATTTCTGGCACTTTAAGTCCTTCAGGGACTTTCATATATATGTCACTATCAAGTGAGCCATATAAATATGCAGTTACTACATCCATAAGGCGCATATCGAGCCTTTCTGACACAGCCAAACTAATTAAAAATCTGAATGTGATGGCGTCCATGACGGGAGAATATGTTTCCTCATAATCAATTCCAGGTCTTTGTGAGAAACCTTGAGCTACAAGCCGGGCTTTGTACCTTGTAACTTCATTATTTTCATTTCTTTTCCTTACAAAGACCCATTTGTATCCTACAGGGATTATATTTTCAGGTGTTCGAACTACTGGTCCGAACACCTTTCGTTTTTCTAAGGAATTCAACTCCGTCTGCATGGCTTCCTTCCATTTTGGCCAATCCTCTCTCTGTTGGCATTCTTTAACAGACAGTGGCTCAGGATCATTATTCTGAATTATTTCAAGAGCCATTTGGAAGGCAAAAATATCATCTATAACAACATTCTCCCTTTCCCATAATTTATGAGATAACAAATAATTTATTGAAATCTCATTATTCTCGGACATCTGTGATTCTGCAGGAATCACGTCATCACTATTAGATTGTTTCATTGAAATCTGTGGTTCTGCGGGAACCATGTCACCACTATTAGATTGATCAATCTTTTCTATTATTACTCGTCCAGGAGTCTTTGGTTGGTTTAATTTCCTCTTATGAGGTATGATGTCTTTTGAACCAACTGGTCGACCACGCTTCTGGCGTTTTTGAGGTTCACTTGCTATAGCAGTTTGTCCTACAGGGACATCAATCTTTGCCGGAGTGTTTTCTGCTGGTATATATGACTTTGTCACTTTTCGTGTGTCAACAAATTCATCAGGTAATTGGTTTGCAATTCTTTGCAAATGAATAATTTTCTCAACCTCTTGCTCACATTGATTACTTCGGGGATCAAAGTGAGATAGAGTTGTTTCATTCCAAGAAATTTTATCTTGATTTTCAGGATGCAACTTTACTCCTCCTAAAGTTGGAAAGTTCATTTCATCGAAATGACAATCTGCAAAACGTGCAGTAAACAAATCACCCGTTAAGGGTTCAAGGTACCTAATGATGGAAGGTGAATCAAAACCAACATAAATCCCAAGTCTACGTTGGGGACCCATTTTGGTACGTTGTGGGGGAGAGATTGGTACATGGACAGTACAACCAAAAACCCTTAGGTGAGAAATATTAGGTTCATGACCAGATGCAAGTTGCAGAGGTGAGTATTGATAATAAGCAGTTGGTCTTATGCGAATCAATGATGCAGCATGTAATATGGCATGACCCCAAACAGAAGCTGAGAGTTTTGTTTTCATGAGTAGTGGTCTAGCAATTAATTGTAGACGTTTAATAAATGACTCCGCTAACCCATTTTGTGTATGGACATGAGAAACTGAATGTTCTATTGCAATCCCAATGGACATGCAATACTCATTGAATCTCTGTGATCTAAACTCACCAGCGTTATCAAGACGAATTGTCTTGATTGAGTAATCAGGAAATTGAGCTCGTAATTTTATTATTTGAGCAAGTAGCCTAGAAAATGCTACATTTCTTGTGGACAGTAAACAGACATGCGACCATCTAGTAGAAGAATCAACTAGTACCATAAAATAACGAAATGGTCCACATGGTGGGTGTATCGGCCCACATATATCTCCATGAATCCTTTCTAAGAAAGTTGGAGATTCAACATTTACCTTTGTAGTGGAAGGTCTAATGACCAATTTCCCTTGCGAGCAAGCAACACATGAATAATCATTAGGTGAAAGAATCTTCTGGTTCTTTAAAGGATGTCCATGTGAGTTGCTAATTATTCGACGCATCATTATAGCTCCTGGATGTCCAAGTCGATCATGCCAAAGTCTAAAACTTTTTAAGTCTACGAACTTCGGGTTCGTGACGTTGTTTGATTCGACTTCTTTTATGGATGTATAATACATTCCAGAAGGAAGTGCCGGAAGTTTTTCTTTTATCTGCTTCTGGCCAGATACAAAAGAAGTAATGCAAAGATATTCAATATTGTTTTCTTGCATTGTTTCAATGTGATATCCATTGCAGCGGATATCCTTAAAACTGAGCAAATTTCTTCTGGATTTGCTTGAGTATAGTGCATCGTTAATACATAGTTGTGTATTATTTGATAAAATAATATAGGCTTTACCGGAGCCTTCAACGATCTTCGATGTGCCGCATATTGTATTAACATTATTTTCCGCTAATGTTAAGTTCAGAAAATACTTTTTCTTCCGGAGAATAGTATGTGTTGTTGCACTATCAACAAGACATGTATCTTGGCAATTCATCTAAAATATAATCAAATAGATATTTTAGAAAAGTGAATTTATGATAAAAAGAAGTTAAACATAATTTAACATCAAACGGACAATACATATTAAGATTTCAAAATAACATCGTGACTTTCTGATAAAGCAAACTAATCTATATTTTCCATATCACCAGTATAAAAATCAGAGACATCTAAGTGTGTCCTATTAACTGGACAATCAGCTAAATTTGTCTCTATTTTTTCTTTTCCTTTGATAGACTGTTGGTAAAGGTCCACAAGATGTTTTGCCGTACGACAGGTACGTGACCAATGCCCTTTCATGCCACATCGGAAGCAACTTTCTTCGTGTTGCCGTTTGATTATGTTATTCTCATTTGCCTTGTGCCTTTTAACCATGTGGCCATGTTGTTGATGATTTTGTCCAGAATTCCTTCCACGTCCACGTCCTTGTTCATGTCCGTGTCCACGCCTACGTTCGTGTCCACGGCCACGGCCACGTTTGTATCCGTGTCTATTTCTTGATATAGCATTTGCTTCAGGAAATGCAGTACCACTTGCTTCAGGAAATGGTACAGAACCGGTTGGACGTAATCCGTGATTTTTCATCAACAACTCATTATTTTGTTCGGCTACCAAAAGGCAAGATATGAGTTCCGAGTACCTTTTAAAACCACGCTCACGATATTGCTGCTGCAGGAGCACATTTGAGGCGTGAAAGGTGGAGAATGTTTTTTCTAGCATATCTGCTTCAGTGATTTTTTCTCCACATAAATTCAATTTTGAACATATTCTAAATAGTTCAGAATTGTACTCACTCACAGTTTTAAAATCTTGTAAACGAAGATGCATCCATTCATAACGGGCTTTTGGGAGGACTACAGTCCTCTGATGGTCAAATCTGTCTTTTAAGTTTTTCCAGAGTTCTTGTGGATCCTTCACAGTAAGATATTCTATTTTCAATCCATCATGAAGATGGTGACGAAGGAAAATAAGTGCTTTTGCACGATCCTGCAGGGATTCGTTGTTTCCTTCTTTGATTGTTTCTCCAAGCCCTTTTGAAATAAGATGGATCTCGGCATCTAGGATCCATGATAGATAATTTTTCCCGGATAAATCTAGTGCAATGAACTCGAGTTTTGTGATATTTGCCATTAGGATAACTATTCAATCAAACATGAAAAATAATTAATTCCTTGAAAAATCTCAGTAAAGAATTAATGACATGATTTCTATATCGAGTTTTTATTCTTCTGGAATATTAATTATAATTCTAAGTTGTTGTAGCAATGAAACAAAATTTCGAAATTGCTATGTAAATCTAAGTTGTGGTATCAATTAATCCAGATAATAATTATCAAGAATAAATTGATTAATACGTATAATGATAGTGACATTAGCAAAAGATTTTTCAGAAATTGCATTTCAAGAATTATGTGGTATGTATGTAACCATGTTTCATGAAGTGATGTTTAATCATTACATCTTTTGAAATTGTGATTTTAATTTTCAAAAAGAAAAATAACTTTTACTTTTGTAAGTACACTTTATTGGAATGATGAATTGATTATATTATAAATTTATCCTTTTTGAAAATACATAAAATGTGATTTCATTTAAATCATATATTTAAAGAAACCCAGTAGAACCAACGATAATAAAACTGGTAGAATCAATTATATAGGTGGTAGTATGATATACTAAAAAAATTGTAAAACCAACCATGTAGGTGATAGCATGATATAATTAAAACTGGTAAAACCAACCATGTAGGTGGTAGCATAATATAATTAAAACTGGTAAAACCAACCATGTAGGTGGTAGCATAATATAATTAAAATCGGTAAAACCAACCATGTAGGTGGTAGCATGATATAATTATAACTGATAAAACCAACCATGTAGGTGGTAGCATGATATAATTAAAACTGATAAAACCAACCATGTAGGTGGTAAAACCAACCATGTAGGTGGTAGCATGATATAATTAAAACTGATAAAACCAACCATGTAGGTGGTAAAACCAACCATGTAGGTGGTAGCATAATATATAAAATATATTTAAAATTATTACCTTCTTAACTCAGTTGGCTAGAATCTCGTGCTGATAACGTGTTGTAAAACTACCAAAGTATTAGATAGAACAAGACTATCAAAATATTAGAGAGAATATAGAGATAGAGAGAGAATTTATGTATTCCAATTGTGTGTTAAATGAAGGAGTGAAGCACCCTATTTATAGGGGTAGATAATGGTACAATTGTAATAATATAAACTTTACAAGGGCATAATGGGTCATTCACACCCAAGATATTTATAACAAAAATGAGTTTTTGAAATTCAAAAGTTGCTTTTGCACCCGTTTGGCTAGTTTTAAGAAATTGCTTTTTCTAATTAAAAGAATTTAGGGTATGTTTGACATATTTGTTATAGAAAATGTTCCATCAAGATTCTAGTCAAAAAATTTCTCTCTTTTTTATTTGATTGAAATATTTTCCTTATCAGAAGGTTTCTAAGTACAATTGGTTAAACCACCTATTAGACCAATTTCCATCCAAATATTTTCTCACCAAAATGTGAGAAAATGTACATGAAAAAAAATGTGTATATTTCTCCACTAAAATGGTAAGAAATTATTTGGTTATAAAATGGCCAAATAGCACTTTTTACATGGAAAACACTTGGCAAATGTTCCAACCAAAAAAAAAAAAGGGAATGATTGACATTTTTTAATTTCCTCTAAAAACACTTCCGAAATAGATTACTCTATTAGAAATTAGTTTTCAAATAAAACATAGAGAAATTTCTTCAGGAAGCTCTTCTATTAAAAATTAAAGCAAAAGCAAAACTTAAACTTTATCAAAAACTCTTTTAACCAAACAAACTATTTCTTAAGAAATTATCCAACAAGCTCAAAAATAGTTTCGTTATCCTGTAATTTTAACTTTTTAAAAGTTCTGTTAAACAAACTAGTCCTAGGACTTACTACGTATTGTTGGTATGGGAGGTGAGGTGGAGTGGTGGTCCTAGTGGGGGTCGGACAATAGTGTAAGAATTGAATTCAAACATCGCTGCATCTATCGTGTATGCATATGAAAAGGGACATGTGAATATGGGGCTGGAATGATGATAATTATGATTTTGTCTTGGCATAAAATTATTATTGTCCAAAATAATTCATGTCTTGCACTTTATTTGATTAGGGTGGTCAACAAGAGCATCCTTTATTTATAGAAATTGTTGGGTCTCAAATACATCAAAATCGGGCTCAATAAGCTTTCTAAAATCGAACTCAACCCTTCAAATTCGATCCAATAACATCACCTTGATTGCTCTAATATTACTTTAATCACAGCTTATTAAAGGAAGATAAATAGTAAATGTAGGAGACAACAATGAAAAATCTCAAGAATTCTAACCATGCTTATTCCCTCTCATTCTTTTCCATTCAAACTCAAATGACAAATAAGACTTGAAGTAAGACTAAATAACCAATTGGGCTAATTCTCAACATATGAATCAATAAATCAAGTCCAAAGACTAACACAAGCCCACCACAATTGGGCCACTCCAAGTGGGCCATTATCGAGTCAAGTTATTTGATTTGGTGTCGATATATTCTCACAACCGTTTTTACATCATCGCTCGAATCTATTGGATACAAAAAACCCAACAACATTCTTTAAAAACTATTTGGTTCTCGACTCAACATTAATACCTTCAAGTTGCACAAGTTTTCGAGCTGAGTTGGGAACTGTAGGTTGAGAGTTCGAATTAGAGATGGCAAAAAAATCCGACCCGACCCGAACCGAACCGAACCGAACCCGACGGGTACCCGCCCCTAATGGGTGGAAAAAAAACCCGCCCCGCGGGTTGGTGGGGCGGGTTCGGGTTAAGTTTTAGCGACCTGAGCGGGTCGCGGGGCGGGTACGGGTTTTGGCCGCCCCGACCCGAACCCGCCCCGATTATATTATTTTAAATAATATATTAAAGAAAAACAATAAAAAAATAGAAAAAAAATTAAACGGGTCAGTAAACGGGGCGGCAGAGCCGACCCGACCCGAAACTTGCGGGTCACGGGGCGGGTTTGGGTTTAATAAAATTTGACGGGGCGGGGCGCGGGTCGAGGAGACCCGACCCGAACCCGACCCGTTTCCATCACTAGTTCGAATCCTACATTTGGTATGAATGATGTTTCTTGCAAGCGCAGTTAAATAACAAGTTCTTAACCTTGCTCCACTGATGCACATTCCGTGATTTACATCTTCCGCCAATCCCATGACAGGGGCGATTGGAGCGTCTTAGTTTTGTGTTCAACCTTTTTTTTTTTTTTTTAACAAGTATCTGAACAATGAGATACGATAAATTTTGTACTAAGTTACTGAGTTGTCTTCTTTATATTAGTTAACTATTTTTTATTATTTTTTTTAACCAAACAAAAAAAAATAAAAAGACAACATTTGTGTTTTGTTGTTGTAATGAATAAATTTTAGATTTCAGTAAATTTTAATCAAAGAATATGCTTAGTTCATAAATGAGAACCTCCACTAATAATAACCCCTACATGTCTTCTTGCGTCCCTACATTAAATGGCACGCATTATGACTTTAATGCACAATTCATGAACTTCAAAGTGATCTAATTAAAGTTGGGTGATAAAAATACAAGTATACAATAAAACTTTCAACGTGAACTCATTGTGATTTGAAATTTGTTTATAAACAAAATATCAAACATACGTTTGAATATAGTGTTGAAAACATCAAATTTCCACTTAAATCAACGTAGCGAAAATATAAAATACAAATAACTGGACAAAAAAGAGCAAGAAATTTAACGTGTATCAGCTTACTGTCGACGATCATAGGAGAAGAACATTTTTATTAGATGAGAAAGAAACTTACGCATACAATATTTTCTTTCATATCACAATTTCTCTTATACAAACTAGAAAGAACAACGTAAATAATACCTCCACTCGTACAGTTTTCTTCTAATTGAACCTAACACAAATTTTCTTCGTACAATATGACAATCTCCTTGAACTCTCTGTCCATGTATCATCATCACCGTGGTAGATAAATATCATTCTCTACCAATATGCATTTCATCATAAAACTCAACACAACACAATATTAAAAAAACATTATTCACTAACACGTCCATGGGACGGATGAAGTATATTTTAATAAAAAAATGTTTACAACCTTTATCTATTTGCACACTCATTCAAATTTTCTCATATTTCATTATAGTCATATAAAAAATTCCAATACAAAAGAGTTATAAAAAGAAATACATATGGACAGAGGGAGGGAGAAACATAAATATCTTCTTGACCTCAGGTGTGAGAGAGAGAGAGAGAGAGAAATATAAATATCTTCTCAACCTCAACACCTGAGAAGAGCTCGGACCTGAAAGACCTCAGTCCTTATAAGATCTCGGCCCTAGAAGACCTCGAATTTGGGAGTTAGGAAGACCTAGAAATGTTTGGGAGAATTTAAGAATTTTAAATTAAGGTTTTAGGAAAATCTAATTTTAGGTACTAGGATATTTGAAGGAAGTCCATCCATAACATCGATTAAATTTGAACTCAGCGCACGTTCCAGTACTAGATCTAGTTCTCCACCTACCTCAAGAGATAGAATATTCATTCAATCAAGTATCAAAGTGTCAAGTGGATCAACTGATTAAATATCATATATCTTTAACAATTTTCAAAGATCATCAATTAGATATATTAAATTTGTCTCAAAGTTATGAACAAATTGCGATCAGGTCACATCCAACTCAGGGAGGTTCCACGAAGGCCATTTACAGCTGCTAAAAGTACATCAAGCTGACAAAAAATCATCATTTTATTTGACTAAGTGCTAGTCATTTGTTAGTGAAATCATTATACTTTTTCCTATAAGTAGAGTCAAGTATTGTAAACAAAAAACGAGATTCAACTTTTCTTCCACATAAAGAGAAGGAAACGTTCCAAAATTATTTGTATTCTCTCAAATTTTGCTTCATATCATATATAAAAGAGGAAAACAATTAATGTCAGACCGCGAGTTTGGCCATACCGTGTGTTCTAGTTTCCTCGCTATTACTTTTAATATTTTTCTTTAAGTTGACTAAGAGAATAACATGCGTCCGTGTCATTTTTTGATGTCAACTTTGATGGCTCCTTTATTTTCTCTCGCTTGATGGATTGACATTGGGTGTCAAGACATGACTTTAAAAATTTCTTTATTTTTGGTGGTATAAATCATTGTAATTAGACTTAAAGAGTAATAATACTAAATTCAAGAAAAACAGCTTTATAAAACTAGACTAACGTTGTGAAAAAAGAAAAGACAAAATTCAGGACTTGATAAAATAAAATATGTATTTTGAACTTTCGGCCTCGATTGACCCTTTATATATATACTAGTAAAATATACGTGCGTTGCACGAAGCATTTTATATCTGTATTTATTCGCGTAAAATTGATAATGAAAAAATAGTTATTGTGAGTACACATTAACATTAAGATTGGAATATAACGAAATCATTTGAGACTCTATATTCACATGAAAAATTTAAAGGAAAGAAAAAAATGTTATTTTAACACAAAACTGACTATTAATATTAGATAATTAAATTAATAGAAACACACTAATATTCAAGACCAAAACCTCGAGAAACCTTACAAATTTGAGGAAACATATCCATATTATTCCAACAAAATATAGTTGCATAGTCAAGCTTCCCTAATTCTCTTAAGACATAAATGATCAATAAACTACCAATGATACATGTTGATCGAGGCAAAATAATTCCAGTGTTGGGTCAAATGCAATATTTCTTCTGATTTGAAACCTTCGCCTAATAAACAGAAATTCAATCAAAAGAAAAAAAGATTAATTAAAAGTGTCATGAAAGCTAAATCTAAATTAACACATTTGGCAATATTACATCTCTCCATTATTTCCCCCTTCGAACTACTGAATAGAGGTTTGAGTAGTCAGCTAGTTTGCCTCACATGACCTCCAACCATATAAACAATCTAAGAAGAAACCACAAGATAAATAAAAAGAATATTCTGGTAAAGGTAAACCTTTGATCAGTTTCAAAAAGGTGAGCCGAACATAGCCCAAGAGATAGTGAAAGCACATCAGTGATTTAAAATGAGCCTGGATCTGAGGAGAAGAATATGGATTTACATCCAGTTTTTTATAACTTGTTTGGATATGGCTGGTTACACAGGTCAAGTGGAATTGAATTTAGATCATTATTACAAGGTTCAATCTCACATAATTACAATTTACCACAAACACATTACAAACATTAGGAATATCATAGAAGAATAGTATTGAATACATTAATATTTACTTCATAATAAGAGGTTTAGAGTATTGATTGATGAGTTGAAATTTCTGAATTAAGTTCTCAATGGTTGCAATTCTAAAATTTTCCAAAGAAACCGGAAAAAATCACAGGTCAAAATCTCCTAGTGTGGAAAAGGCACCAAGAAACAGATAAGAGTTGTCATTTAATGACAATGCAATGTAACCTTTGAATGTTGAAAATACCAGCCTAGTAGAAGAGCTTGAAGTCATATTAGCAATTTCATAAAGCACATTTAGTGTACGGTGAGATTGATCTTGAAGGCAACATGGAATAAAGTAAGAAAACAAGAGATTTCCCTTCATAGCAGTACCTTTATAAAAAAGACTTTGCAAAAAAAATTGTAGTCTTGATGAGGTGTAAGTTAGCATGTCTCTGGCAATCTATGGGTAAGTACTACCCAAAACTTTGTAATTTGGGTTAAAGCTGATGGCAGGGCAAGGCTGGATGTTCCAAAAGGTGAATGAAATTAGAACTTTGGCTAAAGGAAAAAAGTGCAAAACTTTAATAAGACATTTACTATGAGCTAAAAAGATAAATTTTCATATTACAAACTTTTACCTCTATTATCTTCAATTTGCTCAGTACCTTTCATCAAGACCCATGCTGCAACCATAAGACATGGTCAAAGAACGTCTAAAAAAAACTAAACAAATTCAACAAAAAAGAATGAAGAAAGAAAAAAGTAAAAGGAAAAAAATATTTCACCATAATAATGTAGGTTACACCATTAAAGTTTCCGACGGATTGTGATAACATGTAAGGGGTTGTTCCAAGATGTAAAGCATCCTAGCTTGTTCTAAGTGAATGTAGCTCATATATCTAGCATAACGAGTAATATACATCCTTCCAATAAATCTTTGATACTTATTGGAGATATCTACCACCTAAAACCCATTCTACATATGCAATCCCTTCAAAATTTCATTATTTAAGTCCCCTTTTGATTATCAGATAAAATAAGAGGTTTAGACATTAGGTGAAAAAAATGAAAGCAGCACTCATTGTGAACATAACAAAATATTAAACACATTTCGTTAAAAAATCATGTAATTGCACATTTGTCAGCATATAAAAACAGAAACTAATTTGAGCAACTCAATTAAATATGAAAAAAAAATGAGTTTGTTTGATACAATAAATGGATAATAGGCTTAAAAGTTGAACCAAAGACCTAAACATGATGAAGGCAAATTACTTTTTCTTCGCAGAAAGAAAAAGAACATAAGAGAAGAAAAATTAATTGAATAGTACACTGGAAATTAAATTGCAAGAATTAAGGTCATCACATATAAGTAAACTTGATAAACTCATACTAAACTGACTACAACTTATCTGTTGAAATCAAAATTTTGAAATTATGACATGGGATTCAATAGCTTGCATGAGACTCGATATGTTCTTCAACACTCTGTTCCTTTTTATGTTTAAGAAATTAGACTTTATTTACCTTTTGAGTTATTAAAAAAAAAAAAACTAATTAAACATATAATCAGTTAAAAATAGCACACATACCTTATGAAAGAGGAGTGTTCTATCTATATGCTTATTAATGAACATCACACACTTCTCTTCTGTTATCATTAAAATACAAGAAACCACCATTGGTGTATGCATTCTCATCTCGTCCTCGCTCAAATGCCTACAAATGTCAATCTTTCAAATTTAGAGCTCACAAAGAGGAACAGAAGCCGTCATCTTCTTAGGGCACACAACTATACATATTTCACTTGACTATTAATTTGGACCAACTTTAATTAATTAATACTAGAAAATTCAGCTTAACAATCCCATGGGCCATGATACACCTAAAAAAACATATTTTAACCTAAGAGACCACCTCAAAAAACAAATCAGGAAACAAATTCTACAGATTTTGGTATCTTTCAAATTCGCAATTTTTTTAAATATTCCGTTTTACTTACAAACGAAAAAAGAAAGATTTTTTAGTATAATAGTCTAACAACTAAATCTGCAGTTTTTTTTACTAACAATATACAATAAGTAAAATCTCAACCCAAATTACTCAGCGCAAATTATTATTGCCTTCCTAAACTTTACAATACAATATAATTATTCACATAAAATCCAATAAATAATATATAAACTATAACTTAAACTTGTATACTAAACATTAAAACACATATCTTTACCAGGAGCCATTGGTGATTACTACGAAAAAAACCGTATCTATTAAAACAAAATTTAAATATCATTTTCAATAATAAATCGAACCACATCCGCTATATTGCAATGAAATGATAACATGACACTACAACTCATGTTTTTCTAAAGCTACTTCAAGTTCATTAAATGTTTTCAAGCAAATTGTGATTAAGTATATCGAACAACATTTTATCAAACGGAGGCATGGCAAAAAAGGATTTCACTATCCAAACTGAATGACAGATTATTAACTATGGTAAGTAAAAAAGATGATTAATTTAGAAACTATGTAATTCATTCATATTTGTCATTATTCATAATTTACAAAACTTCAGTCTTTGGTTGAAACATAGATGGCATTAAGATCTCACCTGTGAAATAAAGGATTGGCATGATCACTACACTTATTGGTATTTCCAGCCTCTCGAAGGCTTCCTAAACTTGAGCAGAGTTCTCTCCACTTCCATATAAAAAATTTGAAGACCAGATATCTCTTTTTTGATGTGCATACAGAATTTTAAGTAGCTCTTTCCACTGTTGCTCTTTCTTTTTCATGCCAATGTGAAGAAATCTTGGTGTATATTTTCTTTGGTAGAAAAACAAAAGAAAAAAGTAAACAGACACGGACAATTTACCGAGTATAGTGAAAAAGAATCCTATTAAATTACAATTTGCCTTGTCATTCACGACGGCAACGAAGTGGAACGAAAACGATTAATTTGAAGCGACAGCATGAAGATTATGTATTATGTCCACCCCAATTCTTCAAGAGGATGGGATTAAGGAAGAACATTTTGCAATCTCGTGTATCTGACATGTTAGACAATATTTTGGCGTAACACGTAAGGTAAAAAATGACAGACAAAGTTCACTCAATTTAACAAAAGAGCTTATAACAGTCAACCGATTGTTAAAAAAAAAATTATTATTTTCGAATTTTGAGCTAATTTATATTGTATTTTCTTACAAGAGAACAATTAAAAACACTCGACCACAATGAATTTCAGAAACTATAACCTATGAAATCCATTGTATAAAGGGATAGTCATGGCATGGATGTCAAACCTTCATAAGAACCATAAAATTATAGGGAAAACAAAAGCTAAAAAAACTAAAGAAACCAAACCAACAGATACTGTGAGAAGGAATCACGTTAAAAAACACGCAAAATAACAAACCACATTGTTCCTGCAATAACATTTATATAGAAAATAACATAATCAATTAAAGTTTTATATTGTCCATTACTTTAGAAAATTATCATCATTCTTAATCAATTTCACAGTATTTGAACAAAAAATAACAAACCTATAATAGAAAAAAATACCAACAGATGCCTTATAGATTAATTTTAATAATATTATTCATAACATAAAAGCATAAGTAATGTTATTAAATCCAAACAAATTCAGATTTGTAATTCAAATATATGAAGAGAACTAGAAGATCTACATTTCCAACAGCACATCAATGACATAAAGATCTTTAAGAATTTAATTAGAAATATTCTTTTTCCTAGAGGAGCTCTAAGAAGAAATATATATATCATCTAAAGATACTAAGAGGACATATACATGTCTTGTACCCAAGTCATTGATTGGTTAGATTTAGCTCAGGAACCAACCCAATCTTTTTTCTATTTTGATATCTTATTACTGAAACCATTTATATGAAAGGGCCAAGTTCTTGGGGTTTGCAGTGTACACTGTGTACTCTTAGTAAATATGTGGCATGAAATGTACATTAAAAAGAAAAAAAAGAAATTTAAATGAAATAGCTTACAAAATGTAATTAGGAATTTTCCATAGCCTTTTATTTGATAAGGAGGAAGATTATGAATGCTAGCTAAGTTATACTATGCTTTCAAAGTATAAGAGATTATCCTTTTATGTTTTTAAAAATGATGAATTTACAAAAGAAAAAATTGAAAAACGATCAAGAAATTGATTTCTATTCTCGGTATTTTATTCTAATGAATTGCTTGTCCTCAATCTAAATTTTATTTTATTACAAAAAGTTCCCTTCTTATTAGAAAAATTTTGAAAACTGTTGGCTACATCAAACAGAAATGGACTAAGATGAGAAGTACCTCCAGTGTTGAGAAACATTAATGTTCTCCAGCTTTATCTCTGACCGATTTTTCTGCAAGTGCAAGACATATAAACTAATTGAATATGGATTTGAAAAAAAAAAAATCTCTTGAATGAGTTTCTAAAACATAAACAAACAAAAATACACAGGAGAGGAGCAAAGATGGAAATGACAGGTTCAAAATTTCAAATAGGCAGCAATATTCCACAAGGTATTATCAACAAAATGTATAGACTACTTTCTAGGATATTTGAACTCGAAGGGCATGGAGCAAAAAATGAGTCACGAAATATTGATATACAAGTAAAGCATGTTGACCCCACAAGCAGGATGAATGAATTATTTTGAATTCTTGGAAGCATTAGATATGATTACCAAGCACACAAACCCCATATATTTATCTAGGAAACCAGAGCACCCTATTCAATAAAAATACACTCATAAGTTAAATTTATAGCAGGAAAAAAATAAAGTTACATAAGGGAAATATATATACCAGAAATAATTCAGTAGTAAAAGGGAGATATAGCTTTCCAACAAAAAACCAGGTCTCAATCTATCTTACATACTTCAAACTTAAGTTCCAAAAAATCAATGGAATTTTTACTATATTGAAAAAATATAAAAAAAAACACACATCAACAACAATTATTTAGAACTCATAATAAATATACAATCATAATTAAATTTATAGTAGGAGAAAAATAAAGTGACATGAGAGAAATATATCTGACATAATTCAGTAGTAAAAGGGAGATATAACTTATCTATTCAAAAACCAGGTCTCAATTTATTGTACATACTTCAAACTTAAGCCCCATAATTGAAACAGAAAAGTCTGACACAAAGACTGTCATTCTCACCATTCAACATAAATTAACTTACTAAATTTGATTAAAAAAATAAAGAAAAGATACATTCGAAACTTCAACAAACAAAAACAAATAAAATAGCAGCCACAAAAAAAAACCTGAAACACAACCTTCGTTCATTTTACTTGTTCTAAAATCTAATTCACAATCCAAGCAGGAATATCCTGACACAAACATACAGAATACTACTTCATTATTACTTCCAACATTAAACATAGAATTACTCACCAAAATTGATTAAAATACCACTTCATTATTACTGTTAATATATATACATATATATACACATGCAGACACAGTAAAAAGAAGTGGAAAAAAAATAAGAGAAGAGAAAAAACTCAATAAGTTCTACCTGCTTCAAAATGTAGTCCACAATCTAAGCTCGAAAGTCCTGACACAAACATACAAAATATCACATCAATATCACTTTAATAACTATTGAACATAGAATGACTTACCAAAATTGATTAAAAATGGAAAAATTAGTACACTATGTTACCTGCTTAATTTTTTGTAATCAGTGGTAAGTGCACAAAAATACACGCACATATGATTAGGTGCTTCTAAAAATTTATATTCTTAATATAACTTTCAGCCTCTCAACTGCCTAGTTCATTTATTCAAGCAATATCCAAATTGTGTTTATCTAAGTTCACATACCTATTTCATTTTTCCACAAAATACCACATCAATATCACTTCCAATATTAAACGTACAATTACAGCCCAAAATTGATTTAAAGCGGATAAACCTATAACAATTAGTATACAAACCAGAGGCTAAAAACAAAAAACAAAAAAACAAAACAAAAAATCGAACAGAAATAAACTTACTGAAGAAACCCAGCAACGGACCAATGGTAAAAGAAAAAAAAATATATCCATTTTAAGAGCTAAATTAAGAGTAAAGTGGAAATAGAAGAGGAAGTGTACCATATCAACAGTTATGTTCCTTAGCTAAACATTTCCATGCTCTGATTTGAGTTTCTTCAAACAGTCATGTAACAAAAATAGGGACATCATGATCAATATAAATTCTCCCACCATTCGACGGTGAAGCCCTTCAAAAAGGCTTTGTTCAATTCATCAAATAAATAATGGAACAATCACGAAATGTGGAAAAGAGAGAGAGAGAGAGAGAGAGAGAGAGAGAGAGAGAGAGAGAGAGAGAGAGAGAGAGAGAGAGTGCATGTTAGCAAAACTTTGTCCTAGTATTTAGGTAAAAAAAACAATCTGAAAATAGTATTCCCTCTGCCGAATATTCATATAATTCTAATCTAAACTGGATAAAAGATTCTGCCCAAATATTCAAATAAATATTCTAATCTTTAGAAATCTTAATTTAACCTAAGCAGACTATTTTCAGGCTTATACATTCACAAAGATATGCAAATACATAAAAAGAAAAGAAACGAAAATCCTACAATCACAATAGACGCAATTACCATTATTTATGCTTCTTCCGAAGCAGCCAGCTCCGGAATCGTAATCCAGAGTGCGTATTTCTGAAGAAAAAAAAAATCAAACACCCACAAAAAATGATGATGTATTTAGAAATAACTATAAAGAAAAGAAAACCTGCCAAAAAAAACATTAATGACTATAAGTACAGGAAGAGAATCGCTGATCAGAACTCTTCAAGAAAAATGAAGAAGAAAATGTTTCAAGAAAATGTTTTAGATCCAATTCAATTGTGGTTATTCAGCACTACCCAAATTCCATGACTTATGTTGTCTGTAAGAGCTGTCATGAGGGTGTACTAAATCTTCTTAACCTCTAATACCCAAGAAAAAATAAAAGGGCATCTGTCCAGTAAATTCACACGTGGGTCGTCTCGGAACAATTCTTAAGCTGAAAATGAATTTTCCCATTCTTATTTCAGAGAAAAGATTCAAACTTGGGGTGGGCTCATGAGCTAATCACCAAAATTCTATCTACAAGTTTAAGCGAAAATTAAAATTTCATAAAATAGGCAGAAAACAAAAAAATCAGCAGCTTCTAGTCTCTTATTGCAAAACAAATGAAGGGAAAAGGGAAGAAACTAAGGAAATAATGAAATTATATACCTGTTGCTACAAGAAGGCGCCGGAGTTGCACATGGGAGTTGAGAGAAAGAGTACCGACCGTCAAGAGCTAGAGCTGGACCTGGAATTTGAGAGAAATAGGCAGATGAATTAACTGGACAATAGCTACAATAGCTGTAAGCGGCAATCACTAACCTGTCGGAGTCGAAGGCGGTAGCAGCAGTCGCTGGCCAGTGAGACTAACCCTAGGAAGAGTCTGGAAATTTTGGAAGCGAAGCTCACAAATGCCGACATCTTTTTTTGCTGATTATTATTATACAGATACTGAGATATCGTTAATTGAAGAAAAAAGTCGTGTTTTCTTTCATTCTAAAAGTGTCATTTTTGGTCCTTATGAATAGTAAATTTGGAAGTGGATTTTATATATAGTAGGGAATTATACTGATACCGAGATATCGTTAATTGAAGAAAAAAGTCGTGTTTTCTTTCATTCTAAAAGTGTCATTTTTGGTCCTTATGAATAGTAAATTTGGAAGTGGATTTTATATATAGTAGGGATATATATATATATATATATATATATATATATATATATATATATATATATATATATATATGTATATGTATATGTATATTTTTTTCACTATTGGGTAGTTATATTTACACCTCAATTTTTTTATATTTACATCACATTTTAATTACATATAAAGTTTTTAATATTTGCTCAATTTTATTTTTATGTCCATTTTTTAAAAAGTATTATTATTCTTAACTTTCAATTAATTAACATATTTTGTTTTTAATCACAATTTGTATCCAAATATTTTGTTAATGTGCATTAAAAAGAGGGAAAAATATTTATTTTTACTTTGTATTAGCTATTTACTTTGATGGTAGCGAGCCATGCACGAGCCTTGTCGTAGTATTAGGAGCTATAAAATCCTATGGTAGAAGGAGATTGATGAGCAAGAGCCCCCGCAAGCCCTTGTTCTAACATGTTGCTTAGGAGTTATTGATAAGAATCGAGAAAGTCAAACCTCGATGCGCAAACCTGTGGGAACCATGGAGAGATCCGATGCCGAAGAGGTTCAAGATTCGAGGTTAAACAAGTAATTAAAGTCAAGAAAAAATAAGTCAAGAATCAAGTTGGAGCCAAAAATGAGAAGAAATTGGACTCAGCCAATTTCGGTCAACCGAAAGTCTTTCTGGTCGACCAAAAGTCTGCAGAGATTTTTGAAGGCAGCCTCAGTCGCGTTCGGCTGAGCCTTGGTCGACCGAAAGTCCCATTTCGGTCGACCATGTGATCGACCGAAATAATTTGTCTACCGAAAAACTTCGTTTCACAAAAACTGGATTTTTGTTGCAATTTCCGAAATTACTTATTTTGCCCAATTTTGTACTTATATACACATTTCTTCATTTCAAACAAAATAACTTGGTTGTTCATGTGTAATGCTCTTGAGAGCTTAGTTTAGAGAGACTTCTTTTGAGGTAAAGTTAAACCTCCTTGATCTTGTTTTATTCTTAGAAGTTAATCAACTTTGGTGGAGTATTATTATTCTTGTGTTGTTGTTTATTTTCCGTCACCTTGGAATTTGTTTGGTTGATACCCATTGGGCTAGGGTTAGTTTAATCCTTAAATTTTAGGTTAGATTTAAACTTAGGTTAAGATGTTTATCCTCTATTTTACCACTTTAGCTTTCCTGGGTTTTGTATTAAATTGTTGTGGGAATTTTCGATCAACATACCGAAGGGGTTTGCATCATTTGGTATCAGAGCTTGACTCGAATTTGGTAAACCTATTTTTTACATTTCTTCTTCTTGTTGTTGTTGTTGTTATAAAATATATATATATATATATATATATACATACGAAAATTGGAAAATTTCATATGCCCATGAGTAATTCTTGATTCCTACATATTGGGTATATCGATTGTTGCATTTGTTGGGGGTTTCCATTAGTCAAACACTTACATTCCTACATTTTCCAAAGTGTACTCACAAAGTGTTTGATAAATTGTCCCAATGAAAAATACTCCATTAGTGCTTTATTGTTCAATGTCCATATATTGCTAATTACTTGGGGCTATCTAATTCCCATCATTGAGATTGTGTTATCAACATTTTATCCCATATATCACTTGCTCCATATTTTGGGTAATTGTTGATCATTCATTTCTTGCCACATTGGTGTTGTTGAAGGGTTTTCATACATCCACATTCAAGGCCACTTCAATATTGAGTACAAGGTGTTTGCTAAATTGCTACATTGAAAATTTACACTCTTTATGCTTATTGTTCTACATCTATGCCTTGTCTATTATTTGTGGTTTTTCAATTTAATTGCTAAAATTGTGTTCCTAGCATCTTATCTCACATAAATATTGTTCCCTTTGAGTTTAGCAAGCACATAAATTTCACTTGCTATTGTATTTACTTGTTATAAATTCCTTCTTCTTTGTTTGTAATCCTTGACTTTACAAGAATTATACTTGTGGTTTAGTTAATTACCTTCCTTGAAGAACTTGAGAAAGAAGATTTTGAGTGGAAAAAGGCAAGAGTGGTGAGCTCATTAGAGGGTAAAAGCCTAAATTAAGTGAAACACGAGTGAAAAATATTCTTGTGAGAACACTTTCACACTTGCACACCATGTCAAATTCCAATACTCAAACTCAAGACTTGAAGTACTTGTTACAAAATCTTTCAACCATCATGGCTAGACAAATTGAGGAGATTGGGGGTGAGTTGGAAAATTTAGGAACAAGGGGGGAGAGTACATCAAATAGGGGAGGTGAAGAAAGGATGTGTAGTAGAAGAAGGGTGAGGGATAATTTTGGGGACATTGTGTATAGGAATGGAGTTAGAAAACAAAATGGGAGTTTGAATAGGAAAATTAGAATGGATATTTGGGAAGATGAAGGAGATGGTGAACAAAATGAGAGTATGAATAGGAAATGAAAAGAGTGGTTAGACGATAGGCGAAATGGAGTTGATGAAAGTATTTTTAGTGTGAGAATGCAAAATTCATCACTCCATGGAATGTGTAAAAGAGGAGAAGTTGAAGGAGATTGGAGTATGAATAGGAGAAGAAGAGAATGAGTAGATAGGAGTAGAGATGGGATGGATGAGAAGGTTGATATTGAGCAAAAGAAGACTTCACCATTCCATAGGAGGGAAGGTAATGAAAGTAGAAGAGTAGTGAAGGAGATGAATGCTAGGCCACTACAATCTTTGGCCCATGCTAATGAGATGGAGGAACACAGGGAGGATAATTTCTACACTAGATGCCTAGTGAGTGATAAACCATGTAGTCTCATGATAGATGGGGAGATTGGCACTAATTTGGTGAGTGCTAGTAGAGTTGAGAAATTAGGATTACCGGCTATGAAACATCATAATCCTTATGTGTTGCAAAGGTTGGGTGACTATGGAGAGGTGAGAGTGAGTGATCAAGTTCTTCTTACTTTCAACATTGGAACCTATAGTGACCAAGTGTTATGTGATGTAGTTCCCATGCACACTACACACATAATTTTGGGGAGATCATGGCAAGGCGATAGGAGTGTAGTACATCATAAGAGGAAGAACCGGTATAGTTTCCAATTAAATGGAGAAAAGGTGGTGCTCCTAACGTTGAGTTTGGAGGAAGTTCATAAAGATCAAATGAAACTCAAGAAGGAGTTTGAAGAAGAAAAGGAGAAAGAAAAAGAAAAGGAAAAAAAAACGAAGAAAGAAAAGGAAAACTTGATTGAGCCAATTGAGGAAGAAACAAAAGAGAGGCAAAATGAGAGCATGAGAGTTGGGGCCACGTCCCTAGAAAAATGAGAGGCAATGAGGATTGGAGCCACGACTCTAGAAAAAGGAGAGGTGAGAGAAGAACTGAGGGTTGAGGATTCTACCTCAGAAAAAGGTGAGGAAGTGATGAGTGCAACCAAGAAAATTGAGAGAAAAGATCACCCAAAAATGCTATTTACTCTTGAATATTCTAACAATTCCCTCATTAGCTTGGTTACTTCTTTTTTGCAGGAGATCTTGAGGTCAACTTATCAAGGCAACAAGGAGCTCCAACAACATGCCGATTGGAAGAAGTTCATGGAAACATTTTCCTACAACAACGAGTACAACCGAGGTAAAGAAAATGACATAACCGATGCAACATCCAGGAGGTATGATCCTAACATTTCTTTGAATGCAAGGTTATTGTGCTTTGAATACATTAGAGGGTTGTATGATCTTGATGTAGATTTGACAAGTGTGTTGTTGACTTGTGAAAATGTAACATGTAGTGAAAATCATTGGCATGATGAGTGCTTAATTTGTAAATGCAACTTTTTGCATGTGCCAAATTGCCTAGGTACCAAATCATTTTGTGAAAATGTTGCATATAGTACATTTCATGGGCATGTTGAATTCTTATTTTGTGAAAATATGCTTGATGTGCATATTGGCTCTCTAAAGGAATTGCTAGTTAGGGGAGCCCATGGGAGAGAT
The DNA here is from genome assembly GCA_963555705.1 of Ligustrum vulgare. Classification (NCBI taxonomy): domain Eukaryota; kingdom Viridiplantae; phylum Streptophyta; class Magnoliopsida; order Lamiales; family Oleaceae; genus Ligustrum; species Ligustrum vulgare. Next base: position 4,993,390 of record OY743180.1, read on the forward strand.
TTATTGTCTTGATGATAAAAGGACTTCGCTTCTAACATTTCTAGATACTCCCTCATTCCGTGTTGAACATATTAAGAGCATGCATTTTAAATATCTGAATTTGTTAAACATTTATGAATCATGTTGTGAGCAATATTTTGATGGATTCTATGGGCATGATGATTACTTGTTTTGGAAAATTGGATTGTTTCTTTGTAAATGTGTCATGCGTGAATTGCTAGTGGGAGGAGCACATGATGGTTGTTTGATGGGGCGATTTAAAATCAACGGGGTTTTAGGGGTATTATGTGATCAATTTTATTGGCCTAATTTGAAGATTAGTGTTGAACATGTTTGCACTTGTCGTAAATGCCTAACTTGCAAAATGGCTAAACTCTAGTTTTTGCCCCAAGAATTTCATACATCTTTGTCCATCATGAGTAAACCTTGGATTACTAATCCTATAAATTTTATAATGGGTTTACTTGGAACAAAGAAAGAAAATGATGCTATTATTGTGATTGTTGGTAGGTGATAAGTGTATTTTATACACTTATTTCCATTCTAAATGTAGGATTTTATTTGTTTGTTTAAGAATATTTTCTATTTATTTAGTTAATATTGTTTGTATTTCAAAAATAATCCAAAGTCGAGAAAACAAAGGAAATGAAGTAAAAATAAGTCATTTGGATGATAAAAGAGCTAAAGTGTGAAAAACAAGAGTTGATGAAGTAAATCAAAATGGTCAATTGGAAGAAAAGTCAAAGAAAGAACCAAATTAGAAGAAATTAGGAGTTCAAGGACTAAAGTATACAAATTAAAAGAAGAAGGACCAAATTGCAAATATTCAGTAGTTGATTCGGATCAAGATAAGATACTTGAGGACTTTTAGGAGTCAATTGGATGCAATTAGAAGGCAAAAAGGAATGAAATATGGTAAGAATATTACTATAAATTCATTTCAATCAAACAAGGTCTTCGGGTAGATTTTTAGTCAGACTTTGAAACCTAATTTCGGGAAAATAAACGTTCGAATTGGGAAAATCCTATTTCAGGAAGAATTGTAGCCCTTTATGTCATATTTCTAACGGACTTTGAAGCACCTCAATCGGATAATTGAAATGAAAGATATGATCAAAATACTAAATATTGTGCAATAAAAGGATGAGGACCGAATTGCTGAAATTTAAAGAAGAAATTTGTTGCTGCCAATATAACCGTGCGGTCCCACGGACAAAAAAATCAGCGTCTGAAGATTGGATTTTCGAGGTTGCGATCGCGTACTTTTGAACCATGCGGTCGCACGGTAGTCCCGACTGGGCCGCAGCTGGGCTTTTTGCGCGGAATTCAGCAGTTTTCTCCTCAATTAACCTAATTCTCGAGAAAATCTATAAATACCAGACCAAAGGCACGAGATTGGGGGTTCCCAATTCATTAAAGAGAGGCCAAAACGCTGTCGGATTGCGGAGGGATCCACTCCAAGCCAAGACACAATTGAAGAACGAAGATCAAGGGCATGAATAGGGTGACTTCTATCCATTCCTTTTATGATTTATATTCAATTATGTATCTAGGCTAGGTTTTTAAATTTTAGAATTGTAATGAAGCTTTTATTTCCGGATTTTATGTATTGATTATCATTTAATTTCATAATTCATGGGTTTCAGCAATTGATTTATACTTTTTTATCATGCAATTACTTGATCACTAGTTGTATGAATTTAGGTTGTGATTTCTTAAGTTCGAAAGATTGAGATTTCATTAGACTTGTGTCAATTGTCACAAAGTCCGATAGGGGATAGAAATATACCCATATGCTTTGTGTTATCTGATATAGTATTCACAAAACTTGTAATGCTTTTCTATACATTTAGATTCGTCATAGAAATATAGTCGGATTGTGTATAGAAATAGGTGTTGATTCTTGTTCGAAAGGGAGTCTTGACAATATTAGGAATATGGATTTTCAAAACCCGTGAATTGTATTTAAATAATTGATTAAGATATGGATGATAGAGTCAAAATAGATTCACGATTCTAACGCATTTATTTTCATTCGTTTAAAATCAAATTTGTCAATTTTTTAGTTTAATCTTTATTTTAATTTTCAAAATCAAAATTCTCAAACTCAAACAAATTTCTTGTTCCGGTTAAGGTAGTAGTCTAAAATACGATTTAAAACAATCTCTGTGGGAACGATATTCGGACTTAAAATCCACTTTATTACTTGCGTGACCCGTACACTTGTGGAGCGTTGTCAGTAGGAGTATTAAAATGTCACATTTGATTGCATGCCCTGAAACCAACAATGTCATCAACCTAGCTAATATTTTGTTTCGGAAAGTCGTGCATTTGCACGAAGTTGGTGCTAATTTTGTGGTTGTTAAATTTGCTTGCAATTTAATTGTTCATCATATTAGCAAGTTTTCTCTACTTAAAGTTGCTTATAACTTTATCCTATTAACTCTGTTGAACTTTATGCATATGTTTATTGAAGAAAGAGTTGGTTTAGGTGGGCACGAGAATGTACCTTTGGTTAAGCCCCTTTGCAGGAGGTTCGAGCTTCCATTTGGGGGAATTGGAATGCAATGTGCTTCCAATGCCAATCATGATGGGAAGCATATTCCGTTTGATCCGGGCAGCCGGATGTGTTTCCCATTCGTGGAAGGAGCGACCCCCCAATCAAATAAAATCCAAACTGCTACTCTGTGGTGTTGGCACATCTCAAGCTCTTGGCAATGCCTACAAATTGATTTTACACGGTGAGTATGAAATTTCAGTTACATTTATTGTGTCTGAATTTTCTATTTTTATTGTAGGTGTCGATTCGTGGTCGAATCTCTTTCGAGATGGAGGAGATGATGAGAATCGCGAAGGTCCAATTTCATCGCATGAACCTGTGATCCACAATGTTGCAAGATTAAAGTTCAAGGAGTCTCACGATAGTGCACTCAAGCAAGATTCGAGGTTGAATCATTTTCAAGAGGGAGGGGATGATGAGAACCGAGAAAGTCAAACCTCGATGCGCAAGCCTATGGGACCTATGGCGAGATCCGATGCCGAAGAGGTTCAAGATTCGAGGCTAAACAAGTAATTAAAGTCAAGAAAAAAGAAGTCAAGAATCTAGTTGGAGCCAAAAATGAGAAGAAATTGGACTCAGCCAATTCTTCTCAGCCAATTTCGGTCGACCGAAAGTCTGCAAAGATTTTTGAAGGCAGCCTCAGTCGCGTTCGGCTGAGCCTTGGTCGACCGAAAGTCCCATTTTCGGTCGACCATGTGATCGACCGAAATAATTTATGTCGACCGAAACACTCCGTTTCACAAAAACAGAGTTTTTGTTGCAATTTTCGAAATTACTTATTTTGCCCAATTTTGTACTTATATACACATTTCTTCATTTCAAACAAAATAACTTGGTTGTTCATGTGTAATGCTCTTGAGAGCTTTGTCTAGAGAGACTCCTTTTGAGGTAAGGTTAAACCTCCTTGATCTTGTTTTATTTTTGAAAGTTAATCAATTTTGTTTGAGTATTATTATTCATGTGTTGTTGTTTATTTTCCGCTACCTTGGAATTTGTTTGGTTGATACCCATTGGGTTAGGGTTAGTTTAATCCTTGAATTTTGGGTTAGATTTAAACTTGAGTTAAGGTATTTATCCTCTATTTTACCACTTTAACTTTCTTGGGTTTTGTATTAAATTGTTGTGGAAATTTTTGGTCAACATACCGAAGGGGTTCGCATCAGTTATTCTCTTTATATTTCGATTTTCAGTTTTTGTGATTTGAGTGTCTATTTTTTAGTTTATGAAAATATGTTTGATTTGTCATTTTGAAAAATTATTTCGAAAACGCATGTTCGAAAATATGAAAGTGAATAGTTTTTCGATATTTTGAAAAACTGAAATATAGAAAATAACATGAAAACAACAAAGAGAACATGGAGTTCTTCTTTCTTCGCATTCAATAATCAAATGGCTTTCCACGCCATTTTCTTCTTTCATTTTGAAGTGTTTGCCATTTCCTCCAGCCAGGGGCGGAACCAACCTTGGGCTGGGATCCGTTCAAGCCAACTAGAGAATTTTGAAATTTTTGAAGTTAAATTTAGGTATCCATTTCAGTTGATCAATTATCCAAGTAAAGCCCATAACAATCCTAATTAATTTTGGACGCCCATTTCAAATTTAATATTGCTTATTAATTGTTTTGAGTGTTGAATATGTTGATTAATTTATTTAAGTTTTTTAGGGTTTATCTATAGTTAGAGATTTTTGTGATAGTTAATTTATATGTTATAAAAGGATTTGTTTATCTAGATTTTTTGTGGTAGACTGGTAATTATTTAACTCCAAATTGCTCATGGAATTGATACAGATGTCATCGTTGATAAGTTTTATCGTGTGGTGGCTAGGAGGATGCATCACAAGTAACACTTCAAGATATTTTGTACTGCACATTTGTGGTGTTTTTTTTTAGCTTTTAAATATTTGACATTTAAATAAAATTATTTTTTTATATTTACGAATTTGAAGCCTGAATTATTAAATTTTTTTGGCTTGGAAATTTTTTTTTGGGGGATCCGCCCCCGAACCCCGGGGAGGGGGGTCTTCCCTTCAACCTCATATTTTTCCTAGTCCACTACATTTATATATTCTGGTTCCATCCCTGAGTGCAGCAACAAGTCCTCCGTTCTATAAACCTAGAAAATCAATCATGATTATGATTAGTGCCTTCACGTATCATCCCCTAACTTTTAACTTATACAGTCCACTGTTTGGTAAAAAAAACTTTTTTATAAACAATCACGTGATTTTTTTTTATTTTTTTTGGGGGAGAGTTTAGTACCGTCTCTAAAGCAGTAAAGCTGCCATATATGTTTGAACACTTTTTTCAAAAACCTGTTGAAATGCATTAATGGACTACAAGTCTAACAGAATTTACAAAATGCTGTGTCCTTTTAACCACAATAAGATCTGGTCGGTTCGATTCGACTACACGTAGAATTCTCATTAGAATCTCGACCATAAGTACTCTGTAACTCTGAACACGTATTATTGATGCTCATTAGACAAATATATATAGTACAAAGATTTCAATATAAAAAGGAAATTGAATCAATCTAAATCACTTAAATATAATCTAAAACAATATTTCTATGATAATGATAAGAATATAATATAACAATATATTTTTATGTTGATCTAAGTAGGACTTGCTTGCCATACTTGTGATTTTGGAGACCTGAGATGAACACTTTGTTCTTGAAAGAATGAGCCCTGGGCTTTACAGGGCCTGCTCTCGAAATTTTTTTTAGGGTAGGCTGAAAAACAACAATACAATTCATATTCACACAAAAAAACGTTTTAAAACTCTACAAGCATCTCTTATTCACCAACCACAAATAAAAACTTTCACCAAGAAAACAAAACTTTTTCATAACGTATGGATAGTTTACACCTTCAATTTGTAAAACAAATGGTAATTCTTAGCAGCCCTCTTAAAGCTCAATCTCTTTCATCCACATTTATCATCCATAGTTAAAGAACACAGAAGAAAAAATGCCAATCACTAAAACACAGTTATTCAGGTAATAAACTGAAAAATGCAAAATGATTCTCTAAAGATAGAGTCATGTTCCACAACAAAAATACAGTATTTTAAAATACCACAAGGACACCTTACCCAAATTTCACCACATAATTTTTTTAAAAGGATTCATTCATAATACCTCACTTTAATCTAAATATTGGAATAACTAAATCCAATTGTCACTGTCACAACTTACATTTTAATCCTAAATATTGGAATAACTAAATCCTAAATAGTGGCCTACACTGAGAATCCGTTGAGGGGAGGAAGAAGCGGAAGTATAGCCCAGAAGGTTGGTTTGTGCCGGAACCCTATGTTCAAAATCGAAAATCCAATAATCTAATTGACTAATCCAAGATTCAATTTTCAACACATACATGATTTATATGAAGAATAGGGAGCCTAATAAGTAATAATACCCCAGAAAAATGAATACCGAATAAAAAAGGAAAACCTACCTGAAGTCAGAGCTGTTTGTGGTTTGAATTTGAGAGAAAACCACTCACCAGCGCCACAACGCGTGCCGGTGAAATGAAGCCAGGTGGCAGGCGATGGTGGACAGTCGACGGAGTCACAGAGGTGAGGATTGGGGGAGCTAGAAGCGGGGTTGTTTTGGAGTCGGACTTGAGGATTGAGGAAGAGTGAATTAACAAGGACTTCACAGAACCAGTCTCTTGTTATTGAGCAATTTTGGGTTGGGCCAGCCTATTTTGGGCTGATAACGAGAAAAAAAATGGGCTCCTAAAAAATATAGGCCCGTGGTCCTTGAGGCAGGTCCAGCCCTGCCTCTGTCATATATTCCTTAACATGCCTTGCAAGATTGGAGTTTTCATTGAAAACTCCAATCTTGAAACGAAAATATATTGATGGAATGATAGGCATAATATTGTAGACTATGGAGAGGTTGAACGAATTTACTAAAGATAAGAAAAGATGAAGGAAAAGTGGATAGGAAAGTGAGAAGGAGGCCCAATAGGGGCCAAAACCAGGCAACAGTAGACACAGATGAAAGAAGTGAAGCAGCTAGAAGTACAGAGAACCGAGCAGAAGAATTGAAGATGCTGTTGGAGATTGTGAAAGAAAAAAATCTCGAAAGAGTTCAACAGAGTTGGGGGTAGAAAGTGTGAGGAGAATTGGAAGAGAAGAAAAATATAGTAAGGTGATAGAATAGTGGATAGAGGGGAAGAGAGAATAGATTTTACTGTAAGGTGAGAGAAAAGTGGAGAAAGAAGAAAAAGTGAATACTGCTAAGAAGAAGTTTCTATCTATGAAGTCATTGTGTGGGCGCATGATTTTGTAAGGTGACAAAGAAGAGGATACTGTTGGATCGAATTTGTAAGGTGACAAGGAAGAAAATTGGGTGAGAAGAAAGAAAGAGCAGAGAGATGGCCGAGAAGGAGGGGCTGGTTGAAGGAAGCAGTTTCTATCAACCGGAGAAGTTGCTAGAAAGAATTTGAGAGAAAAAAAAAATTGAACGGGAAGAGAAATAGGTGGTGAACGAGTTTGACAAGAATCGGCCAAGGAGGAGGAGGCCCAATAAAAGAAATGGTTTCAGGAGACGATCAAAAGAAAAAATATATATATTAGAGGGAGACAACCATGAGAAAAAATATGCTGAGAAGAATTATGGGCTGCTGGAGACAGAATACTGGAGGAAGAAGACAGCGGATGCAATGGAAAAGATGAGATCTGAAGAGTCAGAGGCGGAGTGGGCAAAATTAAGAAACTGCTGGATAGATGGAAAGTGCTGAAGTAGTTTGCGTTGGATAGAGTTATGGAGCAGGAACTGGAAGACTTTTGTTGAACAAATAAGGAAGAAAAAAATATGGCAGATAAAATAATGGAGCAGGAGCAAAGGAAGAAAATAGGGAAGAAAGAAGAAGAAGAATTGACAAGAGCCAACCAAGGAAAAACCAGAAATATTAGGGAGGCTCGAGTGGTGTATGTGAAAAATAGCCAAGAAAGAAGAGAAGTATGAAAAGCTTAAGTTGCGTTCTCTTTGTGTTTTAATTTCCTATTTTTATTTTCGAAAATATTTTCCATTTTCTATGACTTTTTTCGAAATTACTGAAAACGCGTTTAGTTTGTTATTTTTGAAAACTATCTTCAAAAATGAAAAGCTGGAAAACATATTCTGTTTAAAATTTTACAGAAAACTATTTCTGTGTACTTTTAATTATATTGTTTGTGAATATAAATGAAATAAAGATGTCATATTTATAGCGACCCAGAATTTTTACGCAATTTTATAATTATTTTAATATTTAGAAAATTGTGTCGCTACTATTTCACCTATTATTTTGAAGTTAACGCCGCGACGGATTCGTCTAGCCAAGTCAAGAAATATCGAATTTGTTCGATTTTAAATTAAAATCCGAATTTCTAAAATTATGTTATTTTAATTATTTATTCAAAGTATTATTTTCAAAATCATTTTGAATTCCAAAATTTTATCAGTTTTAAATACGTTTTCAAATCAAAGTTAGTCCAATATTTATCATAATCAAAATTTTACATAACTAATTCTACACCAATTTTCCATCTACAAATCATCATTTTGTCTAAACACTTTACACCATTTTCTATTCTACCTAATTCTATACTATCCTATTCTATAATACCTAATCAATACATATATTTCTCCTATCCCCCATCACAACTCACGTTCCCCACATTTTGTTTCCTTCTTAATTATTCTTTCCATCTCATTGTGTACAATCACCAAGCATCTCCACACATGGACAATTGGAACACCTCAAAGCATCATCATTATCATACCCATGTTTCCACCCACGATTTCCCCAAACCATCTTCCACCAATCCATTTCTTTTCTAATTCTTTTCTACTTTTGCACCTAATATTCTCCAACATCAATTAGCATTTCTTTACACCTCATTTCCACCCCTCCAATTATGATGTTTTCCACCTTCTCCATCACCACCTGCGAAATCCATCACTATATCATCACCTGCAGAAACTTCATCACACAACTTGAATGATAGCCTGCAACCAATAATTCCAACACACATCCAGCAGCAACCACAAACCAACCATCTCAGCCATTAGCATTAATTTCCTGCAATCACATTTCCAATTCCATTTCCAGCCTTTGACCTTTACAGCTCCATCTTCCCTCCCATAACCACCAATATACACTGCCAAACCAAACCAAGTTCTCTACAATTGAGTAAAACCACAGCACTGCAAACCACCTTCATCCCCATTAATCATCACCACCATTATCACTCCTGCACGTTTTCTTACACTGCAGAACCTCCACCTTCATCCCCAATCACCATTGATCAATCACCAATGTTCCATCACTGCCAGCTGACTCAATCATGAACCAATTTAAATCATAAACTACAAACTCCACCAGCATCACATTCTGATCATTATCATCAGCACCAACCATTTCGTTTCTCCCTGTTTTGATCTCCAAATCAGACAATCAGCAGCATCATAATCAGAATCAAACACAAACGAGCTCTATCACCATCACCTAAATCAGAAACCAACTTTCACTGCAACCTTCGTCCCTACAGAACCCAATGCAACATCCCAAAATCACCATCACCACCCAACTCCCCTGCAACTGCATCAACCCACGAACCAACACCAATCCACCACTATCATCACAAGCAAACTATCACCACCAACAATTCACCGCCGTTCACCAACCTCAACCAAATCAACTGGCTGCTGTCGAATCCAACTACCAGCAATCATAGATAAAACCGCACCAAATCAAACCCAAGATATTACCAAGAACTCTAACCCAGTTACCTACCTCTACCGTCGACCATTTATGGTCGGATTCTCCACCGGAAGTCCCGACCTGCAGCCCCGGTTTCACCTCGAATCAGCACCCAATCGTACCCTTTCTGCTACCAGCGACTCCTCTTTGACACCGCCATGAAACGGCGGTGATAGCGCCGTAGAATCACCGGCGGTGTTACTCGATCGCCAGCTTTTGTTTCTTCAGCCGTCGCCTTCTCTGTTTCTCTCATCTCTCTCTGAATCGAATTTGGTAGAGAGAGAAAATAAATCTGATATATTATATTAATTTTCAGAATCTGCAGTTTAGTCCCTGAAGTTTTAAAGCCTTTCAATTCAGTCCCTATGTTTTAAAATGTCTTAATTCAGCCCTTTCAATTCTTTTAAAGTTATTTCAAATCAGTCCCTATGTTTTAAAAAGGTTTTATTTCAGTCCTTTCAGCTTTTAAACTTATCAATTTCAGCCCTTAAGTTTTAAATGAGTTTAATCAGTCCCTCATTTTTAAAAATCTATTATTCAGTCCCTGCTGATTTACTTTATTTTGATTTTAAATCCCAACTTTTGAAAATATTCATTTTAGTCCCTCAACTATCAAAAGTATCTATTTTAATCCCTCAACTTTCAAAGTATCTATTTTAGTCCCTGAACTTTCAAAAGTATTCATTTTAGTCCCTCAACTTTCAAAACATCAATTTTAGTCCTCAAATTATAATTTATCATTTTGAACTATATATTCGATAGACTAAAGTGACTTATTGGCTAAGACGAAGCGTACGGAGAATTTAAAGAAATTGAAGTCATTCCCGCTCAACTTTGCACTCGTCGGATTTGAGGTAGACTCGCACTTATTAATTGATTTAAATTATGATTTCATATAAATGTCATGTGACTTGTGAAAGTCAATTCTCAAGAAAATTAAGTATGTTTTATGAAAGGTAAATATACCTTATGTTTTTATGAAAAGTAAGTATACCCTATGTTTTTACGATAATGTTTTATATGTTTTGGATCATTGCTATGCACATAAGAATTCTTACCACCTAAGTTCGGTAAAATTCTTGTGTCTCCATAAGTTTATGAGGATTTACCACCTAAGTTCGGTAAAATTCCTGTCTTTCCATATGTTTATGAGGATTTACCACCTAAGTTCGGTAAAATTCCTGTCGCGTATGTTTATGAGGATTTCGATCCTATCTTATGTTATGATAGAAATGATCCCTATGAATTTCATGAATTATGTTTTGGTATACTTACTGTTATTATGATTTTACTACATAAGAATTCTTGCCACCTAAGTTCGGTAAAATTCTTATATTTATGAGGATTTCGATCTTATCCTATGTTATGATGAAAACTTACTGTTATTATGATTTTACTGCATAAGAATTCTTGCCACCTAAGTTCGGTAAAGTTCTTGTGTCTTCTTATGTTTATGAGGATTTCAATCCTATCTTATGTTATGCTTTAAAAAGAAATTATGTTTGGCATAATTAAAATGTTTTTATAAGTATATGGTTTTCAAAGAGCTATTTTCAAAGAGCCTATGATTTGCAAAATATGTCCCGTGCTGTAATGCACAATATGAGTTTTATCAAGAGCCGTTTTATAAAGAAGCTCTATCAATGCCCGTTTTATAAAGAGCCGGGATTTATGTGTTTAATCATCTTATAAATTAAATTAATTTGCGATGAGTCTACTGAGTATTTCCCCCATGAAATACTCACCCTACTTTTTAACAGTTTTGCAGATTTCGGAGACGGTGGCGAGCGATGAATGATGGTGGCAATAATCGTTAAACGGTTGAAAGTTTGACGTTAATGATTTCCGTATTTTCCAAACAATCGAATAATTTAGAGAAGTTCATTTATTTGAGAAATTATGATATTGGCAATTTCTTTACAATATTAATGGTTCTATTTACTATTTCAAATGGTTTCATAAATGTTTTCAATTTTAGCGGCCATTACAGTTTATTTAATGTTGCCAAAAATGAATTTCAATTATTTCTTCCGCAAAAATATTATTCGAAAAATTTAGACAGAAAATGACGTAGTGAATCGGGTATACGGAACTCGGGGCGCTACAAGTTGGTATCAGAGCTAGTCTGCGTTTCTGTAGACTGGTAAAATTTTCAAAAAAAGAATTTTCAAGAAATATTTTTCATTATAAGATTTTTATTGATGAAGATTGCCACTGCCATCATTTCGCTCCACCAACTCCGAGGTAAAGAAGTTTATAATGTTTAAAGTTATTTCAGTATTTCGAATACTCATTTTATTGATTTATGAGAAAGAATGAAGAGTATTTCGGATACTTATGATTTATGAGAAATAAGAATGTATTTCTTCGAAAATAATGATGTTGTTATGCTTTGTCATAACTTATATGCTTTAATGTATGATTATGAGAAATTTTTTAAGAAAGAAAACTAGTGTTGAGCATAATGGGAACAATATGATTTTATTGAAAATTAAGTAATGGATATTATGTTGAGTAAGTGAATTATTTCCTCTATTTTGAAGAGAAATTTATTATGAAGTTTGGCCTTGTGAATATTTTGGGAATATGATTTATGGCATATATTTATAAGTATGAGTTATCTTTTGAGCCATTAAGGTATCGAAGGAAGTGATATTGTGATATTGAAAAAAAATATAATTTGAAATTGTTATGTTGAGGAATTATGAATTGAATTATGGGATATTTTTGATGATATTGAAGTGTTGGAATCATTTTCAATATTTTTAGATCGTTGTGATCAAATGTGGAGTTATTTATTATTGTGAGTTATGAAGTATGCTTATGGTTTGGGATAAGTCCAAATTACAAGGGAGACTCTGTCCAGAATTTTATCGTTTGGAAATAAGAGCATAATATGGTATGCAATCACTAAGAGAATTGAGTTTAGAATTGCAAGTTCATAAGCAAGATTGAGTAAATGATAAGTTATATTTTGAAAGACGAGTGAAGACAAATATAATGGCATTATTGGGAAGAATCTTAATTATTCTTGGGAATGGATTTATCACTTGTAAGGAATGATCACTTGTATTGGAGAGTATTATAAGGATATGAATTTTGAGGAAAATAGGGATAAGATTTTACAGTGATGACTTATTTTGGAATGGTGTTCAGAAGAGGGATCACGGTAGAATCCAAGATTTTTTTTTTAATTGATATATAATATTGGTGATCAGATTGACGTATAAGGTACGTGATAGATATGACGACTAGACGGTTAAGGAATGTTATGGTTATGCAGGGAAGAATCGTGTGAATATTGAGTTCGATGATCTTATTTTGATGGTTTATTGCATTATGGTGAAATATTATCTACGATTGAGAATTTTCATTTTTAGTCATAATATATGGGTTTATTTAAAGATTTAGTGATACAGTTTCGATTAATTATTATTGGTTGTACTTTTGAAGTGAGTAAATATTTTGGCTACAATAATGGAAAATCTGAGATGATCAGTTGTGTGATTTTAAATTATGGGATTGTATCTTTGGGTTAAGCAAATATGATGAGGAATCCTATATGATTTACAGAAGTCTTATTTAATGGTGATAAGATTAATCAGAGTATTGTTCATAAAGTGTGATATGAATTGAAGTTTGGGAGAATAGAAAATTTTAATTTTGAATTTCAGATTTGGGAAATTAGTGAAGTTTCTTAAGTTTGAGAATAACATATCTGATCCTTGTGATGCTGTTTTAAGTTAGTATCTTAGCTCTCAGCTAGAATGAGTATTTGATACCGAGTACTTGATGTATGATTTAAAGTATAGAAAAATGAAAAGTGGGAACAAGAGTTAATGCGCTGTTATTTTTCTCGACAAAAGAAAATTTGATGATAAGATTGGAGATATGGAATATTTTATTGGATTTTGGTACTGATATTTTTGGTATAATAATCAAGGTATAGTGAGATGATACGGGAATACGTGAAAGAGAAATAAGGACCGTATTGAATCAGAATTCATAAGTATGTATAAGTGAAAGAAATACTTTGCAGGAAATGTGGTGACATTTAAGTAAAGAATCTTAGTTATTTGGAAGATATTTGTTTACTGAATTTTGGGTTACAAATATTGGAAAGATAAGTTGATGATATTATGTTGATATGTTTGGGTATATTACGTAGAGAGAATATTCAGGTAATTCTTTGATTATTATTTTGGGAATATTCGATGTTAAGAAGAAAGGAAATTTTTTTTATGATATGATATATCAGTAAAGATTTGTTGAAATTTTAGAGATATATACGAATATTTGAGGTCACATGATACGATGATAAGTGACAAGTTACATGAATACTACAAGATATGATGAAATATCACATACGATTGGGAAAATTTCATTTTGATTCAGAAGAATTTTTGAGTAGACACATATGTCTATAGAAAAAGTCCATGTTCTTGAGAAAACAAAGTGATGCATTTAGTCAAAGTCCAGTTGGTTAAAATGGTTGGGTTAAATATGGTAGCGATGATGCTACATAAGGGAAGAAGAAGAAGAGATTCTGATTAAGTATTCAGAAATCATAAGATCGAGTAAGTTTAATTTCGAGGACGAAATTATTTTAAGGGGGTAAGATTATAGCGACCCAGAATTTTTACGCAATTTTATAATTATTTTAATATTTAGAAAATTGTGTCGCTACTATTTCACCTATTATTTTGAAGTTAACGCCGCGACGGATTCGTCTAGCCAAGTCAAGAAATATCGAATTTGTTCGATTTTAAATTAAAATCCGAATTTCTAAAATTGTGTTATTTTAATTATTTATTCAAAGTATTATTTTCAAAATCATTTTGAATTCCAAAATTTTATCAGTTTTAAATACGTTTTCAAATCAAAGTTAGTCCAATATTTATCATAATCAAAATTTTACATAACTAATTCTACACCAATTTTCCATCTACAAATCATCATTTTGTCTAAACACTTTACACCATTTTCTATTCTACCTAATTCTATACTATCCTATTCTATAATACCTAATCAATACATATATTTCTCCTATCCCCCATCACAACTCACGTTCCCCACATTTTGTTTCCTTCTTAATTATTCTTTCCATCTCATTGTGTACAATCACCAAGCATCTCCACACATGGACAATTGGAACACCTCAAAGCATCATCATTATCATACCCATGTTTCCACCCACGATTTCCCCAAACCATCTTCCACCAATCCATTTCTTTTCTAATTCTTTTCTACTTTTGCACCTAATATTCTCCAACATCAATTAGCATTTCTTTACACCTCATTTCCACCCCTCCAATTATGATGTTTTCCACCTTCTCCATCACCACCTGCGAAATCCATCACTATATCATCACCTGCAGAAACTTCATCACACAACTTGAATGATAGCCTGCAACCAATAATTCCAACACACATCCAGCAGCAACCACAAACCAACCATCTCAGCCATTAGCATTAATTTCCTGCAATCACATTTCCAATTCCATTTCCAGCCTTTGACCTTTACAGCTCCATCTTCCCTCCCATAACCACCAATATACACTGCCAAACCAAACCAAGTTCTCTACAATTGAGTAAAACCACAGCACTGCAAACCACCTTCATCCCCATTAATCATCACCACCATTATCACTCCTGCACGTTTTCTTACACTGCAGAACCTCCACCTTCATCCCCAATCACCATTGATCAATCACCAATGTTCCATCACTGCCAGCTGACTCAATCATGAACCAATTTAAATCATAAACTACAAACTCCACCAGCATCACATTCTGATCATTATCATCAGCACCAACCATTTCGTTTCTCCCTGTTTTGATCTCCAAATCAGACAATCAGCAGCATCATAATCAGAATCAAACACAAACGAGCTCTATCACCATCACCTAAATCAGAAACCAACTTTCACTGCAACCTTCGTCCCTACAGAACCCAATGCAACATCCCAAAATCACCATCACCACCCAACTCCCCTGCAACTGCATCAACCCACGAACCAACACCAATCCACCACTATCATCACAAGCAAACTATCACCACCAACAATTCACCGCCGTTCACCAACCTCAACCAAATCAACTGGCTGCTGTCGAATCCAACTACCAGCAATCATAGATAAAACCGCACCAAATCAAACCCAAGATATTACCAAGAACTCTAACCCAGTTACCTACCTCTACCGTCGACCATTTATGGTCGGATTCTCCACCGGAAGTCCCGACCTGCAGCCCCGGTTTCACCTCGAATCAGCACCCAATCGTACCCTTTCTGCTACCAGCGACTCCTCTTTGACACCGCCATGAAACGGCGGTGATAGCGCCGTAGAATCACCGGCGGTGTTACTCGATCGCCAGCTTTTGTTTCTTCAGCCGTCGCCTTCTCTGTTTCTCTCATCTCTCTCTGAATCGAATTTGGTAGAGAGAGAAAATAAATCTGATATATTATATTAATTTTCAGAATCTGCAGTTTAGTCCCTGAAGTTTTAAAGCCTTTCAATTCAGTCCCTATGTTTTAAAATGTCTTAATTCAGCCCTTTCAATTCTTTTAAAGTTATTTCAAATCAGTCCCTATGTTTTAAAAAGGTTTTATTTCAGTCCTTTCAGCTTTTAAACTTATCAATTTCAGCCCTTAAGTTTTAAATGAGTTTAATCAGTCCCTCATTTTTAAAAATCTATTATTCAGTCCCTGCTGATTTACTTTATTTTGATTTTAAATCCCAACTTTTGAAAATATTCATTTTAGTCCCTCAACTATCAAAAGTATCTATTTTAATCCCTCAACTTTCAAAGTATCTATTTTAGTCCCTGAACTTTCAAAAGTATTCATTTTAGTCCCTCAACTTTCAAAACATCAATTTTAGTCCTCAAATTATAATTTATCATTTTGAACTATATATTCGATAGACTAAAGTGACTTATTGGCTAAGACGAAGCGTACGGAGAATTTAAAGAAATTGAAGTCATTCCCGCTCAACTTTGCACTCGTCGGATTTGAGGTAGACTCGCACTTATTAATTGATTTAAATTATGATTTCATATAAATGTCATGTGACTTGTGAAAGTCAATTCTCAAGAAAATTAAGTATGTTTTATGAAAGGTAAATATACCTTATGTTTTTATGAAAAGTAAGTATACCCTATATTTTTACGATAATGTTTTATATGTTTTGGATCATTGCTATGCACATAAGAATTCTTACCACCTAAGTTCGGTAAAATTCTTGTGTCTCCATAAGTTTATGAGGATTTACCACCTAAGTTCGGTAAAATTCCTGTCTTTCCATATGTTTATGAGGATTTACCACCTAAGTTCGGTAAAATTCCTGTCGCGTATGTTTATGAGGATTTCGATCCTATCTTATGTTATGATAGAAATGATCCCTATGAATTTCATGAATTATGTTTTGGTATACTTACTGTTATTATGATTTTACTACATAAGAATTCTTGCCACCTAAGTTCGGTAAAATTCTTATATTTATGAGGATTTCGATCTTATCCTATGTTATGATGAAAACTTACTGTTATTATGATTTTACTGCATAAGAATTCTTGCCACCTAAGTTCGGTAAAGTTCTTGTGTCTTCTTATGTTTATGAGGATTTCAATCCTATCTTATGTTATGCTTTAAAAAGAAATTATGTTTGGCATAATTAAAATGTTTTTATAAGTATATGGTTTTCAAAGAGCTATTTTCAAAGAGCCTATGATTTGCAAAATATGTCCCGTGCTGTAATACACAATATGAGTTTTATCAAGAGCCGTTTTATAAAGAAGCTCTATCAATGCCCGTTTTATAAAGAGCCGGGATTTATGTGTTTAATCATCTTATAAATTAAATTAATTTGCGATGAGTCTACTGAGTATTTCCCCCATGAAATACTCACCCTACTTTTTAACAGTTTTGCAGATTTCGGAGACGGTGGCGAGCGATGAATGATGGTGGCAATAATCGTTAAACGGTTGAAAGTTTGACGTTAATGATTTCCGTATTTTCCAAACAATCGAATAATTTAGAGAAGTTCATTTATTTGAGAAATTATGATATTGGCAATTTCTTTACAATATTAATGGTTCTATTTACTATTTCAAATGGTTTCATAAATGTTTTCAATTTTAGCGGCCATTACAGTTTATTTAATGTTGCCAAAAATGAATTTCAATTATTTCTTCCGCAAAAATATTATTCGAAAAATTTAGACAGAAAATGACGTAGTGAATCGGGTATACGGAACTCGGGGCGCTACAATATTTGAGTTGCAAACCAAAAAATAAATGAAATAGTCTCAATCACACAATTTGGTTATGCCAAAAAAATTCAAAAATTCATGTTTTTCTTCTAAAGTAATCGTTCCACATTTTACCCTTCTAGAGTAATCGTTTCATTTAATACTTAATATATATATATCCTTCCAGTAAGCACTCATAACGTTTAAAATTTAAATTTCAATAAAATTTGTAGAGATCAATTTACGTTAATCAATGATATCCTTACAAAATAAGTGTCTACAATATAAAAGTAAAAAAGAAACGTTTAATAGTTAAGCACATGACACATCATCAGAATGATGGTTGAATTTGGAGTTCGTCGCAAAAAAGAAGTGCAATTCGAAGTTGTACATCAAAAGTTATATATGTTTGAAGATAAATGACCTATAAAGCAAATATGGGAAGGACTGAATTGAAAAAAATAATAATTGCGGACTAATGTGCAAGAAAATTTGAAATTGAGGGACCTAAGTTGCAAATAAATTAGGGTATTTTGAAAGAAATTTCAAAATTTGAGAATTAAAATGACAAATTTTGAAAATATGGGACCAATAATGTAATTAAAAATGACAAATTTTGACAAATTTCAATTTTTTTGATTTTTTTTAAATATGAAAACACGCGTTTTCCGCGTTTTCATATTATAGTTATAAAGGGTGGAAAACGTGAAAATCACGTTTTCCATTTTCTTTATAAAATTTGGAAACATTTTCAATTTTTTTTCCCAAAAATAGCACAAGAAAATACGTTTTTCGCGTTTTCGAAAATAGAAAACAGCTGAAAAAGTCAAAGAGAACGCAACCTTAGGATTGCTCGTGAGAGTTACACTAAATTTGACGCCACATAGAAAAGAATATAAGAGAATGCACAAATATTATTAATGTTCTTAGGCAAAAATATAGTACAAGAGTTTCAATACGAAAAGGAAACGGTCAATCTAAAGCACTTAAATATAATATAACAATGCATGTGTTTGATTCTCGTTAAAGTTCATTTTAATGCGTTTTTGTATAGTGAATTCATTAATTTAATAATAAATATAAATTGCTGGGAAAGACAATGTCAGTCATCATTACAAAGAAGCTGTTGAACATTGCCTTTCCTATATTACCCTCAGCCAAATTCACAATTGCAATATGTAAGTCATGTTCTTTTTGCTATTTTGAGATCGTTTTCTGTTTTTATTTTCGAAAACACTAAAAATGCGTTCTATTTACCATTTTAGAAAACGCATTTTGAAAAAAAAAAAAAAAAAATTGTACACAAAACGCAAAAAGTCCAAAACCTCGTTTTGGACGTTTTGTGTATATTTTAACAAAAAATGTTCAAAACGCGAAAAATACGTTTTGGGATGATTTTTTTTTTTTTTTTTTTAAGAATTATCCTTGTTGATTCCGGGCCCAAAGAAAGGTACAGTGATCCACCAGCTAAGGCCCAATAGTGGCCCAGCGGACCCCGACCCGCCGTTAAAGGCCTTAAAGTATCACCTGGGATGATTTCAGAGGTGGTACGCCAAGCAAACCTCTTTAGCCGACCTGGTTAACGCACCAGCCGATGTGCTTTATATTCAGCCGGGGCGCTTTATGGCGTTGGCCAGAAGAGAGATGGAGTCAGTGATGGGACACTGCCTTTACCAAGACGTGACGGCGCCCATCCCCTACGAAATGTAGCAATGATTACGGTTGAAAAGCAAGGTTGTCACTTCCATGAGCTAGGGTGATGACAAGTGTAAAGTATGCCACGTGTCGCAATCCGAGACAAGAAGTTTCACTATAAATGAAGCACAATTGTCTCCAAGTCGGGGGTTAGCAATTTCTCACTCTTAACTCTATACTTCTCTCACTCCCTTTTCTCTCTTCTACACATTTATATTTCCCGCACCCAATATACATTTGCCCAAAATGAGTACTGACTTAGGCATCGGAATGCAAACGGGAGCCACCTAGGCCCCCTTTGCAAACTGATTGTTTGTCACAGTGCGCAGGAGATCCACGTGTTCAAGAGGGAGGAGCTGAGACGTGTTGGTCCAAGGTCCATCCGGATTTTGTGGTCAACATTTTGGCGCCGTCTGTGGGAAGCCATACTGCTAACCATGAAAACACATGGTAAAAAGCCACACATCGAAAGGTTGGCCTTGAAAAAGGTAAGAGCTTTGAAAGATAAGCTTGTTGGCCTTGAAAAAGGTAAGAGCTTTGAAAGATAAGCTGGTTGGCCTTGAAAAAGGTAAGAGCTTTGAAAGATAAGCTGGTTGACCTTGAAAAAGGTAAGAGCTTTGAAAGATAAGCTGGTTGGCCTTGAAAAAGGTAAGAGCTTTGAAAGATAAGCTGGTTGGCCTTGAAAAAGGTAAGAGCTTTGAAAGATAAGCTGGTTGGCCTTGAAAAAGGTAAGAACTTTGAAAGATAAGCTGGTTGGCCTTGAAAAAGGTAAGAGCTTTGAAAGATAAGCTGGTTGGCCTTGAAAAAGGTAAGAGCTTTGAAAGATAAGCTGGTTTGCCTTGAAAAAGGTAAGAGCTTTGAAAGATAAGCTGATTGACCTTGAAGAAGGTAAAAACTTTGAAAGACAAGTCCGTTAACCTACATAAAACCTTGAAAAAGGGCTGATAACATCTTGAAAAAGAGTGAAGAACCACAAAAACCTTGAAAAAAGGTGAAGAATCTCTTGAAAAAAAAAAAAGAAGAGGAGAAATACTACATAAAACCTTGAAAAAGGAAGGAAACCTTTTGAAAAAGATTGGTAACAAATGTCTTGAAGAAAGGCCTCCTCAAAAGAGGGACTCTCCTTCTCATTGTCCCCAAGTGGCTCACCCTCGTATTGCCTAAGTGGCATGGCCGAAGTGCTTCCTTCATATTGCCTAAGTGGCATGGCCAAATTGGCTCTCCCTCGTATTGCCTAAGTGGCATGGCCGAAGTGCTTCCTTCATATTGCCTAAGTGGCATGGCCAAAGTGGCTCTCCCTCGTATTGCCTAAGTGGCATAGCCGAAGTGCTTCCTTCATATTGCCTACGTGGCATGGCCAAAGTGGCTCTCCCTGATATTGCCAAAGTGGCATGGTCGAATTAGCTTCCCTCTTATTGCCTAAGTGAACTCCTTTCCAAAGGACCTTTTCCATGGACTCCTTCTGAAGCACCTCTCTCGAAGGACCTCTTCCATGAACTTCTTCCGAAGTACATATCCTAAGGTCGTCTTCATAAATGTCGCAGCAACACAGTGTCAAAAGACACCTATAGTCATGTCTGATTTAAATGTCGCGGCAACGCAGACTCATGAAACAATAAAAGATTTGTTTATTGCCGAAGCGGAACGGTTCGGAGAATTTATTATTAAGCTCGGCTTAAGTGTCTCCACGACACATGGTCTCAGAGACCTTATATTCTTAAGCCTCGGATTAAGTGTCTCCGAAAATGACACGGCTATGGGAGCTCTACCCACTCGTCTCCAGAATGGCATGACCTTAGAAGTTTTTTCTGAATTCACACCGGATAAAACACGGACGAGGTAATATGTCGACGTGATTTAACCCGAACCTGATGTACTGAAGTAACACCGTTACAAGTTAACAAAAGAATAAGATCATTGATCTAAGTCCTCGTTAGGGGCTGCTAACAAGCATAATTCCAAGTAAACATGAATAGCTTAGCAAACCCCCACAAATAAGGGATTTCCCCATTCAATGGAATCCACCCCGGACTAACAAACTGAGTACTTACAAACGAGGCTATAAAGCATGAATACATGGGACTCCTAGGTGGATGTCCTCCTTTAACTCCGGAGTGAATATTCTATTAGATGAGGGTGAAGCATACTTGGTTGATAAATCTATGAAACAATCTGAAGAAGAAATTGGAGTCAATTAAAGAAACAATGGTAAATAAACTTCCATGAGCCCTATGGGGAATCAGAATTACCTTGCAAACCGCCACAGGAGGAACTCCATTCTCACTGGCACATGGGTCAGAGACAGTATGTACGGAACAATTTAAAGGCATATCGCCCATGTTATATTTTTAACCAAAAATGGCCCCGATGTAATCACCCTGGACGTAAACAGGGGATTCACGGGGAAGTACGAGTTCTGACCCATTCAGTCAAAGCTAAGCGATGGACATAAATGTCTTTAGCGCTTAAATTTGAGGGACTATCACATCCACCAGTGACTCCAAGGACCGGCACAAGCTTCGGACTATCCTTTATTAAACTATGTTCATCCTATGATGGACCATCTCATATTGAATGATGACCATCTTACAATACGAACTACTTGTGTATAGCAGAGCAATACATAAAATTCACATATAAAGATCAAAGGTGAAGTAGATGAAGATTCACAAAAGACAATGACAAAAACAGGCATCCTAAGCAGGAGCGCGGGAAATGTTGGCTTCTTTAGAAGAAGGGCCGCCAATGACGTTTTCAAGGGGACTTTCCTTACTAACATCTTGGAACTTTGGATAGAAGGCCTCAAACAATGTTGCCGAATACGAGGCGTTATTAGCCGGGTTAAGACTTGCGAAAGCCTTGAAGGTTAAATCCGTAGTGGCCAATAGCGATTCGCAGCTTGTTGTGAGCCAATTCAAAGGGCAATTTTCTGCCAAAGAACCTTCTATGGTCGCTTACTTGAAGAAAGTAAGAGATTTGTCCGCGCACTTCGGAAAAATGGAGTTGCAACACATCCCCAGAACAGAAAATTCCAACGCCGATGCATTGTCCAAATTAGCAAGTAGCAGCGATTCAGAGTTACACAATCTAATCCCAGTTGAGCGCATGTTGACTTCGTCTATTGAGCAAGGACCGGAGATTTTTGGCGATTGAAGAAGAGGGATCCTGGATGAACCCCCTGGTCGCCTATTTGAAACATCAGATAGTGCCAAACGAGCCAGAAGCAGCTCGAAAATTGCAGAAATACTATGCGAATTTTGTACTCTTGGACGACCTACTTTATAAGCGGAGTTACACCTCTCCTTCGCTGAGATGTGTGGGACCAGAGGAAGGGCAGTATGTGATGAGAGAAATCCATGAGGGCATCTGTGGCAACCATGCGGGGCACTATCGCTAGCTCGGAAAGCCCTCAAACAGGGGTATTTTTGGCCCACTATGCGAAAGGACTCTCATGACTTTGTGCGCAAGTGTGATAAATGCCAAAGACACGCAACCATACTGCATCAGCCACATCACAGGCTAACCGTGGTGACCAGCCCTTGGCCTTTTTCAAAATGGGGGGTTGATATTATAGGTCCTATGCCTAGGGGTGCCGGAAATAATTGCTTTGCTATAGTAGCAATTGACTACTTCACCAAGCGGGTCGAGGCTGAACCACTTATGAGAATCACCGAGGCCAACACCACCAAGTTCATTTGGAAGAATATCATATGCCGGTTTGGGGTACCCCATTCGCTGGTTAGTGACAATGCTAAACAGTTTAAAAACATAAGCGTGGACGAGTTGTGCGGTGATTTGGGAATTAGAAAGCTGTTTTCATCTCCACATCACCCGCAGGCCAACGGGCAAGTGGAAGCAGTGAACAAGACCCTAAAAAACACCCTGAGAAGGAAGTTGGAGTCCAAAAAGGGCGCATGGGTAGATGAGCTCCCGCAAGTGCTATGGGCGCTTCGCACCACTTCTCACACCGCAACTGGCAAAACTCCGTTCTCATTGGCATATGGCGCCGAGGCGGTATGTCCCGTCGAAATTGGGGTACCCTCACTTCGACAGATTAATTATGACGAAGTGAGAAATGAAGAAGCACAAAGGGCCGGTTTGGATTTCCTCATGGAGAAACGGAACGATTCTCAAGTGGTGATGGCCAGATACTAGGAAAAGATGGCTCGATACTACAATAAAAGGGTGAAAGGGCGACGCTTTAATATTGGGGACCTAGTCCTAAAAAAGGTTTTTCCTTCAACTCAAGAACCAGGAGTAGGGACTTTGGGTCCCAATTGGGAAGGCCCTTACAGGATCACAGCCGAGGTGGTACCTGGTACTTACATAATTGAAGATTTGTCCGGGGTACCTTTGTGTAATCCTTGGAACACAGATCACCTTCGTCGCTATTTTCAATAAGTCAAATTCCACTTCAACGAGGCACAACGTTGTCACATGATTGTATGAAATCGCTAGTTAATTATGATGAGGATTGCACCAAATACTAATTAGCCATGTATATTCGTCATGCATGAAATTGTTGAAAACAAGGGACTCTTATAAAGCCCACACGACGATCACTGTATTATTTCTGAAATCCATACAAACTCAGACGTAAGTGCCTCAGACATTGTCATATGAACCAAAGTTCTAAAAACGATGAATTAGTTCGTACATACGGGGTGCTCTTTCGCGCGAAATATTAAATGTTTCCGCAAAGTGGTTGATACTTTCACGCATACACTTAAGCGAAACACTCACAAGACATATGCGTGCTAAATACTGTGGATTCAAACGTAAAAGTCCCTATATTATTTATGTTGTAAAAACATAAGCGCACGTCATTGAAATTATAGATTGAAAATAGGCACGCCACAAACAGAAGTTAATGCAAATTTGTAAGAGGTGTTACTAAATGTAAGGTAAAAGTTGCTCAAAAGTTGGTCGACATCAGATTTAACCAGCAAGCGTGAACGCATTAAGCTCCTTAAATCTGAGGGACTAGACATTTACAGACATTTACAGATACCCGCATATCGTCATACAATTACGAACTACTCGCACTTGGAAATACTCATGTTTAAGCAGTAAAGAAAAAACGTTGCTGCACCAAAATATGAATAAACTGCTCCATTCATAAAAATGAGACATGTACAATATGAAGTGCCGGGGGACTTACAAAAAGAGAAGAAGAAAACAAAAAACTAAAGCTAACAAATGCAGAAGAGGACTATTGTGGAGGAGGGACATCTTCCAAGGGGCCTTTATCAGACACGCCCAGAGGATCCGCAGGATTACCTTGAGGCTCGGGGTAAAAAGCCTCAATGGAGGATAGGTCCAGTGTCGGAAAAGCTTCCTTCACATCCCCTAAGGCCATTCTGGCCCCCAAGTTCCCAAAGACCCTCTGCATAGCCTCGTATTCCGGGGTATCTTCGAAAGTATCCTTGAAATTCTGAACTGCCTTAGAAACTTCTTCACCCAGAACCTCCTGCACCCTAGCCGCAATGGTACGCTCCAAGGCCTCAGAAATTCTGGAGTCAATATGTTTCTCAAGGGAAGTGTAGTCCTCCTCAGCTTTCTTCCTAGCCTCCAGCTCCCTCCTCAGCTTTTCATTTACTTCTGCCACTTCGGCTTCTAACTTCGACTTGGCTGCATTAACGACGGCCAGGGCCTCAGAGGCAATAGACTGTGCACGATTGGAATCATCCAATTTTTTGCATAAGGCCGCCACGTCTGATTCAGAGGCATGGAGGTCATGCTTCAATTTGTCATTGTCCTCTTGGAGGCGCTTCGCATTAGCCCTCTCTTCTGAAGAAGATTTGCGGGCTATGGACAGCTGGGCCTTAAGGTCATTAATCTCCTTGAGCATATTGTCAGCGTGGCGGAGAGCAGTCTCAGCATCCCTCTTATCCCGTTGAGCTACCTCCACGGAGGACTCTACCTCGTCAATGAGAGCCAGAGTTCTGGCGTTCATAGCTTTGGCAGCGAGCAGCTTCCGAGACGGAGTAGCACTGGAGGAAAAGGCGGCCCAACCCTCTGTCCAAAACTGTTCGGTAATTAAGGCCGCCCTGGCTGGAGGCGAACTGGGTGAGTCGAACAATGAAGGGTTGAAAGTGACATCTCTGGGGAGGATGCTGGTTTTAATATGCTTAAGCTCTTCCGCCCCTTCTGGTGTCACTTCATAAGCCAAGCCCGGCATGGGCACGGATGGCTCGTCCTCCAGTTCCTCGATCATTGATGGCGGAGGTGCGGAAGTGGACTCCTTGCCTTTTCCCCTTCTGAGCCTTTTTAAGGGAGCAGGCTCCTCCTCAAGTGCTTGCTCAGAAACGCCCTCTGACAAGGAAGGTGGCACTGGAGCATCCTTAGTCTCCCTGCCCCTCTTGGGTCCGCCTCTATCCGACCTCTTCCCTTTCCCTTTGGCGACGCCTTTTTCAGGATCGGCCTCTCCAGCAATGTTGGGTTGTTGGGGACCCACTGGCAGCAAAGTGGGCGGTGGCAGTAGAGCTGGGAGAGGGCCCTGAAGTTGGGCAGTAGACTTCTCAGACACTTCTCTTGACACCCCAATTTGCAGGTCGGTCAAGACCGCTTTCGGCTTTCTTTCAACCTCGCTCCCATGGCGCAGATCCGGAGGAACCTTCGTAACCATGAGGCCCTTTAAAGAAATCTTTGGGAATTCTTTGGAACCTAGCAAGGAAAGGAGGACAATGGAGGTTATATAAAAAATAAAAAAAAAAAAAGAACAAACACAAGATGTAACAGCAATAAGGAGGCGAACTTACTCATAGCTCGCATAAGACCGTGTTTAACGAATAATTTGTTCTGTTGTATGACCCCTTGGAAAGTGCCCTTGTAGGCAAATAGACGCCTCACTGCCGCTAGATCCGCGTCAGGGAGGAGATGGGAAAAAGTGTCCCCTGCCATAAGCCAATAATATGTTAAGAAGCAGTCAAAAAAAGTGAGTATGGATGAAAGAGCAAAAGACGCATGACACTTAAAGACTCTAAAGCAAATATAAGACTCACTAGGCAGGGAAAGAGTTCGGGGAACTGTAATTTCTGGACTAGGGTCCACAGGGGAACTCTGCCACTCCCCAGCAACTCAGAACCACTGGTTCCTCCAGTTCTTTATTGAGGTAGGGTGACCGGTAATAACGGGAGTATAAGAACCTCTGGGGGACAAATAATACCAATCCTTGACATCCGATCTCACGTCTCTCACCCTCCTAACTGATTTCTTCAAAGTATAGAGAGTGTGAATTATGTGCAGTGAGATGGGATGATCCGGGTTGACCTCTTGCCACGCCAACCAAGTCCCCACAGCCTGAGTCCAGAAATTGGGGACCAGCTGGTAGGGGCACAAGTTATAGCTCCTAAGTAGTGCCCTGAAAAAGGGATGCAGGGGGAGCCTCATCCCGCAAGAAAGGGCATCGTGACATATAGCCGCCTGGCCCAGGGGAGGGCTGCAAGGTCGGCAGGAAGGGGTAGGGAGCACCAGATGGACCCCTTCTGGCAACCTGAATTTTGTCGAAGCCGAGGCCAAATCGATCCTTCGGATTTCAGTAGCAACCTCACTGCTTTCCCATGACTCTGGGTTTGGATCGGGGTCGACATGGTAGCCCGAAACTTTGTTGACCTGGTCAACCCAATCTTCTACCTGAGCGATCTCCTCAGCAGTCAAACCCAACTCTTCCCTATGCGCCCTAAACGGTGCCCTAACGATCAAGCCGAGGTCCTGGTGACCTGAAGAGGAGCCCGCCGCCATTTCTCCTCCCAAGTCCCTGTCTCGTTTGCTTCGGAGTTCCCTAAGCGCGGATTCCTCCTCGGATGACAGATGAGCCATGTAGTTCTGGTGTTTTTCTTCTTCGCTGTCAGAATCACTCAAATAAATTATGCCACTGGTTTTCCTATTTCTCCTCTTAACCTGCTCCCTAAAGAAACGGGAACTAAAAACCGATAAAGAGATGGGGCAGAAACCTCTGATGGGAACCGCCATCGCTAACATTTCCTGTGAACCCGTTCCCCCAACTCTTTCCATTTTTTCTTTTTATTTTAAAGGAGAGTCAGACTCAACAAAAGAAAAACAAAGTGCAAAAACAGAATTCTCAAACCCACAATGAGAAACTAAAAATAAGAAAGTCTTGCATATACAGGGATCAAGAGATTTACATTCAAAAGACGAATGCTTGACACTGTGCACTTGAAATGAAGAACTCGCCAAGGAAAACTGTGCAACGTTAAGGGTGGATGCTGGGTAGAAAACCCTTGAAGAAAAGACACGAAACTCGCAAGGAAGAGAGAGACGGCGCAAGTTTTCGCGAAAGTATGGCTGCAAAGATTCTAAGAAAATGGTAAAAGGTGAAATGGTAAAATGAAGAAGGATTTATAGGCATCCTAACGGTCTAGATTCCTTGAGTTTCGTGAATCGCATGATTAATGTGGGTAACTCATGCTCCTTGGAAAATGGGCTAATCAAAGCGCCAGCCGTCAAAGGGAGAGACAAAACCGTTCAGCTACCACGGTGAATGCCACGCGCTGTTAAATGCTACCCCCCTCCCATTTCATGCGTATATTTCTTGGAAATAAATACCAATAGCCCATCCGAATTGAGTGCGCCGCCTAGGAAACGCGCTGACATGATCATAGCCATCAGGGAGCAGAAATCCGAGGCGGAAGGTCGGCTATAAAATCATAGCAAATCCTACACGACCATGAATGATCCCTTCGGATTTGAGGGACTAGTGTTGATTCCGGACCCAAAGAAACGTACAGTGATCCACCAGCTAAAGCCCAATAGTGGTCCAGCGGACCCCGACCCGCCGTTAAAGGCCTTAAAGTATCACCTGGGATGATTTCCGAGGTGGTACGCCAAGCAAACCTCTTTAGCCGACCTGGTTAACGCACCAGCCGATGTGCTTTATATTCAGCCGGGGCGCTTTATGGCGTTGGCCAGAAGAGAGATGGAGTTAGTGATGGGACACTGCCTTTACCAAGACGTGACAGGCGCCCATCCCCTACGAAATGTAGCAATGATTACGGTTGAAAAGCAAGGTTGTCACTTCCATGAGCTAGGGTGATGACAAGTGTAAAGTATGCCACGTGTCGCAATCCGAGACAAGAAGTTTCACTATAAATGAAGCACAATTGTCTCCAAGTCGGGAGTTAGCAATTTCTCACTCTTAACTCTATACTTCTCTCACTCCCTTTTCTCTCTTCTACACATTTATATTTCCCGCACCCAATATACATTTGCCCAAAATGAGTACTGACTTAGGCATCGGAGTGCAAACGGGAGCCACCTCGGCCCCCTTTGCAAACTGATTGTTTGTCACAGTGCGCAGGAGATCCACGTGTTCAAGAGGGAGGAGCTGAGACGTGTTGGTCCAAGGTCCATCCGAATTTTGTGGTCAACAATCCTAACTTGGAACCAAGCTTAAATAAAGTTTTATTGAATTCAATATCAACATTACAAAAAAAAAAAAAATTAAGAGAAAATTCTTGTTTTTATGTTTCAAAAAATGCCTTGATAAATGAACTCTGATAGTTTTGAAAGAACTTGCATTTTCTGAATAGAACTAGAGCTTCCTCAAATCCCGAACTTGACCAAACTGTGTTAATATAGACTCTTAATGCTCACATTAGTGTGTTGCATGTAACCATTATTTTAGTGTATTGTGAAAGGAGATTTAAGTTTGAGCCAGTAATTTTCTGCAAGCAAATTAGTTAAAATTATTTAAGTAATATTCTGTAAAACTTCAAACAGAACGTATTTTCCAGTTTTTCATTTTCAAAAACAGTTTTCAACAAATTTGAAAACAAAAATAAAAACATGAAACATAAAATATTTTCGAAAATAAAAATACAAAATAAAAATACAAACAGAACGTCACCTAATATTCCTTAGAGGACAATTTGGGAAACAGAATATAAAGTCAAAAGAATACAGAAACATTTGTGACAGTCGATTGTCACTGTTGTCCGGCTTTTCATGCATGGGACCCACAAAAACAAAAGATGATTTGACGGATAACTCTTTAAAATGACAATTTTCGAAAAATTAAATAGATGCAATATATTTTCATGTTGATCTAAGTAGGGCCGGGTGCATGATGCATTTGGCTACAACCGGCTGCCTCTGTCATATATTCCTTTACAAGAAAGTGAGGTTTTGATGTACAAATGGTGGATAAGAATTGTATAGTAGTTGTTTTCTGGATTCCTGGGTTTTCACTTTTCAGAACGTTTTTGAGGATAATGGGTTCTGGACTCTGGAGAAATCTTTTGTGAATCTTTGAAAGATATAATCTCAAAATGATCAGTAGCAGAAGTTACAAGACATACAAAAGCGTATGTAAATTAGGCTTATTGGAGCAGATTTAGCGGACGCATTAGACAAATCCTTGGAAGAAACCGACGACTTTCTGAAGTCACGTTCAGGTCCTTCAGGAAGATCAATCAGTAATCGACTGGAACCTATGTTGCTTATACTCTCCATTTTTTAAGAAGTACCTGTATTGAACACACGGATATGTGATAAGGGTATAAGATTGTTATTGGATCCGTAAAACCAAAAGACGATACAAAATTAGTCATTCATAAATTTCTCTTCCAACCACATCAGACATATTTTGAAGCTCAAGATCTCTTGAAGTTGGTTCAGAATGATGAGTGTAAGGAGATGGGGATTACTGATTAGAATGAGTTACCTCTTGAACAGTCAGACCATCAAGGTTTTGTTCTGTCTGATTGCTTCATTGAACTCTTCACTCCATTTTTGCTTTTTTAGGGAACCTCTGTAATATATTTTAGTATTATGTGATTAGTGCCATTTGAACTTAGTACCAAGTACAGCAACATTAACTTTGTTAAATACTAAGTTTAGTGATGCTAATGAAAATCCACAGGAAACATTAACCATGTTTCATCTCTAAAGATCACAACATTGCATATTGTAAACTGGTATTGTATATTGAAGGACCTCAATGAGACCCTGTGAGTCTGACCCTTTTCCAATCTCTTTTGTTCAAGCATAATTTAGATGTAAGTCATATTTATTTTGATTAAGAAAAACCAAATCATTCTATCAAATTATAGAGGATCATCTTTTCAGGTCAGTTGACGTACCTGCAAACATTGGATTACAGTTGGATTAATTCCTGCAAGCATCTGTCGCCCAAATTTGTCATCATCCATCCATGTAAATTTGTCCCCTAAAATGCAGAAAATCTCAATCGGGTTCTGCTTTTTTAATAAAACAACTGAATAATGAAAATTACATTTTATTTTAAGATAACATGCTTATAGTTATATTATATGTATTCAAGCAACACCTGCTATGATTCCAGGCAATGGAGATTTCACTGGTTTCTTCTTGATTACTTGTTTAATTGTTTTGAGAAGATCATCAGGCACTGCTGGTTTCAAAATCTTCACTACCCATTCTTCCACTCCTTGGGCCCCTAGTACTTGTGAACAACTGCTGTATCTCATTGAAGGACTCAAAATGACTCGATCCATCTTTGAACATTGCTTTTTCCTCCGGAATAACCAAACGCATAGCTGCCTAGATTACATTTGATATGAACTCTGATAGTTTCTTAGGGCTAAACCGCTCATCTGGAGGTATATATATGTCAACGTTGAATGATTCAGGTTGGTTCTCAGTTCTAAAATCTAAATATTTTTAAAAACCATATCAACCTATATCATTCCTATAGATAATTTAATTATAAAACAGTCAAAAAGATTCTGAGAAAATCAATTACCATGGTTGCTGGAAGGACGACCAGTTCTTAATCTACGAGGATATGGATATGACTGAGAACCACCTAAAACAGATCTTATATACTCCAGGCCTCTATTGGGATTGCCATGGTCATTGTAGTAGTCATAGTCATAATTTGTTGAGTGTAATCTCTGAGGATTCTAATCATTCCATTGATAATCAACTCACCCGGGTCGATCTCAGAAGAACTGTATAGTTGAACTGAAGTTGCTTTTCCAGGACCAGATTGCCCTGGATAAAGTTGAATGATAATTTCTCCATAGATAATGCTCTGTTCTGGATGTCTATCTCCAAAACCCTCATGAACATTGATTTTGCCTTGAAAACAATTAAGACAATCAATAATACAAGAACACATACCCTTCCTTTGAATTTGCAATCTGACTTTGTTCTGTGCCAATACCAGAAACAAGAATTTGCAGATATGACGCTAAAAAGTTATTGGATTAGAACAGAATCAGCTATAGAAGTGTTGTGCTAACCTTATACATTTGTCAATGGATCAGATTCTTGGCTCATTCTGGGGTTTAGTTAATATATGTGTTCATAGCTTTCTCATTTACCATACCCCATGCAATTTTACATGTTTGGCCAAATGTAAATAATACTGCATCTCCTAAAGTTATATCAATATTTATAGGAAAAAAATTACATTTATCGATCACGATCACGGGATAAATAAGCAAGGTCCAATATAATTCCTTTGAGTTTTGGATAATTTTCACTGTAGGTTCACCAGTTGGTTATTAACTTTTTGTGGGTTGTGAAATTAGAAACTCCTTAATACTGTTATGCCACATCAAAATACATGTATTTACTAGGATAACTCATTGGTTACTTCTAAAATCATACCTAATGAAACAAAATTTGCTCAGCTTCAAAGACCTGCAATCCGTAATTCCTGACAAAGCAACGATATAGAGTACGAAGAAGGAAAAAGAAGTTGAATCCTATCTATTGCTTCATATCACACATGTCCCAAGTGTCTAAAATTTTCGGGGGAGACAGTTTTTCATTTTCCTAGTAAAGATATTGAGAAGTGTTGTTTGACATTGATATAACATGAACTCTTTAATGGGCAAAAATATAGAGTACTCATCTTCATAGTCAAGTAACCAAAATATGTTTCCATACTATTCAAAACAGAAACCCTACAACTGACCCCAAAATTGGTAGTATCAAATGATCAAAAGATTATGGAATGTCCCACGGCTTTGGCTCAGGCACTGCCACCACCATTCCTTGCAGCTCAGGAGAGAGAACCACCTGGCAGCCGAGCCTCGAGTGCTTATTCAGAACCCGGGAACGAGAATTCCTCTTCAAAACGTACTGCTCCTCGTAGGATGGAGGAGGCAGCTTCTCCAGCCACTCCTGGGCGATGTGGACCTCGCACTCAGCCGAGCACGCGTCTATTTCCTCAAGCCGGTGCGAAGCCGGGTCTATTAGATTACGGTTGGTTAATGCCTTGAGAAGGGTTTGACCGGAAAGTCCTACAACCTCATGCTTGGTGCCGTTAGGATCAATTGCGAAGAGCTTGACTATTCGATCGGCGACCTTTTCGGAGGAGGAGGTGGCGGAGGATCGGATTATGGTACAGCGTGAAGAGAGCGCCAGGGTGGCTGTTTTAGTAATTTGGGACGCCAGTTTCTGGAATGTGGAAATCGCCAAAGTAGAGAGCAGAATTTTCTTGTTCCTGCTGTTGTTTTTCATTTTCCATTTTATTTTTTCGTACGTCTTTCGAAATGTGAATTAGGTACAAAATTATAAAATGTGGATGATTGGTCCCCAAGTTTCAGAAAAGGAAGCAAGTCTTTTACCAATTTAGGGGTGACAATAAAATTCGAATGATCCGTCTCGAAAATTATCCGTTCCATCGAGTCTACGGGGCGGGTTTTCCGCCCCCGCAAAGTTTTTCGGGGCAGACCTGCCCCGCGACCCAATTTTTTTTTTTTTTAATATTGGAATGAGAAACTAAAAATAAATTAATGAGGTCAAGAAGAATTGAACATTGGTGGGATGTAGGAGTATGAGAATATACAACCACTATACCATTATGTTTATTAATTTTTTTTACCTCAAATATATATATATATAGCCCTTGTTTGAGCCCCATTATTTCAAGTTAAAACTTGGGTTTTAGAAATCTAATGGTTAAAAAGTGGTTTGAAAAGTAAAAAATTGTGGGCTTGACTTTTTTGAATGGTTGAGATTGATTACTGTAGAAAAAATTTGTAAAAAAAGTGTGAAATAATGGGGCTCAAACAAGGGCATAGTATCTTTAAAGTCCAAACTTAAAAACTCTAACTAATTCGACGCTTAAGTTTTTCACCTAAAATTTCATTACCAATTTTGAGAAGAAGGGGAAAAAGAATAATCATAATTTTCGGGTCATTGACGAGGCGGGTAGGTCGCCCCTCCCCTCCCCGACCCGCAACCCTCCCTAACCCGACCCACTCCATGAACAGTCACTGGGCTGGGCGGGATTTCGGGTTCGGGAGGGTCGAGGGACGGGGCGACCCCGATCCACTCCGAATCCAACCCATTGCCATCCATACACCAATTACACAAATCATCCAAATCCATTTTCTTTAATTTATTTTTATTAGAGCTCTTAATATAGTTAAGAAGTTTTCAAAGATTTTATTGCTTCATAGGGTTAAATAAACAAGTGGCCACTCAACTTTATTAGTGGTGTCACTTTGACCACCCAATTTCATTTTATTTCACATTGATCACCCAATTTCACATTTAACTAGGGCGGGGCATCATTACCCATAACCCGTGGACCCGACACAAACCGACTCTTATCGGGTCGGGTTGGTTTCAACTTACCAACGGTTCGGGTCGGGTTTACAAATCGGATTCACGGTTTAACTTTTCAAACCGACACAAAGTTGAGAAGTTCTTTAAACCTAGTCTCCATTCTTCTAATATATCAGCTCTCGCCAGAAATTGGTTTTCACCTAGGCACTCTCTATCCCAATCACTCTCTGCAAAAAAAATCAAATATGCCGCTCCAAGTTTGAATGTTGAAATCAAGGAAAATAAGTTACCGTAGTTGGATTTTTCGATTCTTGTCCTTGCACTAGATACCGTAAGTATTTTCTTTTTATAAAGTGGCTTCAAGTGTTTACAAGGAATTTTGAAGAAGATTTCATCTTTATTTTCTATTTATACAGCAATTATAGAGTTTTGAAGGCAATTTGAAAGAAGATCTCAACTGGATTTAGCTTAAAAATGCATACGGTCCGAACCTCTCACTTTTGCCGAGCTTCAATAGGGTCTGAACTTGCAGAAATCGTGGCTGAGTTGTGGAAGAAGGGTTGGTTCAAAAAAAAATGTAGGGAAAAACAAGTTACTAGACCCGAATAATCAGTTCGAGTCGGTTTCTGGGAAGCAAAAACAAATGCTTCGGGTTGGGTTGATTTTGTGTCAAAACCGACCTAACCTTTTGCCCAGCCTGACATTTAACTATACCACTGATCACTCTTTTATGTAATTTATATATCAATATGAAGTAGGGTGGTCAAGGTGAAACAAAATGAAATTATGTGGCTTGACAGATATTATGTGACGGTTGATTTTTCTTATATACTAAATGATTTGAACACAAATGTTTATTTCAACATAAGCTCGTAACAAATTAAACCTTATTCTCAATAAATTTGAAGTCTACTACATCAATCCATACTGTCCTTTTTGAAATGAAAAAAATTGAGAGATAGATTAGGCCTCGTTTGGCGTGTGTGTGTCTATATATATATATAACATTTTTAGTAGATTTTAATAAAAATTGATGAAATATGTGATTGAAAAACTGTAATCAAAACCAAATGGGGGCTAAAATTAACTCAACTTGTGGCACATGTTAAGTTTTCAAGGAATGAAATGAAATAGCAAAGAAAGAATCACTAAACCAACCCCAAATATTGAAAAAAGGCTTCACTGTTAAAATATCGAAATCGTGCGAGCTTTACAGAGGCAAAGGAGTAACTGTTCCTGTTT
The DNA here is from genome assembly GCA_963555705.1 of Ligustrum vulgare. NCBI lineage: Eukaryota > Viridiplantae > Streptophyta > Magnoliopsida > Lamiales > Oleaceae > Ligustrum > Ligustrum vulgare. Next base: position 5,028,423 of record OY743180.1, read on the forward strand.
CGCGTATGAGATTCAATACTATAACTGTTCAAATATTAGCCCAATACAATTATCGCAAATGCATGAAAATATAGTCTGAGAGACGAAAATGAAGAGGAAACTATTGTTGCCAACTAGTGTTTTTACCATGTCACAGAAACACGAGAAGAGGCAAAGGCTGCCTCGTCTTACCACCCATATTTTGCATGTGTTTGTGCTTTAGTAAGGAGACCTTTGGAACGTCGCTCTGCAAGCTCCATCTCTTTCTGTCTCAAATCGTACAGTAAGGAACCAATTTGATGCTTTCTTTTATGCAGCTTTGAAGGCTTACCCTTGGTTGAAGCGGGCTACAAGATGGCAAAATGCAGATATTTGAGATGCGTCCTCAAAGCCAGTCATGAAATTCGACAAGAAAAGATAAAATAATACACGCGATCAAGTCGGCATATAATTTATCCAAAAGAAAAGAAAAGAAATCAAGAAGTGTCCAAAAACAAAATAATTTCTTAAGCTATAGTTTAGCACAGTCATGTATGATTCAACTTCAATGCTGAACATTCATGCTGTCCATATAACATCTTTAGTACCAGCTTCATATCAGGTACTGCTGAGTATATAATTGCCATCCTTTCTTATCCTATGATTCACCAAATGCACAGTAATTTCAGACATGAATCCCTGTCCACCTACACAGGGGAAGGAAGAAGAAAACTGACGGGGGCCAAAGATAAAATGAAGTAATGTAGTTAGATCCATGCCAAAGACGTGGTTTCTTGGAGAGAGAGATGAGGAGGAAAGGCAATTTTCTATGGAGGAAAATGTCAACAGAACTGGAGAAGTTTCATGTTTATAGCTCAAACCCTAACTCCAAAAAAAATAGTAATACACAGTGCCAATCCTAAACTCGTCACCTGAGAATGCAATCAAAGACAAAAGACCACGAAAGAAAACCTAGAAGTAGAACATATTATAAGCTAAGAGATAATGGCAAGAAACAGGTCACAAACTTAACTTGAATATTGTATAATGTACACTACGTTAACTTGATGCTAGCAACTACAATTTTCAGCAACTCTTCTACTTTTTGGAGACATATTGGATTCATAGATAGATATTATTTTATTACAATAAAAGTAAGACTTCAGCCTGTTCCTCAATAAACACTATGGCTTGTTGGAAAATAGTTCCTGTCAAAGATATTGTTTCCCTCAAGAATCTTCGACTTCAAATGGATCAAAGCTTAGCCTCTATTCTTCAACGCAATCATTACAATTTATAAATTAATTTATAAACAACACAATTTCTCAAACCACTTTAATCACACACATTTTCTCTCTCCACTTTTTAACAACATATTTTACCTCAAAAACATAAATAAATCAATTTATAATTGCTACAGTGTTGCCGAACAGAGCCTAATCTCCTCTAGCACTCCTGACTGCATCAGCCAGCCATAAAGACAAAGCTAACTATACCCTCTAACTTGGTGTTGAGAAAAGGCATGAACAGTTGGAAAAGATTAAAAAATTGTAAACATTTGCCAAATATTTCATGACCTAATGAACCCCCTAAACAACAGTTGTGCATAATGACGTTCAGGCAGCCATTAACAAATAACTGGACCGACGAGAAGCTAGTGGCATTGGAATGACACAACCAGAAATTGTCACATTAGATTATGGGAAATCAGATTGTTAAAATGGGATTTTCCACCACTATATGGTGCTTCTGCTGACTATATCGTCCATGACTTAAAGCCTCACCTGCTTAGTTAAAGTTCTACGAGAGATCACTAAGTAGTAATGACTATATGCAATGGTGTGATCAAGGTCTTGTCTCAACTCACCAAAAGATTGCAAATTTTAGAGAGTGAACTTATAATTTTCTAATGACACTTAGGAGCCAAAAACCATACCTGGTATGCAGGGCCAAAAGCAATCCCAGTTGATTTAACCTGGTCCTCCCTCGGGCGATTTTTCAACAACTCATCCTGCTTCACCTCAACAAACTGCTCGGGAGCATCCTTCCTACCCCTCTTTCCAGAGACTTGCAATCCACTTTCAGCCAATCCTGTTACCTCCGCCGCTGCAGTTGAACTGGATCCATCAATCAGGTTACTATCATACTGTCCATAGTCTCCATAACCCGTACCATTATTTGCATAATCTCCAGTTTGCCCATTCCAACTCGAAATGTCAACACCTTCACCAGTTCCAACACTGTCATTATAACCAGCATTGTAGACATCATAATTCGCATGGCTCTCACTCCCTGAGTTCCAATTAGAATGATCGTAACTCAACGATGAGCCATCACCAGACTGATTTTCTGAATATCCTATACTGGAATTCACATCAGCGTCACTCCCATTGGTACCGACCATATTTAAATTTGATGCTGAAGCGTTAGTCTCAAGCATAGATCTCCTACCAGTACCTAAAGCTGAAGGCATAGATCCCAATGTAGTCGAGTTCTTTGGCGCAGGAATACTTGATAAAAACGACTTCACAGATAAAGTAGAAACAGACTCTTTTGACTTCTTTTTTTGCTTTTCTTTCTCATCCTCATCCGAATCCTCCTCTTCGTCCTTAGCCTTATTCGAAATAGGATTCACAATTGGCGGAGGCCTAAATTGAACAACCCTTTTTGAACTAGAATCAAACGAAGCAGATGAAGTCATATTTGGGACGATATGAGGGGCTTCTAATATTCCGGATTTTGGTGACGGAAGTGAAGAAAATAGAGAAGAAGAAAATGACGACGATGAAGACTTGGGTTTAGGAAGCGAAGAAAACAATGAAGTAGAAGACGATTTAGGGTTCCTATTTTCTGGGATTTCATCTAGCTCCTCTCGTTTAAATTGCGGTTGGGGTTTTGGGACAGAGGGTTCCTTGAAATCAAATGGGGTCTGCGCGAGGTGGGATTTCGGTGGAGGTAGTGAATTAAAGAGAGACGATTTCGGAGGTGGGAGGGAATCGGAGATTTTCCTGGAAGGTTTTGATAGAAAATCTTTTTCTCCTTCATCTTCTACCTTTATTTTTTGAGGATCCACAGATTTTCCTGGTAGTTTTGGCTTCTGCTGTTGCTGATTTTCCTGTTCTTGTTCCTCATCTGAGGACGCGTAATTTGCTAGCAAAGAATCCATCAAAAAGACAATTAACTGAAATCCCTAATTCAGAAGCTGAAACAAGAGATAGGGCTTGAATTAGAGTATAAATGTTATCTGACTTCTGTGATACCCAGAAAATGGCGAGAGAGAATCCACCTGTTAACTATGATACCCGGCGGTGCAGATGGCATGCTCGGTACCCGATAAAATTTAGAGCTCAACTTTGTGACTAGTACTTTTTGGGTCGACCCGTAATACAGCTATGGGCGAGACCCATATAACATTGTAAGGCTTTTGACCAGCCATAGAAATTAGGGATAAGGACATGTTATACAACTAAAATTTTAACTTTTTAAATATAATAAATTTAAGATTTTTTTTTTTGAAAATCAGTTAATTAACTAATTAATTAATAAAATATTATAATAATTATTATTTATATATTAAATTAAAACTTATATAATACTAAATAATAATAAAATCAAAACAATACCTAATCCACAATCACTACATCCCAACTCAACCCAACTCAATCCCGCACTCTCCCCACCCCATCCTGGCAACCCCCACTCCTCCCCAATCCAACCCCAACCCACCCACCCACTAGTCCCATCCCACCCAACCCCTCCCACATCACCCCATCCAAAAAATAATTTTTTTTTTTTTTTAGATGTTTTCCCACCCTTCCCCAACCCCACCCACCCACCCATCCCACCCGACCCTACCCTACCACACCCCACCTCCCTCAAAATGATTTTTTTCAACTACTTTTCCACAATTTGCCCAGACCTACCCTATCCTACCCCGCCAGCTACCCCCACCTCATCCAAAATTAATTTTTTTCTTCTAATTTTTAACTCCCCCACCAACCTCGACCCAGACCCTACCCCAACCCACCTCATCCAAAATAATTTTTTTCCATTATTTTTTCACGACTCGCCCTGACCCTACCCCGCCACCCATCCCCAACCCCACCCCACCACAAAATTAATTTTTTTTTTTCCTAATTTTTCACACCCCCACCAACCCCACCCCAGCACTACCTCGCTACCCACCCCTACCCCCACCCCACCTCACCCCACCAAAATATGAATTTTCTTCTATATTTTCACACATCACCCTAACAACCAACCCCACCCAAAAATGATTTTTCTTCTATTTTTTCACACTTCACCTCAACCGCCCATCCTATCCCACCCACCCACCACCCTACCCCCATCCAAAAATATTTTTCTTCTATTTTTTACACCCCACCCAAAAAAGATTTTTCTTCTATTTTTTCACACTTCCCCCAACCGTCCCACCCTATCCCACCGCACCCCGTCACCCACCATACCTCATCAAAAAATTATTCTTCTTCTGTTTTTTCACACACCACCCCATCTCAACCCACCCTACCCCACCCCACCCCACCCCACTCCACCCACCCAAAAATAATTTTTTATTTCTACTTTTTCAACCCCCAACCCGACCTCGACCCCACCCTACCTACTCAACCCACTCCAAAAAATGATTTTTTTTCTTCTACTTTTCCCTACCTCGACGCACCCCACCCTATCCTACCCCCACCCACATGAAAAAAATGATTTTTTTCTTCTACTTTTCCGACCCTAACCCTACCTCATAACAAAAAATGATTTCTTCTACTTTTTCTACACCCACCCAACCTCTACCCCACAATCCCCACCCCAAAAGTCACGGTCAGTCACGCAAATTGACACGAGATCACGGTTAAGTCACACAAGGTCACGTAGAGTCACAATTACAAATTTAGTTGTAAAATCCCACCCCTCCAAATTCACAGTCAGTCACACAACGTCGCAGTTTGGTCAAACGAGGTCACAGTTAGTTCACAGGAGGTCACAATTAGGTCAAATGAGGTCATGGTTATATCACAAGAGATCACAGGTCGATCACATAAAGTCACACTTCGTTCTTACAAAGTCACAGTTCGGTCACACATAGTTATATTTGACACAATTGAAGGTCACATCACACCCTCGTCCAATAGTCACACCAAGTCACAGTTGGTCACAATCTATATAATTGGTCAAATCATTCATAATTGATCGCATATTATTTATTTATTGGTCATAGTTACCTACTACTTGGTCATAGTCATCAATAATTGATCACAATTTATTTATTGATTTATCAAAATTTACTTGTTTTCTTGATCACATTCGTACTTATCATAAGTCGCACAAACTCACAATTAGTCAATATTTTAATCACGTTTACCTATAATTGATCAAAATTATCATATAATTAGTACATATTATTTATTTATTGGTCATAACTTACTCGTTTCCTCAATCACAATTAGTTAACATTTTTGTTACAATTACCTAATATTTGGTCACATTCCGTAGTCTTAGTTTTCTTGGTCACATCCCTCATTTCTCATAAGTCACAATTAGTAAATATTTTGGTCACATTTACCTAATAATTGGTCACATCCCGTACCTGATCACACAAAGTCACGATTTGAACATACAAGGTCACAGTTTGATCACACAAGTCTCAATTCGGTCTTACAAGGTCACAGTTCAATCACACGATGTCATAGTTTGGTCACATGTGTTACGAAACTATGACCTTGTGTGATCGAACCGTGCCTTCGTGTGACCGACTGTGATTTTTTGTGATCGAATTGTGACTTTGTGTGATTGAATTTTGCAACTAAACCAATTGTGATCTAACTGTGACCTCGTGTGATCAAAATATGACCTTGTGTGATCAAACTATGACCTTGTATGACCAACTGTGACTTTAGGAATGTGTGGGTAGGTGGGTGAGGTTTTTCAACTAAATTTGTAATGCGACATTGTGTGACCAATTGTAATATTGTGTGACATGTTCTGACTTTGCATGTGGGGGTGGGGTAGAGTGGGGTAGGGTGGGGTGATCGAATTATTAGGTAAGTGTAACCAAAATGTCGACTAAATGTGACTTTGTGTGACTTATGACGAGTAGGGAATGTGATGTGATCCCGAGAGGGGATCACGACGAACACGCGGAATTAACGCCGGGAAAGTTCCGAATTCAGGTTGGAACAGATGACACCAATGCAACCCCGACCTCACGACGCAAGAATCAGGGGTATATTAAACCCGAGACCCATTACGATGCAGAGATAAGAACCACAAAGGGGTGAACGCCATAAGGAATGTCCAGATCCTTGATAAGTTCAATTTGGTGAACGCCACAAAGATATGATAATCTTTGATAAGTTCGAAAGTTCAATCAAGAACAATATTTGAGGGAAACCACTCAACAAAATTTTTATTCATCAAAGTTTGTTTACAATGAATGGAAAATAGGATATAAATAAGTAAAATAAAACCCTAGTCGCTAATGGACTCAAAATAGAGTTCTAACTAACCTAAAATAGCTTAAAACTGAAAAATGAATTAAAAATACAAAAAGGAATTAAAATCCGCATGATTTGCGTTAATCTGGATTTACAGCCGTGAAAACATCACTTCTAACTATACTTCTGCTTAAGGATTACGGCCGTGACTATAAACTTACGGCCGTAACTGTTAAAATCTTGGAACTCTTCAATTTCCACCCGAGGATGACTTACGGCCGTGACAAGCTAGCTTACGGCCGTAAATACGGTTCTGATCCATTTTGACTTGGTTTGATCTTTAAAGCTCTCCGAACCTGTTTGGATTCTTGTTTTGACTTGAATTGTAGTTCTTTCCGTCAAGCTCACCACGATTCGTATCATTCCCTCCTTCTTTAGGATGATTCGTCCCGAATCATTGTTGTGTTCATGATGTTTCACTATACCTCCTGGATCAAACGAAAAATTATGGATTCCATGACATGAATTGAAGAAGTGATGCTTCTCCAATCGGTCAACAAGAAGGCATTGAAACACAGGGAGAATTGACGAAGGTTGATGCAATTGAAGCTTCCATGCATATTCAACCTGCAATAAAGATTGAAATAAAATGTGGAGGGAAATGTTAGTTTCAAAAGGTACAAGGTATGGATCCTTGTATTCGTGATAGATCACCTCCCTATCCTCCTTTCTCACAATGAGGCTCTTTTCTTCACCTCTTTCAACATTTTCACTCTCTTGCTCAATATTTTTAACTCGAAGCCCAACCACGTCTTCTCCGAACTCTACATTTTTATCACCATGTTCATACACTACCTCACTAATACCCAAATGTGGATCTTCCACTTTAAAGCTCAAATCTTGAACACCCCCCTCAACTTCTAACTCATGCTTCTCATCATCAACAATTGTATATACAATGATTCCCTAGCTACCCAACTCTACCTTTTCCTCGCCAAATTTTGGAGTTTCTTTCATTACTTCTAATTTATGTTTCAAGTCTCCCTCCTTCTTTTCAACATCCCTATCTCAAGGTTCTTCTTGCAATTCAACTACAACTGCCACCTCTTCATCATCAAATTTTGGAGTTTGATCATCTGATTTTAATTTCAACTCCTCAGTTTCAACCGTAACAATCCTATCCCGAGGCTCCAATTGTAAAGTAACCACATTCTCACTTTCATTCCCCTTTTGCAATTTAGCAACAACCTCTCTTTCCCCCTCTTTCTTTTTTAACTTCGCTTCCTTTCTAACCTTCCGTTCATACATCATCCTTTCCTCATTAATTTCTCTTCGACTCTTCAAAAGCGCCCTTGCATTAATCTCTTCATCCCAATCAACTTCAATCCCAACCCTAGGTTTATGGTTACGCCTATATTCCCTTTCACTCCGTTGAGCAAGTTTTGCACTACGCATATCTACTGAGTTCTTAACTTTCCCCAACTTCGCATCTAATTTCACTTCCATTCTCGCAGCGAACTCCTCAAACCGTTTCTTTATCATGACAAGCAGAGAAGACTGATGGTTATCCATATCAGAAGATGATTTTTCTCGAAGTGTAGACATTTGGAATGGAATTGAATAATTTGACACAAGGATTTAAAATGAAATTTAATTTTGACTTGAAAGGCAAGGAATATTAAGAATTTTAAGGAAATTCAAGAAAGTGGTTCTTGAATTTTGGAATACTTCCCTTTTTTTTGAATAAAGGATGAATTTTCGGATTAAAAAAAAAATTTAATCCGAAATTTGACAACGAACACTGTAAAACAAACGTGACATGATTTGGATAAGAATCGAATAAAATAAACACTTTTGAAAGTTTTGTTGGATTTTATATGGATCAAAATTGGAAAAATTATGACTGACACGAAGAATACGAAGAACAAGAAAATTTGAAAGACTCAACAACAGGATATAGATGATTTTGTACAGGCTCTATGATAAAAACACAAAATCAAACTGGATAGAATGGAAAAACAAAACCTGAATCCAAAGTCCAGATTTGGTACCAACTGATGTGATCCCGGGAGTGGGTCACGACGAACACGCGGACGATAACAATGCAACCCCGACCTCACGACGCAAGAACCAGGGATATATTAAACCCGAGACCCGTTACGAAGCGGAGATAAGAACCACAAAGAGGTGAACGCCACAAGGAACGTCTAAATCCTTGATAAGTTCGATTTGGTGAACACCACAAAGATATGATAATCTTTGATAAGTTCAAAAGTTCAATCAAGAACAATATTTGAGTGAAACCACTCAACACAATTTTTATTCATTAAAGTCCGTTCACAATGAATGGAAAATAAGATATAAATAAGCAAAATAAAATCATAGTCACTAATAGACTCAAAATAGAGTTCTAACTAACCTAAAATAGCTTAAAACTGAAAAAGGAATTAAAAATACAAAAAGGAATTAAAATCCGCATGATTTGCGTTAATCTGGATTTACGGCCGTGAAAACATCACTTACGTCTGTAACTATACTTCTGCTTAAGGATTATGGCCGTGACCATAAAATTACGGCCGTAACTGTTAAAATCTTGGAACTCTTCAATTTCCACCCGAGGATGACTTACGGCCGTGACAAGCTAGCTCACGACCGTAAATACGGTTCTGATCCATTTTGACCTGGTTTGATCTTTGAAGCTCTCCGAACCTATTTGAATTCTTGTTTTGGCTTGAATTGTAGTTCTTTCCGTCAAGCCAACCACGATTCGTATCAGAATGTGACCAATTATTAGGTTATTGTGACAAAAAATATTAACTAATCATGAAAAAAACGAGTAAGTTGTGACCAATATATAAATAATATGTGACCAACTATAAATGATTGTGACCAATTATATTAAAGGTTGTAACCATCTATAACTTTTTGTCACCATTGGACGAAGAAAAGTATAAGAAAAAAATCATTTTTGGGTGGGGTCTGTTTTTTGGATGGGTAGCGGGTAGGGACAGAGTGTGAAAAATTAGAAGAAGAAAAATCATTTTTGGGTAGGGGTGGGGTTGGTGGGTGACGGGTGTAGGGTAGAGACAGGGTGTGGAAAAGAAAAAAATCATTTTTGGGTGGGGTGGATAGTGGTGGGGTTGTTGGGTGACGGGCATAGAGTCGGGATGGGGTGTGGAAAAGTAGAAAAAAAAAATTTGGGTGGGGTCAGTTGGTTGGGTGGGTGGCGGGGTAGGGTCGGGAGCGAGGTGGGTGGGTGTGAAAAATTGAAGAAAAAAAATCAATTTTGAGGGTGGGTAGGAATAAGATGGGTGGGTATGGTGCAGTGGGGTGGGTGCAAGGGTAGGATCTGGGTCAGGTGTGAAAAAGTGGAACAAAAAAATCATTTTTGGGTGGGGTTCGGTGGGGTCGATTGGTATGGTGGGTAGCTGGTAGGGCCGGGGGCAGGGTGGGTGTGAAAATTAGAAGAAAAAATCATTTTTGGGTGGGTGGAGTGGGTGGCGGGGTAGGGTGGGATAACATGGAGAGATAAAAAACTCGTTTTGTGGGTGGGGTGGGCAGGGTGGTGTTGGGTGGGGTTGGTGGGTGCGTGAAAAAGTAGAAGGAAAAAATCATTTTTAGGGTGGGGTGAAATTGATAGGGTGGTGTCGGGCTGGGTGGGGGTAGGTGGAAAAGTATAAGGGAAAAAATATTTTTTGCAATGGGGTGGGGTAAGGTGGGGGTGAGGCGGGCGGGGTGTGTCATGGTTTGTAGCTGGGATAAGATCAATTTGTCACTTTGCGATGAGGTGGTGTAGGATCAAGTGGAGTGGGGTTGGGTTGAGGTGGGGTGGGGTGGGAAGTGTAGGAAAACATCGAGAAAATATAAAAATAAACTTATTTTTTGGATGGGTATGATATGGGTGGTGAGGTCAGGTGGGTGGGTTGGTGGGGTCGGGGATGTGGCTAGGTGAGATCAATTTTTCATTTTGCGATGAGGTGGGGTAAGGTAGGGTCGAGTAGGGTTAGGTTGGGTTGGATTGGGGTGGAGTGGGATGGAGAAGTGTAGGAAAACATCGAGAGAAAATAAAAATAAAAATAAACTTATTTTTGGGGGTGGGGTAGGATATGGGTGGTGAGGCGGGGTGGGTGGGGTCGGAGGATATGGCTAGGGTGAGATCAATTTGTCACTTTGAAATGGGGTGGGGTGGGGTGGGGAATGATAGGAAAATATCGAAAGGAAAAAAATAAAAAAATTATTTTTTGTGTGGGGTGGGTGGGGGGTGGGGTGGTGGTCTGTGGCTGGGATAAGATCAATTTGTCACTTTGAGATGAGGTGGGGTAGGGTCGAGTTGAGTGGGGGTGGGGTGGGATGGGGAAGTGTAGGAAAACATCGGGAGAAAATAAAAATAAATTTATTTTTGGGGTGGGGTAGGATGTTGGTGGTGAGATGGTGTGGGTGGGTGGGGTCTGGGGATGTGGCTAGGGTGAGATCAATTTGTCACTTTGCGATGAGTTGGGGTGGGATATGGTAGGGTCGAGTGAGGTTGGGGTGGGATATGGTAGGGTCGAGTGAGGTTGGGGTGGGATGGGGAAGTGTAGGAAAATATCGAGAGAAAGTAAAAATAAACTTATTTTTGTGGTGAGGTGGGTGGGCAAGGTGGGTTGGTGGGGTCGGGGGATGTGGCTAGGGTGAGATCAATTTGTCACTTTAGGTGGGGTAGGGTCGAGTGGGGTTGGGGTGGGGTGGGGTGGGGTCGAATGGGGAAGTGTAGGAAAACATCGAGAGAAAATAAAAATAAACTTATTTTTGAGGTGGGGTAAGATATGGGTGGTGATGTTGGGTGCGTGGGCAGGGTGGGTGTGTGGGGTCGGAGGTGTGGTTAGGGTGAGATCAATTTTTCACTTTGCGATGAGGTGAGGTAGGGTCGAATGGGGTTGGGGTGGGAGTGAGATGGGGAATGATAGGAAAACATCGAAAGGAAAAAAAATAAAAATTATTTTTTGGGTGGGGTCGTGGGCGGGGCATGGGCAGGTTGGTGCGAGGTTTTGACGTCAAAATTTGAGTTTTTGATTTAATATTATATTAGTTTTAATATAATATATAGTAGATAATTATGTTTGTCTTATGTATATTATTATATTTATTTTTAATTATTAAAAACCTAATTAAATGAATTAGCACCTGAAATTTTTAGAAAAAAATTCGTTCACATGATTTTTGAATTGCATCTTTGAAATACAAGGTTCTATATAATTTTCCCATTAAATTAGTCGCTGTAGCCCACGTAGTAAAAGGTTATTCCCTTCTCCCCTATGTTTTAAAATACTCGCTTACACTTATTTAAGATTGAAGCTTGACATTCACGCTTTGTAACGTTTCACGCTTCGCTCGCGCGTTGCTGAACTTTTTTACGCTTAAGCTTGAAGTTTGATCTCGCATCTTCATCATGTTTTACGCTTTTTAGAATACTACGTCGAAGACTCGAAAGACTTACTTTTTATTTATTTTTTTACTTTTTCAAGATTATAATAAAAATTAGGAATGGCAATTGTGGCAGGTTCGGGGCGGGGATGCCAATCCCCGTCGGAGATTTACCATCCTCATCCCCGCCCCATCTAGTCTAAAAGGGGTCGGGGAGGGGATGTAGTTGGGACGGGGCAGGTCGGGTCGGGAACACCCATAAACTTCATTTATGTTCCCGTTTATTATAATAAATATACTTTTATCCTTTAATGTCTTTTTATAATGGTTATCTAATGCCTTATTTATACAAATTCTTTTCTTAAAGTATGATTATTTTACAAAATTCTCATTTAAAAGCTTTAAAGAATGATCAACATTAATAAAAAAAATTCATAAAGCTTATATAGAGTAGTACAAGTTTGATTATGATAAGAAGTATGTTTGGAGAGAATGAGATAAGAATTATGAGATTGAGAGATGAAAAGTAGTATAGAGTTGAAATGTAGGGCTTGATTTTGAAATTATATATTTGGACGTCGGGTTGTTCATGACATTTTTAATTGGTTTGATGTTTTTTAATCGAATTTTTAATCGATGATGGTTTCGGGGCGGGTCTGAGCGGGGATGGGGATTTGATAGCAATCCCCATCCCCGCCCCATCCTCAATCGGGTGTACTTTTCGGGGATTCCCTGTTCCATTGTCATTCTTAATAAAAAAATTGTCAACTTTTTAAGACTGAAACGAGCACTTTTAAATAAGTAGTAATCCACCATATAGCATTATAAATAATTTGAGACGATCTGTTTAATAAGAATGTTAAGGTTACAAGTCCGACTAGATATATTTAATCGTATTGTGTCTAACGTTTAAACATGTCCATCATCCAATTATTTTCAATTAGGTCCATGGTACGATCATTGGGGAAGTCCCTCAGAGGACGATTCCCATAAAATTCTTGCTAGAGCTGGAGAACTGTCCATGAGTAAAGCATCTTTAAGGAAGCATTGTTAACCCATTTTTTAATCACTCGGGCAGATACGAAGGAACCACATCTTCAACAAAAGAATGGAATAAGTTGATAGACTGTTATTACTTGTTAGGAGACGCTAGGCTTCAAAATTGAGAAAGAAGCAGTAAATGTTGTGATGAGATTCGAGAAAAACAAGTTTTGATGCACGAGTCATGGGACCAATGACGAGATTCGATGTCAAAAAAGTTCAAAATTCAAGACTAAACAAAGCGATTAAGTTGAACGAGGAACTAGGAATCAAGTTAGAGTCAAAAATCAAAGTTTCGAATTTTACTCCACGCGACCGCGCAGTGTAACAAGCACGAGCCGCGTGCACCAATTTACTGAGAGTTTGACAGAATGTTTGAGTTACTGTTCACACGATAACCATGCGGCTGCGTAGGCAAACTGAAAGTCAGATTCGCGAATTTTTTAACTTAAATTCGGACCTTTTTATTTCTTTTCTTTCTTGTACTATAAATACTCTTTTCCAAAGACCCTATCCATAACTTGGTTCATTTTAAAGCTCTCTTCATGTGTGAAGAATGGTGAGGTTAAATCCTTCTTTTATCAAGCCTCTTTGAGGTAATGTTCTCAACTACATTAGGGTATTTTAATTCTTATGTTGTTGAAAAAATCTATGAACTTGTTTATTTCTCTTCATTAGATTAAGGTTTATTCCTTAGAATTTTGATTAGATTAAACTTGGATTTAAGTTTATTTTACCATTTAGTAATCTTGGGTTGATTTCAAATTATTGTGAGAGTTTTTGGTTTAAACATCAAAGAAGTTCTCATAATACTGAATTTGAGAATTTAATGAGATTGTTAACATGAAAAGATACCCATTTATAAGCCTCTGTTCGTCAACTAACCTTAAAAAAAATGGTTTTTTTTTTAGGTAGATGGATAGTTAAAAATTGGAGAGAGAAAATATGTAGGTTAGAGATTGATTTGAGAAATTTTATAGTTTAAAAATTGGTTTAAAAATCATAATGATTGACTTACCGAACATAGGCTAAGTCTATATAAGACAATTTATTTTTGAAATTTAAAAGTTACTTTTGAAAATATTTTTGAAAGTGCTTTGTTGGGTTATAGGTGATTCTACGTAAAACTTCAGCAGGGAACAATTTACGAGAAGCAATAGCAACATGAATGAGCTTTTGTTTATGAATTCGTTAGAATCATAATTTCCTACTCAAAGCTAGATATGGCAATGCGTCGAGTCGAGCGGCTCGACACTTAACAGCGCTGGTCCTGTGTTTATGGGTGCCTTGTACGAATATTAAAATAGTGCCTCCAATTTTTTAATTATAAAACATGCGTATTAAAAAAAAAACTATTCACATAAACTCATTGTACATAAAACTGTCACATCACAAAAATATCATTTTCAATGTTTTTCTCAAATGGTTTTCACATCATAAAGAAAATGTACGACTAAAAAACTATTTATACCTTGTAGACCCTTCAAAATATCTAAAAGCTCGTATTTTCATAAGAACGTATCATCCAAATCACTAAGGGTCCGTTTGATGAGGTAAAATTTTCAATGGAAAAAGAAATTTTTTTCCTACTTTCTCACTTTTTGGTGTTTGATTGTAAAAATTTGGCATGAAAAAAATTTTCCTTGGTCCTACATCACATGCTCATTTTCAAGGATTTTGTGGAAAATATTTTTTCTTGGTTTGGTTAAGAAAAGATTTTCCATGTTACATGAAAAATTATTTTCGACACGTTTAATCAATTTTGTTGTTGTTAATTGACTTATTTTATTTCCAAAAAATAACATTATCATCATCAAGTACAAATATATTTAAAAAGTAAAAAAAAAAAAAATTTGATTAAAATAGCCAAAAATTACTTTATTTTCCATGAAAAATAATGTCAATCAAACAACAAAAGTTGGAAGATTTCCTACTTTTTCCACCTAGAAAATTAAATCAATCAAATACATTAAACTTCTAATTCCCAGGAATTCAATTCCCTAGAATTCAATTCCCCAGAATTTGTTTTCTTTCCACCCAAATTCCACCCTCGCTATCAAACGGACCTTAATATTTTTGACAATCAATATGAGTTGACCTGAAACTGAAAAAGACAGAAAATAACTCAAACAATATCATATGTAAGCCTTGAAATGCAAATCATTTAAAATTAGTTCTTCTTGCATTTTTTTAAGCAAAATCACTAATGAACTTTTTGTAATCAATACATTCTAGAAAATCATATTCAATAGATATCAAAGCAAGTCCATTCAATCTTTCTTGTGACATAGTTGATCGCACGTAAGATTTCAATAACTTCAATATTGTAAAACTTTTTTCAACAAATGCAATTGTAACAGGTATTGTCAATAAAATTCTATAAGCAATAAATGTATTTGGAAAGCGGTCAAATCTTTTCAAATAAGCCAGTATGTCAATAATTAGCCTTCATAAATCACCAGTTCAAGATTCAGCCTTCATAGATCATAAAATGGGAAACAAGAAAGTAGAAACTTCACCAAGGCTGAAAGAAATCTAACATTTTACCTGCATAGTGAATCGAACAAGGGAGCTGCAATCAAGCGATGTAGGGTTTTGGAAGATAGTAAGATAGAGTGATGAATGATGAAGACAGTGAGACAGACTCACGGACACTGATCGGCTGCGACTGCGGGGTCTACAACTAAGGATTGATGGGGGGGGGTTTCATTTTTCACTTTCCTTGTTTCTGAAATCTAGCTTCTCTTCTCTTGATTGTGAGTTTAGATTTACAAAGGCAAAGAAGGTTTTGGAAGATGGGGAGTCTGGGAGTTCCATTTACAAAGGGGTTGTTGGATTGTTTGAAGTTGGAACGATTTTGAGTAAGAGAAGAAAGAAAAATAATTTTTTTTTATTAAAAAAATGTAATTTTGGGCAAACTTAGACTTGGTCTCTCCGCCCCTGAAGTTTGTTCAGCTGTATAAAATAAAAATACTTTTTTTTTAAAATTATAAAAATAATATGTCCTAATATATTTTTCATTTTTGGTGCCCCCAAAAATTATGGTGCCCTGTTCGTCGCACCTCTTGCACGGCCTCAGGGCCGCCTATGACACTTAAACACATGCTCGATTTGTCCCTCATAGCTCGTAGTAAACGAGACGAGCTCTTGTTTGGCTCGTTACTCAAGCGTGGGCTGAGATGAGCATGGTCCACGAGTCCTACATCTTACTTTTTTATTTTATTTTAATAAGATAAATCATAAAAAAATATTAGCTGAATATCTTCCCCTTTGTCTGGGCTTGAAACCAGCTACCTAATTTAATTTTCTAGTAGACAGAATTAAAATTGTAAATGAAAAACTTGTTATGTATACACTTTTTTCAAATAAAAAATTATTGAGAAAATTTTGATTATATAACGAAATTGAAACTAAAGATCATTTACCCAACTACTTTTAATTTTAACATACTTATTTTGTATAGGAAAATGAGTGCCCTATCAATTCTTTACGTA
Organism: Ligustrum vulgare; assembly: GCA_963555705.1. NCBI lineage: Eukaryota > Viridiplantae > Streptophyta > Magnoliopsida > Lamiales > Oleaceae > Ligustrum > Ligustrum vulgare. The sequence goes on from OY743180.1 coordinate 5,044,762, forward strand.
TATTTACGCTTCCAAAAATTATTCTTTGAGTCGACGGTTCCTAACATTTCAGACAAAATCCGTTTACCTACACTAAAAACAAACTTCGAAATTATCGTGTTAATCAGAGGTGTTGTAGATCTTTCGCAATGACAAAAAGATGTCTCTGTTCTTTCCTTCGCCAAAATTCAAGTATATCAAACCGTAAAGAATCAACAAGATCTATGTTCCTAAGTAATTCTTGTTTAAAATATTTTTTTCATTCTTTGAGTATTGCAACGGGACCAAATGGTAAAGATTCAGATGTCTGATGAAAGACAAAAAATATACTATAAAAAGTGCATTGTATATCCCTATTTTCTTCTAATAGATTCACCATTTCTATTTTGTCTCCTCGAAATGAAGCATAACAAGTTAGCGTGGAGGGTGTCCGACTAGCCTAATCATTTGCATATGAGTCACATATCTTGACTAACGTGTTTTTTTAAATTATTATTATAGGTGATAGGTGAGTCAAAATTTAACGGGTTACTAATTTTTGAAATAATATGTTTAGTACATTTTTAAGTTGTGACGTGTGTTCATTATGCATGCTAAAGGTAACAACATAGGTAAATCTTACAATATCGCGAAATTGTAAAGTAAATTAGTCCATCACTAATTCTACCCATTTAGAGCTTGTTTGGTCTTGTTTAAAAATTTAAAATTTTTCTTACATTCATTTTCAATTACATATTTTCATGACACACTTTTTAACTACACGTTCTCCAAAAACTCCAAAATTCTTCAAAATTTTGCAAAAAAATACGCGAGACCAAACAGGCTCATAATCTTTAATATGTTTCATTCCATCCAAAATAATTAAGCCCCTGTTTGGTATTGATAAAAATCAGATTTTTAGTAGATTTTGATAAAATTTGATGAGATGGGTGCAGTGTGGTTGAAATGTTGTGAGCCTCGTAAAAAGTGTGGTTAAAAGTGAAAATTACACTCACCCCTACTTTATAATTACCAAATTCATAAATAAGATCAAACTTGAATTACTTCAAAATTCAGGTCTTAATTAAGATTTTAATTAATTAAAAAAAATTAAATAATAATATTCTATAATTAAATTAATTACCTAATCCTATCTTTATTTCACATCACTTCAAACCCTAACTTAATCATTTCTCTCTCTCCACCATCATCTCTTCATTTATTTGACAACAAACCATCACCGCCGCCCACATCCATCCTCGTCGGAGTACTTTGCTACTACGTCCCTGGCCGTTGCATAGCGCGCCAGCAGCAGGCATCACTGCATAGCACAAGCAGCAGCGGGGCCGCTGCTTGCACACGATGCAGCGACGTCGCCGATTTGTTCTTGCAACAATGCCGCTGACTGCATCGCGCACATGTAGCGATGTCGCTGCATCTCGCGCAAGCAGCAGCGGCGCCGCTGGTTTGTTCTTGCAGCGGTGCCGCTACTTCTGTTTAGGATCTGCTTTTTTATGGTTGTGCTACTTGAATCTGGTGGGTGGGGCTATTTTGTTGCAGGTCGTGGTGTGGGGTTGTGCGATGGTGGTCGTCGGAGTTGTGTGAGATGGTGGTGCTCTGTGTGTGCGGTGGTGAGGGAGAGAGAAATTTTGGTTTTGAAATTTGGAGATCATGTGCAATTTTATTGGTTGTTATGGAGGTCGTGGTGGCATAGGTAACGGGGCGGTACCGACAACGGGGGTGGTGGCTGTGATGCTACAGGTGTTATTTGAGGTAGAGATTTTGATTATGCAATATTTGGAGATCTGGTGGTGGCGGAGGTCGCGGTGGAGTAGGTGGCAACAAAGGGGGCGACAATGGTGGTGGTGGTGGTGGTGGTGATGGTGAGGCGGTTGCAGGTGCTGTGGTGGTGTTCTGTATGTGCGGTGGTGAGGGAAAGTTTTTTATTTTGAAATTTGGAGAACTGGTGGTGGTAGAGGTCGTGGTGGCGTAGGTGGCGACGACAGGGGCTGCAATGGTGGTGGTGGTGGTGATGGTGAGGCGGCTGCAGGTGCTCATTGTTCAAAATGTCGACTTGACAAATGTGATTTAAAAAAAAAGTGACCTAATAATTTATAATTCGTGATCAAAAGAATTGTATAAATGTGACCTAATAATTTTATAATTGTTACTTAAAATATTTGTGACATAATAATTTAATACGTTGTGACCTAGAAAAATGTTGGGATTGATTAATTTGAAATTTATGTGACTTAAAACCTGTGACCTAATAATTCAATACATTGTGAGTTGTGACCTAAAAAAAGTCGTGATTGACTAATTTGATATTTGTGTGATCAAATGATTTTGTAATTTGTGACCTTAAAATCAGTTCTGAAACTTGTGACCTAAAAGATTTGTATTTGTGACGTGAAATTATCGTGACATGAAAATTATGCAATGTTGTGACTTTAATATTCATAATTAATAAAATATATTTAATTATTTAACGTAATTAATTAATATTAATTAAAACCGAATTTTTGAAAATATATAGGCTTTGTCTTATTTTTGAAATATGTATTTGTAAATCCCTTAATTATGTATTTTTCCCTAATTAAAATTAGTTGTTGACGTTGAATTAGATTAAAATCTTAAAAAGTAGTGAAAACCAAACAAGGACTAAATTTAAAATGTGACATATACATCTAACATAAAATAAAAATCTCCGAATTTAGGATTAAGAATACTATATAATTTATCTACAACATGTTTATATTGATATTCTCTAACAATTTGTAATATATCATTAAATATGTTATTAGCATTATGGGAATACTCTATTATTTTAAAAACAATAGTTTTTTTATGCACAACTCAAAATGGATCTATGTAGTGTGTGCAGTTGTAACTATGTAGTATTTTTTTATTAATTCCTTCTATAGATTAAAAGTTAAGGAAATAACACTACTACATTTATATAAGTTAGATATCAATTTTTTCATAATCTTAATGAAATATTTTATAGTGTTAAAACAAAAGTTTTTCTACTAATTTCAAAGTACTTCAGTTGAAGATATTCTTTAACTTACGCTTGAAATATTGATTGTCCACTAATCTTAGCGGCAACTCCGATGGCCAAAGATTCTCTCATTCCAACATAAGCTTCTTCCTCAAAATATATTCATGTGCTTAGTGTTGATGTACAACTAGTACCAGAGTTTGATTTCCTCCAGCATGGCTATATTTGGTCACACATTTACGATAGTGACAATTGAGATGTGTAGTGTCGATTCTCTTTTGTAATGCCAAATGTAGTGAACAATAATATTTGCACACTATTTTGCACTATTGGTTTTCGTCAGTTGTATGATCGAAGTGATCCCAGCACTATGCAACTTTTTTACCCTTTCGTTTTCCTCTTGCATTGGGAATAGCAGGTTCATCTTTAACAACTTCAACATACTCTTCAATGTCTTCAAATTCAATTGGATGACTACATCCTATCGTATCAATATATTATAGAATTGGAACTTTGTTGAGAGTGACAAATTCATCGTGAAAGTGAGACTGTGGTGTTATCGATGTTTGAAAGATGAAATATGTAATTATAGTATATGTAAATACAAAATGTAGGAATTGAGAATTGAATTGAACTAAAATATGTAAATTGGAGTAAAAAAAATATTGTATTTATAGACGGAAATTGAAAAACATGATCGTTCGGTCACAAAATGAGCCGGCGAGCCACATGTAGGCTCATGTCGACGAGTCGCGCATAGAACTCTGCTCTCTAGGGGTGGGCGTCGGGTGGTTCGGTTCGGGTATCTCAAGAACCGGAACCGAACCATATTTTTTCGGTTCTTGTTGTTGACCACAAAATCCGGTTGGACCTTGGACCAACACGTCTCAGCTCCTCCCTCTTGAACACGTGGATCTCCTGCGCACTGTGACAAACAATCAGTTTGCAAAGGGGGCCGAGGTGGCTCCCGTTTGCACTCCGATACCTAAGTCAGTACTCATTTTGGGCAAATATATATTGGGTGCGGGAAATATAAATGTGTAAAAGAGAGAAAAGGGAGTGAGAGAAATATAGAGTTAAGAATCAGAAGTTGCTAACCCCCAACTTGGAGACAATTGTGCTTCATTTATAGAGGAACTTCTTGTCTTGGATTACGACACGTGACATACTTTACACTTGTCATTACCCTAGCTTATGGATGTGACAATCTTGCTTTTCAACCGTAATCATTGCTACATTTTGTAGGGGATGGGCGCCTGTCACGTCTGGGTAAAGGCAGTGTCCCATCACTGACTCCATCTCTCTCTTCTGGTCAACGCCATAAAGCGCCCCGGCTGAGTATAAAGCACATCGGCTGGGCGTTAACCAGGTCAGCTAAGGAGGTTTGCTTGACATACCACCTCGGCATTCATCTCAAGGTGATATTCCAGGCCTCAGCTGTGGGTCAAGGTCCACTGGGCCACTATTGGGCCTTCGCTGGGGGATCACTGTACCTTTCTTTGAGCCCGGATTCAACACTAGTCCCTCAAATCCGAAGGGATCATTCATGGTCGTGTAGGATTTGCCATGATTTCACAGCGTTAACTTTTTAGGGATTTAATGATGAAATTCCTTAGGTAAGGCTCGGATCCACATCATAGCCGACCTTCTGCCTCGGATTTTCTCTCCCTACTGGCCAGGATCATATCAGCGCATTTCTTAGGCGGCGCATTCAATTCGGAGGAGCTATCGGTATTTATTTCCAAGAAATATATATATAAAATGGGAGGGGGTGGCATTTCGCAGCGCGTGGCATGCACTGTGGTAGCTGAACGGTTTTTGTTCCTCCCTTTGACGGCTGTCGTTTTGATTAGCTCATTTTCTAAGAAGCATGGGTTACCCACATTAATCATGCGACTCACGAAACTCAAGGAATCTAGACCGTTAGGATGCCTATAAATCCTTCTTCATTTTACCATTTCACCTTTTACCATTTTCTTAGAATCTTTGCAGCCATACTTTCGCGAAAACTTGCGCCGCCTCTCTCTTCCTTGCAAGTTTCGCGTCTTTTCTTCAAGGGTTTTCTACCCAGCATCCACCCTTAACGTTCCACAGTTTTCCTCGGCGAGTTCTTCATTTCAAGTGCACAGTGTCAAACATTCGTCTTTTGAAGGTAAATCTCTTGATCCCTGTATATGCAAGACTTTCTTATTTTTAGTTTCTCATTGTGGGTTTGAGAATTTTGTTTTTGCACTTTGTTTTTCTTTTGTTGAGTCTGACTCTCCTTTAAAACAAAAAGAAAAGAAAAATGGAAAGAGTTGGGGGAACGGGTTCACAGGAAATGTTAGCGATGGCGGTTCCCATCAGAGGTTTTTGCCTCATCTCTTTATCGGTTTTTAGTTCCCTTTTCTTTAGGGAGCAGGTTAAGAGGAGAAATAGGAAAACCAGTGGCATAATTTTTTTGTGTGATTCTGACAGCGAAGAAGAAAAACACCAGAACTACATGGCTCATCTGTCATCCGAGGAGGAATCCGCGCTTAGGGAACTCCGAAGCAAACGAGACATGGACTTGGGAGGAGAAATGGCGGCGGGCTCCTCTTCAGGTCACCAGGACCTCGGCTTGATCGTTAGGGCACCGTTTAGGGTGCATAGGGAAGAGTTGGGTTTGACTGCTGAGGAGATCGCTCAGGTAGAAGATTGGGTTGACCAGGTCAACAAAGTTTCGGGCTACCATGTCGACCCCGATCCAAACCCAGAGTCATGGGAAAGCAGTGAAGTTGCTACTGAAATTCGAAGGATCGATTTGGCCTCGGCTTCGACAAGATTCAGGTTGCCAGAAGGGGTCCATCTAGTGCTCCCTACCCCTTCCTGCCGACCTTGCAGCCCTCCCCCAGGTCAGGCGGCTATATGCCACGATGCCCTTTCTTGCGGGATGAGGCTCCCCCTGCATCCCTTTTTCAGGGCACTGCTTAGGAGCTATAACTTGTGCCCCTACCAGCTGGCCCCCAATTTCTGGACTCAGGCTGTGGGAACTTGGTTGGCGTGGCAAGAGGTCAACCCGGATCATCCCATCTCACTGCACATCATTCACACTCTCTATACTTTGAAGAAATTAGTTAGGAGGGAGAGAGACGTGAGATCGGATGTTAAGGATTGATATTATTTGTCCCCCAGAGGTTCTTATACTCCCGTTATTACCGGTCACCCTACCTCAATAAAGAACTGGGGGAACCAGTGGTTCTGGGTTGCTGGGGAGTGGCAGAGTTCCCCTGTGGACCCTAGTCCAGAAATTACAGTTCCCCGAACTCTTTCCCTACCTAGTGAGTCTTATATTTGTTTTAGAGTCTTTAAGTGTCATGCGTCTTTTGCTGTTTCATCCATACTCACTTTTCTTGACTGCTTCTTAACATATTATTGGCTTATGGCAGGGGACACTTTTGCCCATCTCCTCCCTGACGCGGACCTAGCGGCAGTGAGGCGTCTATTTGCCTACAAGGGCACTTTCCAAGGGGTCATACAACAGAACAAATTATTCGTTAAACACGGTCTTATGCGAGCTATGAGTAAGTTCGCCTCCTCATTGCTGTTACATCTTGTGTTTGTTTGTTTTTTTTTTTTTTTTTTAACCCCCATTGTCCTCCTTTCCTTTCTAGGTTCCAAAGAATTCCCAAAGATTTCTTTAAAGGGCCTCATGGCTACGAAGATTCCTCCGGCTCTACGCCATGGGAGCGAGGTTGAAAGAAAGCAGAAAGCGGTCTTGGCCGACCTGCAAATTGGGGTGGCAAGAGAAGTGTCTGAGAAGTCTACTGCCCAACTTCAGGGCCCTCTCCCAGCTCTACTGCCACCACCCACTTTGCTGCCAGTGGGTCCCCAACAACCCCACATTGCTGGAGAGGCCGATCCTGAAAAAGGCGTCGCCAAAGGGAAAGGGAAGAGGTCGGATAGAGGCGGACCCAAGAGGGGCAGGGAGACTAAGGATGCCCCAGTGCCACCTTTCTTGTCCGAGGACATTTCTGAGCAAGCACTTGAGGAGGAGCCTGCTCCCTTAAAAAGGCTCAGAAGGGGAAAAGGCAAGGAATCCACTTCTGCACCTCCGCCATCAATGATCGAGGAACTGGAGGACGAGCCATCCGTGCCCATGCCGGGCTTGGCTTATGAAGTGACACCAGAAGGGGCGGAAGAGCTTAAGCATATTAAAACCAGCATCCTCCCCAGAGATGTCACTTTCAACCCTTCATTGTTCGACTCTCCCAGTTCGCCTCCAGCCAGGGCGGCCTTAATTACCGAACAGTTTTGGACAGAGGGTTGGGCCGCCTTTTCCTCCAGTGCTACTCCGTCTCGGAAGCTGCTTGCTGCCAAGGCTATGAACGCCAGAGCTCTGGCTCTCATTGACGAGGTAGAGTCCTCCGTGGAGGTAGCCCAACGGGATAAGAGGGATGCTGAGACTGCTCTCCGCCATGCTGACAATATGCTCAAGGAGATTAATGACCTTAAGGCCCAGCTATCCATAGCCCGCAAATCTTCTTCAGAAGAGAGGGCTAATGCGAAGCGCCTCCAAGAGGACAATGAAAAATTGAAGCATGACCTCCATGCTTCTGAGTCAGACGTGGCAGTCTTGTGCAAGAAATTGGATGATTCCAACCGGGCACTGTCTATCGCCTCTGAGGCCCTGACCGTCACTAATGCAACCAAGTTGAAGTTAGAAGCTGAAGTGGCAGAAGTAAATGAAAAGCTGGGGAGGGAGCTAGAGGCTAGGAAGAAAGCTGAGGAGGACTACGCTTCTCTGGAGAAACATATTGACTCCAGAATTTCTGAGGCCTTGGAGCGTACCATTGCGGCTAGGGTGCAGGAGGTTCTGGGTGAAGAAGTTTCTAAGGCAGTTCAGAACTTCAAGGATACTTTCGAAGATACCCCGGAATACGAGGCTATGCAGAGGGTCTTCGGGAACTTGGGGGCCAGAATGGCCTTAGGGGATGTGAAGGAAGCTTTTCCGGCACTGGACCTGTCCTCTATTGAGGCTTTTTACCCCCAGCCTCAAGATGATCCTGCGGATCCTCTGGGCGTGTCTGATAAAGGCCCATTGGAAGATGTCCCTCCTCCACAATAATCCTCTTCTGCATTTGTTAGCTTTAGCTTTTTGTTTTCTTCTTTTCTTTCTTTTTGTAAGTCCCCCGGCACTTCATATTGTACATGTCTCACTCTTATGAATGGAGCAGTTTATTCATATTTTGGTGCAACAACGTTTTTTTTTCTTTACTGCTTAAGCATGAGTGTTTCCAAGTGCGAGTTTCATAATTGTAAGATGATATGTGGGACATCGCAAATGTTTGTCTGTAAATGTCTTGATTTGTAAAATGCACCTGATTTAGAGCACCTTGGACAAGCATAACTTAGTTCGGCTGGAGGGGCTCCTGTGCCTTTCCTCCTCGGCCATTAGTCCGAGGCGATTTCTAAACCTTTGGTTATGATGGATGGCCATATTTTGGGTGTGCTAGTCCCTCAAATCCGATGTGGTCATTCATGAGCAGATCGAATTTGTCATCACTTCGCAGCAATAATTCTATTCAAGTTTAATCATTTGCTATACCCCCAGATCCGGCACAGTTGATGTACCTATCTTTGCTAATTAGATCTGATCTTGACCAACCTTTGAGCGATTTTACCTTAAAACTCTGTGACACCCACATTTACAAATTCGTATGAACCTCTGTTAATGTCGCAGTGTAAATTCACCGGAGTCCCTTGTTTTTAATAAAGTTCAGGCCTGGCGGAGGCGTGTGGTATTTGTGGCCAAAGCAATATAAGTATGAACTAACATAACGCACCAAGGATTTTGGTTTATATGACAACATTTGGTTATATTTGAATGATTCCAAACGTATTGCGCGGTGAACGACGGTGAATGAGTGCAGCACCTTAGATTTGAGTGGTTCGAAGCATTTATTGTATTAAAATTCCCAATCTTTACGTGGTGATCATAGTTTAGCCTTATGTGAGTCCCTTGTCCTTAACAATTTTTATGCATAGTGTGGACGTATGTCGTCATAACCAAAATAATTTTAGAATGTGCGTTTATCCATTATGTTTGTCTAATATAGAGATTGGCGTAATTTTTAACGCAGCTCGCCCACGGTTTTTTGAAATAATATGATAATGTTGCAATCATAGAGGAGGAATTTAGTTTTATTGAAAATACCGGCGAAGGTGATCCGTGTTCCAGGGATTACATAGAGGTACTCCGGACAAGTCCTCAATTATATATGTTCCGGGTACCACCTCGGCAACGACCTTGTAAGGGCCTTCCCAATTAGGACCCAGAGTCCCTACTCCTGGCTCCTGTGTTGAAGGAAGAACCTTTTTGAGGACCAAGTCCCCAATATTAAAGCGTCGGCTCTTCACTCTTTTGTTGTAGTATCGAGCCATCTTTTTCTGGTATTTGGCCATTACCTCTTGGGAATCATTCCGTTTTTCCATGAGGAAGTCTAAACCGGCCCTTTGCGCTTCCTCGTTCCTAACTTCGTCATAATGAATTTGACGAAGCGAAGGGATTCCGATTTCGACGGGGCATACCGCCTCGGCCCCATAAGCCAGCGAGAAAGGTGTTTCACCAGTAGCGGTGTGCGAGGTAATTCTGATTCCCCATAGGGCTCATGGAAGTTTATTTACCATTGTTTCTTTAATTGACTCCAATTTCTTCTTCAGGTTGTTTCATAGATTTATCAACCAAGTATGCTTCACCCTCATCTAATAGAATATTCACTCCGGAGTTAAAGGAGGACATCCACCTAGGAGTCCCATGTATTCATGCTTTATAGCCTCGTTTGCAAGTACTCAGTTTGTTAGTCCGGGGTGGATTCCATTGAATGGGGAAATCCCTTATTTGTGGGGGTTTGCTAAGCTATTCATGTTTACTTGGAATTATGCTTGTTAGCAGCCCCTAGCGAGGACTTTGATCAATGATCTTATTCTTTTGTTAACTTGTAACGGTGTTACTTCAGTATATCAGGTTCGGGTTAAATCACGTCTACATATTACCTCGTCCGTGTTTTATACGGTGTGAATTCAGAAAAAACTTCTAAGGTCATGCCATTCTGGAGACGAGTGGGTAGAGCTCCCATAGCCGTGTCATTTTCGGAGACACTTAAGCCGAGGCTTAAGAATATAAGGTCTCTGAGACCATGTGTCGTGGAGACACTTAAGCCGAGCTTAATAATAAATTCTCCGAACCGTTCTGCTTCGGCAATAAACAAATCTTTTATTGTTTCATGAGTCTGCGTTGCCGCGACATTTAAATCAGACATGACTATAGGTGTCTTTTGACACTGTGTTGCTGCGACATTTATGAAGACGACCTTAGGAGATGTACTTCGGAAGAAGTCCATGGAAGAGGTCCTTCGAGAGAGGTGTTTCGGAAGGAGTCCATGGAAGAGGTGCTTTGGAAAGGAGTCCATGGAAGAGGTCCTTCGGAAGAGGTGCTTCGGAAGGAGTTCGTGGAAGAGGTCCTTCGGAAGGAGTCCATGGAAGAGGTCCTTCGGAAGAGGTGCTTCGGAAGGAGTCCATGGAAGAGGTCCTTCGGAAAGGAATCCACTTAGGCAATAAGAGGGAAGCCACTTCGGCCATGCCATTTAGGCAATATGAGGGAAGCCACTTCGGCCATGCCACTTAGGCAATATGAAGGAAGCACTTCGGCCGTGCCACTTAGGCAATATGAGGGAAGCACTTCGGCCGTGCCACTTTAGGCAATATGAAGGAAGCACTTCGGCCGTGCCACTTAGGAAATATGAAGGAAGCACTTCGGCCGTGCCACTTAGGCAATATGAAGGAAGCACTTCGGCCGTGCCACTTAGGCAATATGAAGGAAGCACTTCGGCCGTGCCACTTTAGGCAATATGAAGGAAGCACTTCGGCCGTGCCACTTAGGAAATATGAAGGAAGCACTTCGGCACTTCGGCCATGCCGCTTAGGCAATATGAGGGAAGCACTTCGACCGTGCCACTTTAGGCAATATGAAAGAAGCACTTCGGCCGTGCCACTTTAGGCAATATGAAGGAGAGCCACTTCGGTCATGCCACTTAGGGACAATAAGAAGGAGAGTCCCTCTTTCGAGGAGGCCTTTCTTTAAGGCATTTGTTAACAATCTTTTTTAAAGGGTTTCCTTCCTTTTTTCAAGGGTTTTATGTAGTATTTCTCCTCTCTTTTTCAAGAGGTTCTTCACCTTTTTTCAAGGTTTTCCAGCTTATCTCTCAAAGCTCCTACCTTTTTCAAGGCCAACCAGCTTATCTTTCAAAGCTCCTACCTTTTTCAAGGCCAACCAGCTTATCTTTCAAAGCTCCTACCTTTTTCAAGGCCAACCAGCTTATCTTTCAAAGCTCCTACCTTTTTCAAGGCCAACCAGCTTATCTTTCAAAGCTCCTACCTTTTTCAAGGCCAACCAGCTTATCTTTCAAAGCTCTTGCAGTTACCTGCTCCTTCGTAAGGGGTTCTTCGTCCTTTTTTCAGGACTACCTTTCTATGTGTGGCTTTTTACCATGTGTTTTTGTGGTTAGCAGTATGGTTTCCCACAGACGGCGCCAAAATGTTGACCACAAAATCCGGTTGGACCTTGGACCAACACGTCTCAGCTCCTCCCTCTTGAACACGTGGATCTCCTGCGCACTGTGACAAACAATCAGTTTGCAAAGGGGGCCGAGGTGGCTCCCGTTTGCACTCCGATACCTAAGTCAGTACTCATTTTGGGCAAATATATATTGGGTGCGGGAAATATAAATGTGTAAAAGAGAGAAAAGGGAGTGAGAGAAATATAGAGTTAAGAATCAGAAGTTGCTAAACCCCAACTTGGAGACAATTGTGCTTCATTTATAGAGGAACTTCTTGTCTTGGATTACGACACGTGACATACTTTACACTTGTCATTACCCTAGTTTATGGATGTGACAATCTTGCTTTTCAACCGTAATCATTGCTACATTTTGTAGGGGATGGGCGCCTGTCACGTCTGGGTAAAGGCAGTGTCCCATCACTGACTCCATCTCTCTCTTCTGGTCAACGCCGTAAAGCGTCCCGGCTGAGTATAAAGCACATCGGCTGGGCATTAACCAGGTCGGCTAAGGAGGTTTGCTTGACATACCACCTCGGCATTCATCTCAAGGTGATATTCCAGGCCTCAGCTGTGGGTCAAGGTCCACTGGGCCACTATTGGGCATTCGCTGGGGGATCACTGTACCTTTCTTTGGGCCCGGATTCAACACTTGTAAAATGGAACCATTCGGTTCCATTGAATCGCAAAAACCAAACCATTCGGTTTTGGTTCGGTTTCGGTTTTAAAATAATAATTATTTTTCGAGAGCCTTATCGATGAGCATCAGGTCTCAGGAAGTGAGTTAATAACCTGAAATAAATTTCTACCGAATATATTAAGATTAAGGATTTCAAAAATCATTTCACCATAAAGAAAGTATAGGATTCTCCATGAAACGGAAGATATTCATAAACAAAAATAGGGAACGGCCTAGAAGGTTTTTCAAGCATGACAATATAGTAAACTTGTGGGATGAATCATGAGTTTTAAATGCATTATTATTAATTATTTTATATTTGTATTTAAATATTTAATTAACTTCATCGTGGTCATTTACAACTTCGTTTATTAATAAGTTAGTGTCATTCGATTTTCATTTACTAAGAATTTTAGTTCAAGTGTGAAGTTAAAGGTTACAATGAGGTGGAGACGTAAAAAATTTCATAAAAAGAAATTAATCATTTTCACTTTATCCAAAAAAATACAAATTCTTTTAATTTTTAGTTTTAGGACAACCAATTAAGATCCTAAAAAAAAAAAGTAAGGATCAAAGATCGGTTCTAAGTTCGGTTTTTCGGTTCTAAAGGCGGAACCGAGAACTGAACCAAAAACTAATCGGTTCTCGGTTCCAAAACCGATTTCCTATTTTATTTTTTTAAAATCATACGGTTCCGATTTTTTTGGTTCGGTTTCGATTCGGTCATATCGGTTCCGGTTTTTTTGTCCACCCCTACTGCTCTCTCTTTTTTCTTGCACGGCTTGTCGGTATGAGGACAATTGCTATCTCTACCCAAAGCACAAACATATCTTAATTTCTCATACAAATAGCTAAAATTAAGTCTTTTTTTGATGGAAATTAAAATTAAATTCATAATAAATTTTGATAAAAGTTGATGAGATGTATAGTTGAAAAATTGTGTATCCCATAAAATATATTAACTAATATTAATTTGTTAACTTGGATTTAGATTAAAATCTGATTTTAATTCTAACGAATAGGGGCTAAACGAATTTTTTCAGCTTCTGATTTTAGTGTTTTCTTAAAAGGTGGACAGAGAAAATAGTTATGATAATAGATTGATTCGAGAAATTGTGGGGTTACAAACCAAAAAAACATTATCAGAACAGAGATTTCATCATGTTGAATTTTCTCTCCAAAGTAACACACTTCAGCAAATAACCAAGAATTTGATTCAATGAAGAAAGGAATACACAGCAGTGGAAATATAAACAGCAAGAGCAGAGGTCATCAGAACCACCAGTGCCGTCACCCCGTGCACGGCGGACTTACTCCCACAAGAAAGCATCCCCAATCTAATCTGGATCACATTCACCATTGACAGCATTAAAAACAAGCACCCCATCACAGAACCAACGGCGGAGGCCAACATCCCAAACCTCAGCACCTTCAAATTTATATGGGCCCTAAAGATCTCATCCACATCCTTGCTATTCAACAAATTAATCGCCAATTTAAGGCCTTGTGCCACTAGAGAGGAAAACAGAAAGAAGCTGAAAGCCACCACCTCGAAAACTAGGAGTTTCTCAGCCACGTCGACGCCAGCATCGCAGGCGGATGGGTTTTCGAGGCTGTGCTGGCCTGGAGTCGTCAAGGAGAGACCCACAAAGACTGCTATAGTAAAGAGGGAGTTAACATTTACCAGCCCGTCTAGGGCGGTGACATGGACGCTGGTGGTGGAGGTGGAGGTGGCGGTTGGGAAAGATTCAGATCTGTTAAAATCAAGAAAAATCAAATCCCATCAAAATCTTGTAATAATATACACAGCACACGCACACATTTATATATGCACAGACGGGGCTTACCGAGACATATTTCTTGGGTGTGAAATTGGTGTCTTCAGCTCGAAAATTTGGTGTTTTTGGACGGTTTATTTCTCCATTTCCTAGCGTGGAAGGGTTCGTAACAAGAGAAAGGAAGAGGCAAAAGATGTGCTTTGCTTTTGAGGTTTTGTATTCTTGCTGTCGGAGACTGCTCGAAAATTGCAAGCTGGACTTATTTTTATCGTAATTATTACAATTTATAAATCACATTTTAACTGTATATAATTTATCTCTTCACTTTTTAACAACACATTTTACATCAAAAATATAAATAAATTAATTTATAATCATTACATTTTTAACTAACGCGTCTCCAATTTCATTTCCTCCTATTTTCAATTCAAATGAGTAGCAAATAATTTAATATGGCCTGTGGATCCATTTGAACTTGTGATTAAAAATTGTTGAAAAATACGTAGGCACAAGATCAATTTTCATTTGTGAACACAGAAATTAATTTCACATTGAAAATAGACGTGGAATTTAGATAAGGGCCTTAAAAAGGGGAGTACAATCCCACATTGAAAAATGAAGAAAAATGAAATTAAATGGAGGTTGTAAACGGTGAGCCATCCCACATCTAAAAATGAATAAATGTTGAAGCTTAAGAATAAGAAATGGTCTCGGACCAACTTAAATATGATTAATAATTTGTAAGATATAATCATTTGTTGCATAGAGATTCTTTCAAAGCCTACGTGCTGTAGGGTGTGCAAATCATGAGTCGATTTACACTTGGGCCTTGTAATTCCTATGCGGACGCGACCTGCGTAAATGAATGTAACACCGAAATGGACTACAAAGTGCAAGCTACGTTTTTGAAAAATTTATTTTATGTTTTTCATTAGAAATCATTACTCTGAAGTGTTTGAAATTGTTTTAGGTAACAATTAAAGGTCATGAGACAATGTAATGGTAGAAGTTATAGCTGTGTAATGGCACTTCAATTCTGTAATAATTGTTGAGGCTCCTCTCGGGCCTATATATTTTACGGGAATTTCTCACAGTCCAAATACAACAATAAGAACACGAAGATTTTCTCTTCCTCCCTTTGCTATTCTCCTAAAATCCAATCTTGTTCCGGTTAGCTTGATAATCTAGTTCCGACACTATTTTTAGTTCAACCACAAAGCTGCAATCCACACCACTGTATCATGGGAAGTAGGAGCTTGAAATTACTTTCATGCGAGGGTGAATACTGCTTTAAGGACAATGTGTTGAACACATGCCTCAGGTCCAGAGTTTAACACTTTAACTTCCTTTTCTGGTTAGTTTACCTGTAGTTTTACGTATTGATTACACTAATTGATTAGTAAGTTTGTCCTACAAAATTAAAGCTTCGATCAATTTATAAATTTATCAAATAAAAGTTTAGAGCTTGTTTGTTCCTGAAAGTTTTTCTAATTTTTTCCTCAAAATAATTTTTAACTACATATTTCTATGTTACCCACTTTTCAAGCTTTTCAAACATTTTTAATCATACATCCCCTAAAATATTTTGCTCCACTAATAAAAAATGCTCCTAAACTCTTAGTCATTGATTTTTATTGTTATTGATAAATCAAGTTGTTATTTAGCCCTGTTTGAGCTCCATTATTCGCATACTTATTTTTAATTATATATTTTATCAATAAAATCATTTAAATATAAATTCAAAATTTTTCCTCACTTTTTAACCGTACATTCTCCCAAAACTTGTAAATTTGACTCTTGTTTGATACCATTTTTTTCAAAACTCATTTTTCAATCAAATATTCTCTCATAAAACAATATTACACATAAATCTAAATTTTTTGTTTTACTTTTTAACATCATATCCTTAGTGATGGCAAAAAATAAACGAATTCGATCTCATTATGGCTCCCGTTTAGAATAATTGGGCCCGCGGGACGGCTTCTCTTCTCGAACCCACCCGAAAACCCGTCAATTAATTATAAAAATGGGAAAAGTAAAAAAATTGTAAATGGGGGCAAGATCAGGGAGGAGGGTCACCTCGTCCCGCGACTTCACGGGTCTATGGGTTGGGTGGGGCTCCCAATGGAGCAGCCCCGCCCAATCATACCCTGCCCCTATCCCCCATTATCATCTCCAAATATTCTCTTAAAAATCATTATTACAAATCTCATTTTCCCCCCAAACCTCATTTCCCCCCAGATAATGTGTTTTAAACATGGACTAAAAAGAATATGATATGACTTGGGACTATTGGTAGGAAGAGTGAGTTATTCTTGGATTTTCTAAAGCAGAAAATATGACCAATGGGAGAAAATGTACAATTGCATAAAAATGTAAGAACTTGAAAATATGCAAAGCTCTACGCATTCTATAATTCTTAAAATTATGGAAAGCTCATAAATTATGAAAATACTTTATTGTTAATGAATCGATGATGATAAAATGAATAGAAGGAAAATATACCGTCAAACATTGGTTGGACGCTTGCCATTTGAGTTAGTTACAAGCCTCTATTTTAGGGCTGGACAAAAAATTCGGAATCGAGAGAATTGAATCGAATCGAAATCGATCGGTTCTTTAAAATAAAAAGAGAACTGAAAGAAAAAAATGGAGAACCGAAAATCGATCAGTTCCTACTTGAAAACCGAAAATTGAACCAAGAAACGAACATTCTTAATTTGAATTAAGCATGCACGACACTTTTGACACTTTTTGTATTGATTTACATAATAATTGTTGAATTTTTCATATCATGTTGCATCTTACATGAAATTTTGATGTTTAAAAAGTTTTATTTATGTATTTAGAAGATACATTTTGCTTTAAATTTTGTCATTTGATATGGTTGTATCATTATTATATAATTATATTAGGATTATTTAGTTGTTTTTTTTCCTTCAATTTGGAGCTTAAGTTTAACAAGTTTTATTGATATATTTTGGATGCTCTATTTGACTCTATTTAGCTTTAGTTTTTACAAATAATTAGATATTTTTTGTATTTGCATCAAATTTAATTTTTTAATAGGAACCGAACAAGAACAAAAAAAAATAACCGATAACCGAACCGAAACCAAAATTATTCGGTTCTTGTTATTAAAGGAACCGAACCGAGAGTTTCGGTTCCGTTTTGGTTCCTTCAATAATCGAACCGAACCGACAAACGTCCACCCCTACTCTATTTGGCAGAAGTTTTTTGTTTATAAATAAAGAATGTAATGTTTTTGAGGTAATGTGTGGTTGAAAAGTGATTTTGGAGAATGCGTATAGGTAAAAAGTTGTTTGGAATTATATTGTTTATAAACAAGTTTATATACAAGATTCCCAAACAGAGGTTAATTCTTTTATTAAAAAGAATATTTCATTTTTGAACTCACAATTCAATTATCTTTCTAATAATATATTATGGGCTTTATGGAGATGTATATGTTAAGAGTTATGCACTGATTTTTTTGCATACTCCGTGAATAAGTTTTTTTTTTTTGCTTCTTCGGGCTTCTTATGCTTGAACATTCACTTCACATCTTCATTAGCACTTTAAACTTTAGAGCACCTTCTTGCTATGCCTCTGATACCCTTTTTCTTAAATCCAAGTCTCGATGCTCAAATATTCTATCTTTCAATGTTTGCAAATTAGTCCTCATAATTCTCAAACAATCACGAATCAATCTAAAATCTTTCAAATTGCTTCAAGTTGGGTCCAAAACTGAAATAAATATAATTTACAATGAATTAAGTAGAAAATTTATAAAATGAGTAGTCAATTGCTTAATTTTAGAGCCCAAATAAATGCACTTATCAAGATTCTCGCCTTGAACTCGCCTCGAAAGCCCGCCAATTAATTAAAAAAAAAAAAAGGAAAAGTAAACGGGGCAATATCAGGGCAGAGGCTCACCCCCTCCCTATGACTTTGGCTGTCTATAGGCGGGGATGGGCGCTTGACGGAGTAGTTATGCTCCTCCTTATTGTCATTCCTACACATTCTTCTAAAAGTCACTATCATACATCCCATTTTTTCCCGAATAATGAGTCTCTAACAAGGTCTAAAAAGATCAAACCGTTAGGTTTATGTAAGATCAAACCGTTAGGTTTAAGTTTAAGAAAATCTCGAACCACCTGAAATAGTTTAGTTTAGGTTTGGACCTCTTGAACCGTTCTAAACTGTTTAATTTGAAAAACTATATAAAAAAAAATCGGTTAAATCAGACCGCTTACACCCTTACTTATAATGGATTATGAAACCGTTAGGTTTAAGTTTGAGAAAATCTTGAACCACTTGAAATGATTTAGTTTAGGTTTGGATTTTTCTTAAACCATTCTAAACTGTTTGATTTGAAAACCTATAAAAAATCGGTTAAATCAGCCCGCTTACACCCTTACTTATAATGGATTTTGAAACCATTAGGTTTAAGTTCGAGAAAATCTCGAACCGCTTGGAATGGTTTAGTTTAGGTTTGGGTTTTTCTTGAACCGTTCTAAATTGTTTAATTTGAAAACCTCTAAAAAAATCGGTTAAATCGGACCGCTTACACCTTTACTTATAATGGATTTTGAAATCTTTGGAGGGCAAAATGAGATTTAAAAAGCTAAATTAAAAGGAGGGCATTATTGGAAGAAAAATGGGAGATTTGGGAAAAAAATTGAATTTCTCAAAAAATTGGGGTAGATTATAATCTACTAGAAATTTTAAGGTTTACATTCACTTGATAAGTAAAAATTTAAAAGAAAATGGGGGTTTTTTTTTTAGATAAATATTTTACTTATTTTACCTATCAAAAGAAGGATACACCTCGAGGTTAAACATAATAGAAAAATTACAAGAACCTCCATTAACACTACAAACAAATCGATGACATTAAAAAGTTGGTGAACATAATCCTTCGATTTTAAAGATTGAGGACCAACTAGCTAAGTAAGTTATAGGTGAAGGATCAAGAGTGCAAAATCTCTCAACCTATAATTTTTATAGTCGGTTCCCAATTTTAAATTATGATATTCAGCCCTCAACCTTTCAATGTTAGCTTGGACGCTTTCCATTCGAGTTATAGTTACAATTTAATTTTTTTATTAAAAATTCCACCTTTATTTTTTGCTAAAATAAAAGATAAATGGCAATCATTTTAATTTTATTTTTTATTAATATTTTGCTAATTTTACTTTACAAGGATTAATATGCGAAGTTACGTGTCATCATAATAATTTAGTTAAATAACAGACAGAAGAACCTCCATTAATTAGAACTACTGTTGCTATTGTCCAATAATATAAAATAAAAGTTGCTGGTTGAAAATGCCTCTGTTCAAAATTTGAGGATCAACTTGTAACATTTTTTCCCAACCTATAACCTGATAGAGACCCAGATAAATTTTAAATTAATATTTACAAACTAGGTAAAATGACCATAACGCGTATAGTTGTCGAGTAATCTACCTATATCTATATATATATCTATATAAAGACAAAAGTGATTTTGACTAGATTATTAATTTTGAACAAAATCTTTAATTTTAAAAAGAATCTGGAATTATATATATATATTAGCATTCCACCCGTGCGATGCACGGAAAGTATCGTATACAATATATATATATATATATATATAATTTTTATACATGATGATTCATTTAATATTATTTTTCTGTATACATCAGTTTGCTACTATTTAGTGACACATACATTCATTAATTTATATATGGTAGTCCATGATTTAATTAATACAATATATACATAAACAATAAAGAAAGAACATAAATATAGACATAAAATAACACATTTGATGTTGAAATATCATTGCCTTGTAAATAAAATAGACATTACAAATTGTTTAAAACTTCCTTATACACTACATTTGTCGTCTTATTTATCGGGCGACCATCTTTATCACAAATTAAAATCTTGAGTCCATCTCGGCTTGTCACTCTAGAAACAGCAACATATAATTGTCCATGGCTGAAAACTGGCCTTTTCAAAAACAACCCAACCTGAGAAAGTGATTGTCCCTGACTTTTGTTAATGGTCATTGCATACGACACAATTATAGGGTATTGTCTTCTTGTGAATTTAAATGGCAACCTGGGGTCTGATGGAGTCAATGACATTCGTGGAATGAGGACGGTATCACCAGCATTGCTTCCAGCAAGTACTTTTGCTTCAAGCACGTGCTTTCCAAGCCTCGTAATGATCAATCTAGTTCCATTACACAAACCAATAGAATGATCTATATTTCTCAATAACATAACAGGTGTGCCAACCTTAAGCTTCAATTCATGGTTCGGTACACCGGAACACCTTATCCCATTTAGAAATTCAGGCGTGTGAAGATTTTGCAACACATCTACACTTGCATCTGAACTGCACGTTGAATCAGAACTTAGATAAGTTCTACATTCCCTTGAACTAAGTGATATCATATATTCATTCACTGATTGAACAACATCTAGAGTAGGAGCCAGGATAGCCCTTCCTTGCAATTGAGAGAAGTCAGGAAACTCACATGATAGGCCAGGATATGTACTATTAACAATTGCCTCCACTGGGTCGTCAAAATCACTTATCAACATATCATCAGGAATCTCAATTTCTATATGACCATCATTCGGCCCACCTATTGTACCGTCCCCAATATTGGTAATCCATTCTGAAAACAACTTCAACTTGACACCATCAACATCAGTTCCAAGATTTTGTAATCTCATATTTTTGGTTAACCTCAAAACATTACAGTTTCTCCACAAGTATGATGAATTAATACATGCGAATACAATATCTTGCCGACTTCCCTTTGGAATTACAGGTAATATTTGTCGAAAATCCTCACCAAACACTACAGTTTTACCTCTAAATGGTAAGTCGGTGCTCATTGAATTAGTAAACCTCAAAATATCTCTCATGCTTCTATCCAATGCCTCGAAACAATATTTGTTCATCATAGGTGCCTCGTCCCAGATAATAAGCTTACATTTCACGATCAACTCAGCTAGAGGGCTACCCTGTTTAATGTTGCATGTTGAATCTTCATTTGGTGTAATTGGAATTGCAAACCTAGAATGTGCAGTTCTACCACCAGGCAGTAAAAGTGATGCTATTCCACTCGATGCAACATTCAACACAATGTCACCCTTACTTCTTATAGCAGCAGACAAAGTTTTCCATATGAATGTTTTACCTGTTCCTCCATAACCATACAAGAAGTATACTCCACCTTTCAAATTTTCGACTGCATCCATTATTGTGTCATATGCAAAACGCTGCTCATCATTTAATTTAGAAATCAACATTTTGTGTTCTACTCCCAAAGAAACCCTATCATACCTCATTTCATCTTGTATCAATCTATTTTGGCAACTCGAAAAGTATTCGACTGCTGGAAATGGCATTGTAGGAAAGTCGTGCAAACTCTTTCCGCAATTCCGCAACACCTTCTGAATTTCCACAAGGCAATAACTCTGTATTTCTTCGTCATTTAATTGCAACTCTGTACAATTTGCAAGTGTATAAAGACTTTCAAACAACTAAAATAAATAGATACATCTTCAGCACAAAACTAACAAATTATAAAAATAACACAATACCTTGATCATTTAAAATATTTCTCCGTGTGTATAATATATCATCTGATAAGTAGGTCCAACATTCTTCCCAAACATGTAATGGCCGCGATAGTGACTCCGAAAGCAGTAGTGTGGCAAACAATCTTCTCAATCTATCAGCAGATGCCCAATGACTTGCTTCAACTATCCCATCAATGTATTCTCTATCATCGTCCAATAAACCCATGGTATAGCAAGCATCTCTAAACGTTTCATAAGTAAATCCGTTTACAGTCTTAATTTCATCAAAACTCGTAGGTCCACGCACAAAATTTAAAAGTGTCCTCAAATAATAGCTTTCTCCACAACCTGGAGGAACAAAGAAAATACGACCAATGAAGAAACCACGTTGTCTTGGATGCCATTCTCTTCTTGATGGATCCCAAACAAACTTCGTTGGAAATTCAGCATATGTCAGATCCCTTGCACCTGGAAATTTTTTTTTGCATCCATCCAAGATAAAAACATACTTTGATTTACAGTAGGCCTCTTAATTACTTCATCAATTGAATCCAAATCCGAAAAAATGATATTTTGCTCGTTTGGAAGATGAAAGCTCAACCGTTCAACTGGAGGATATACTGAATGTCAAATTTATAAATTCTCCACATAGCCTCGCATGGAGAAATATATCTACAATCATAAAACATATTGATCTCATCAACGTCTTTCACTGTTCCATCGTCATCAGAACTTTGATAAAAAGAAGCAGTAACACGATCATGTCCCTTGTTAACGTACTTGAATAAGTACTTGATTGATCGAGATTGATTGCACCATTCAACATTCATATGTGCACCATACTTTAGTAACAAAAATCGATTATGAGGAACCACATATCTGTTATCAAGTTCAATACCATTCTTGGCTACGTGCCTTCCATCATTCCTTCTTCTATACACTGGATAACCATCCTCGTCAATATTGGTAAAGTCAACAAATCTTTTGGGAAAGTGCTTTGTACACCGACCATCAACCATACAAGGTG
The DNA here is from genome assembly GCA_963555705.1 of Ligustrum vulgare. NCBI lineage: Eukaryota > Viridiplantae > Streptophyta > Magnoliopsida > Lamiales > Oleaceae > Ligustrum > Ligustrum vulgare. The sequence goes on from OY743180.1 coordinate 5,067,371, forward strand.
ATGAACTCCTTAAATTGCCACATGGTCCATGCACCATAAAATCTTTTACGGCATTGTAATAGTGAGGATCTGAATCTTTATCAAGAATCTCTGCCGATATAATACGATCAATATCTGACTCTGATGGATGTTTGTCTTCTGCAGCAAGAAACAATAAAATGTGTGCATGCGTTTTGAAACTCGACTGTATATATAACTGCAAATTATTTCTAGTTAATAAGCTATTAGACATATATTACATAATTACTAACAAATTCCCGATGTGCAAAGTAACCATACAAATACATAATATAGGTAAGGTTTTACCTGCTCGCACATTTCCAAATATCTTGTTCTTCCTGAGATCTTTAATCAAATGATCTAATTTCATTTTGAAAACCCTACAAACAATGTCTAGTCGATCATCGGGTTTCAATCCTATACTTCCTACAAAATGTGTTATCTCCGGCCATTTAGGATTGCATGTAAATGTGATGAAAAGATCTGGATATCCAATCCATTTACATATCGCCATGGCATCTTGATAATTTTGGATCATGTAACGTGCACCTCCTGTATAACTTGCTGGCAATACAACACGTTTACCTTGTGTAGATGGATTGGTCTCCCCTCTCATCACTGCATCAGCTAACCCACAATATAAATCTGCTCTCAATTGCTTTTGATTAAAGCGTATAAAAGCCAAGCGCGACGATTCAATCATTGTGTATGCATCAACTACGAACTGTTGAAAAAGCCTTCTACCAAACATAATATAGGGGGACTCACATCTCATTTCTTGCAATCTGTACGCGAACCACTCTAGCATGCTCACATATTTCCTTCCTTTTTCACTTTCCTTGATAAATGGGATATTATCTTGGTAGCCATCTTGACCATAGGGGAAAAGCAAAGGATATTGTAAACCCAAATATGATGGATGCAATTCACTTATGCGCTTTAATTCTCCCGATTGAGTCTCTATCACAATGTCCCGTTCCCCAGGGGATGATTCAAAATCACCGAAAATTAATCTGGCAACCTCATTGGCAGTAGGTTTGTTGTACCTTCGTGTTTTATCATCTCTCTTCCCAATTAATCGAAGCCGCACATTCGAGCATTTTTTAATCTCTGTAGTTGCTCTTCTAAAGGACTGCACCAAAACATTGTTTGTATCGAGCATAACCTTCAGTTTTGATACAATTTGTGCATGAAGATTGTTGGTCTCGATATGTTGCCTAATGATCGAAACAAAATAAATAAATAAAGAAGCAAAAAATTAAAATTAAAATGAAGGTTTGACAACATTAGAAGTATTAAAATAGAAAAACCAAAACGTCGAACAAAATATAGGTATTTTAGAAACCACAATAATAAGACAATGAAAGATTACTAACCTCACGGATCGCAATCGATTTTCGACTTCATTCTCAGTATCATAGATGTACAACTGTGCAAATTTTGGAGATGATCCCTCAGGTGGCAACAAACTACCAATTAAGTGATAATTTTGCCCATACAGTCTAAAAACAGGTGGGGAATTCCCTTTATTTAAGCTCAAGTCAATCTTCCCGCCCATTGAAGTGAAGCAAAACATATTGTTATATGATCTGATATTTTCAACAAAATGCCTACTTTGATTACTCACGCCGTAGAGTAAGTCCTCCAGTACTTGAGGGGGATTTTGCATTGGTGGAAGCTTCACTTTTCCGCCCATACAACACAATGGAAACTTTGGCATTCTAGATTTGTAGTACTTAGATTTTCTCTCTTCATACCAAAAAATTGCTCCACAAAATTGGCATTCGTGGCATGGATCACCAAAATCTAAGTATTCTAAAAAGTATAAATGTAAATTTAAGTTAATGAATATCGATAAATTATACTCATAATTTGATTATCACATAAATTATACATGTTATTATATTAAAAAAAAAAAGAAAAGGAAAGATATTTATAAAATAAGCATCATATAGAACATCAACACTAATTAAATGCCAAATAGACAACAATCGGAAGAATAAAAATACTAAACGTGAAAAGTTACATGTTTAAGTACAAACGAACCTTCGGAGGGATTACCCTTAATACTATCAACATGCTCTTCTGCAAAACGTGAAATAAAATTTGATGAATGGCCTTAAAAAATTTATACATACATCAAGCAAATTACACCTATAAATTTGTATTGTTGATCGTACCATTAGACTCGCACTCGTCTTCGCTCACAATATCTAGCACTGAGTGATAATGTAATAAAAAAAATATGCATTTAGTAGTACTCTATATAAAAATTTATAGATAGAAAATAACTTTGAATTATCAAAAAAATAAAAATAAAAATTAACATGACATGAGTACACAACATAAAAGTAAATGCTTACCACTATCATAATTGTCACTTTCAATTTCCCGAGCGCCAACATTGTATGTGTTTAGAACTTCTACATTATTTCTACCATCACAAAAATCCACATCCTTATTAACTTCACAATTGGATGATATTTTTTTGCCTGACAGTTTCGAAGTATTACTGGTTGGACTTGTTTCAAATAAATCATCAACCAAACTCTTAGCGTTGAATGATGTCATAGGAGACATTTTATGCATTGACACTACAATTAAAACAATAGATTTTGTAATACAATTATAATAGAGAAAAATAAAAACTAAAAGAGGATGAATAAAGTTGCAATTTAAATGTATTGCATTTACCATTAATAATGTTCCCCAATGGAGTTCTACTCAATTTCCGCGAATTCGAAATGATTGAGTCCAAAACTTGTGTCGGACCAATGTTAAGGTCGACACTCTTTCCGTTTCCTTTCTTTGCCATGGGATCTGAATTTTCCATTGAAACTAACAAAATTATATATACAAAAGAAATTTGAATTATCAAAAACAGAACAATTAATGTCACATGGGTATACAACATAAAGTAAATGCTTACCAATATTATAATGGTCACTTTCGTTTTCCCGAGTGCGAATATTGCATGTGTTTAGAGCTTTTGAATTGCATCTACCATCAAAAAAATCCACATCCATACTGATTTCACATTGGGATAACATTTTATGGTTTGATTGTTTCGTAGTGTGACTGGATGGACTTGTTTCAAATGAAGCATCAACCAAACTCCTACCGTTGAATGATGTTACAGGAGACATTTTACGCATGGATACTACAATTATAACGATAGATTTCAATTTACAATTAATTAAATCATCAAAAAAATCAAGGAATAATAAAATTGCAATCCATATGCATTGCATTATATTTACCTTTAGTAATGTTACTCAATGGAGTTCTACTCCATTTTTGTGAATTAGATGTGGTTGAGTCCGATACTTGTGCCCAACCAATGTTAAGGTCAACACAATATCCGTTTCCTCTCTGTGCTAAGGGTTCTGAATATTCAATCGAATGTAACGATCGTGTAATTAGTTTTTCTTTCTAATCAAAGAAATGCAAATATATAAAATATGGAGTCTGCAATTTAACATTTCGTTTTACCGTTAGTCACGCCACTCGAAGGAGTTGTAGTCATATCATGCGTATTGAAGTTGTTTGCAGCCAGACATTGCGATGGTTGTAGGTCACCATTTGCCAAGTTTGTATCAGGTGCCAAGTTTTCCTCCAAATCTAACCATCATGAACTTAGATTTTTAATAATAGTTTATTATTCTAAATGTAATAACAAATAGTAAAAAATCATATAGCAATAATCATAGACATGTGCATTTTTGACGTGCGAATCCTCAAGTATAAAGTCTTAATTTGATATATTTATATGTATATATTTAATTCATCATGCAAATCATTATTGTATTTTTTAAAAGTTCTGAGGGATTATAATTTACACAATTTTTAGTTTATGAGTTTTTCATTCTAAATTGAATTTACCAAAAAAAAAAAGATGCACCTAAAATCTAGGAAATCCAAGCAACTCCCAAATGTAACGAAATGCATCCACAGTTATGTAGTTACTTCATTTATAAAAATTGCATAATGGAAAAGGATAAATTTACCAATCAAAAGTTGAACTATTGTTTATCAAGTGAAGAGATGAAAGAAGCAATAATGTTCTGTAATTCTTTCATTACAAATCCCATTTATAACTGTATACCTCAAATAAAATCCTAGCATCAACATAATTTACATTCCAATTCTAGATTTAATTTAATAGAAGCATTGCTGTTTATGAAATTCGTTATCTGTGGCCATATAAACAATAACTGAGTAAGAGGCTTAAATCATGACTGATATCTAATTTGAACCACTGACTGTAGTCATAGAGTAACATTGACGTTTTGAATTGTACAGATTGCAGTGTGTAAGAATGAAGAATTACTATTAACTGATAGGCAACTTCAGTAGTCGAAATCCAAAATAAATTCAAAATTCAAAAAAGTCTTGAATGCTTTGGTTCATTTCAGAAATGCAATACACACTCCATGGTAAATGTCAAAGATAAAAACTAACAAACTTATACTATTTCTAAACCATGAAACTGAAGAATATGTGTGGGGGAAGTAGAACTAACCTTGAACCCGACCACCATGCCTGGCCCTTTTGTTTGAAATTAGCGTTGATCTTAGTATCTTACGCATGTGCAATTGTCGATTAACATCTAAATTGAAACCAGGAAGAAGAACAACAGATGTTGCAGAAAATTGGGACGCAAACCGGAGCCCTAACTGGACAAACACTGGTTCTGCTACACTGAATTTAATGGGTGTGATTTCGTCATTTTTATACATATATAGATTTAGAGATGAAGGTAGTGAAGATCGAACTTTGAATGCAGACGAAGACACAGCGGGCGACGGAGGGAGATTTGAATGAAAATGAAACCGGATTGATTAATTAGGATTGGATTTTGTTTGTTCCTAATAATATAACGATTGTGTCTTGGACTGGTTTGGTAGTCTTGGGCTGGTTTGGTTTCTGTGTGAGGCATGTAATTGGGTCAGAGGTTACAATTATTTGGACCACAACAATACATAACTATATTTGTACCATAATCTAATAAAAAATATCTCTCTCCATAATAATTCTAATTTACATAATTGGCGACAATGTCATTGTTTTGTTTTTTGTTTACCAAAATAAATAAGTAAATGGAAAAAAATAGACACAATATGATTATTTCTTGAAATTTAAAAATGACATCTCATCACTTCTTATTTTTAGGGGGGAGGAATAATTGAAACGGTGTCATATATTTCCTTCTAACTAATTGAACATCAATGTTTCAAAATTTTTAATTTCCATATTTGACTATTGAAAATTAACCAATTAAAAGTCCTCAAAAGTAATCAATACTAAATATATACATTTATTACTATTATGTCACTATTTTGAATGTTCTTAAATAAAGAAAAAAAATGACAATGCTAAATCGCTAATATTATCACTACCATCTCAACTACAAAACTACAAAAATGATTTTCTTGCCTGAACTTTTCATTCTGAACTTTTTCATGATTACAAAACATTTAGAAATATATTTGTCCAATAAAATCTCACGATGGGGGGTGATATCATGATGGAATTTGTTACTTTTTTTTTTATTTTTTTTAAACAATCAAGTAGGTAAATAATGATTAAGAGCAATCTGATGTTTATTGACTTTGGCACTTCTTGTAATAAAAAATACAACGCAAATTCATTTTTTACTACCTACTTTATGTTTATAATTTATTTCCACAGACAAACAATACTAACTTGAATTTGGAAAAAAAAAAAATATATATAACATAACACCAAAGCGTTATCCAATATAACAAAAAAAAAACCTGCTTAGCTGAATAAGTTCAATAGTTTCCAAAAAAACCATGATAAAAAATACAACAGTCATCATATGTTACATCAACTGTTCAACCAACAAAACATAAGCAGATTTCCAAAAGTTAATAAGTTGCATAATAACATCCCAACAATGCACACACATAAATGATAAACCATTTATGTGTCATCATCCTCCTTCTTAATCACAATGCGCAGTTTCTTGTTACTTGTAGTAGATGAAAGATCGCTCAAGAGCTCCCTTTTTAAAGTGCAAGTAGAATGTCCTTCATTTTGCGAGGTTGGTTGATTTGCAGGCTTCAAAGGAGTAGAAACTTCATCACTAAATGTCGAATCTTTCCCACTCTCCACGTTAGCCTTGGACATCTTAGAATAAATGTCCGAATCCTATAACATAACATATTATATGAGTTCACTGTTTCATAATTGCATTGATTAATAAATAAACTAATAAGAACACTATAATGCTAAAGTGTAGGGACGGGTTAAACGTTATAACCTGAGGAGCATCGGGACATTTTTTATATTTTGATACCAAAGCAGCATCTTCAACCAACTGCAAGACAGTATAAGGTCCATTGTTTTTCTTGACGTTTTCTATCTTGACCTAAACCTTGAACAATATCTCTTTATCTACCAAATTCTCAAATTCAACTGGGAAATCGATGTCGGCACAACGCTGCAAGAAAAAAAAATCGAGAATTCATAGACTGGAATCTTGACCTGACCCTTGTGCATTTTCATCAAATACAAAGTTACACATAAGAACCTGTTCAATATCGTCTTTCTACAAAGAGGCGGTTTCCCCAAGTAATTGCACACACTCGCGATCCCACAACAAAAAATTTGTATTATAGGTCCCATCTACCACCCTTACCTGAAGCTTGTACCTATAAACATCACACTTTCATGTAAAATAAACTACACACACAAATTGAAAAAACAAATGTATTAAACTATAATTTTTTTTTGCTTCAGATAGTTAGACAAACCTTGCTTGTGCAGAGTTGTCAAAATTGTCACACTTGTCACAATAATAACGCTCTCCAACTCTATTCACCTTTTTAAAACACTTCTGACATGCTAGATAAAACCATTCAGGTAGACTCTCAACCGTGACAATTTGAGCACATACATAGAAACTCCCAACCTAACCAATTAAAATAAATGCATACAAAATAACAATCACAACAAATCAATTAATATTTCTTTATTTAAATTTACGAAGCTAGGATTATAGAGTAGATATACAACCTCACTGTTCTCACACAATTGAGAGAGACTTCGAAATTCAACCTTTCCACTTGCAATGTCACCAGCAACACTCTTCCCAGACGTAGAGATTAAACTAATCCTCTTCGATCCTCCGTCAGTTCCATCACCAAGCCTAAAAAACATTATTTCACAAGTTATGGTAAAACAACATTTTAGATGCATATTAGTTGCAATTCCAGTGCAATGTTAGATTTAGATTAAGATATACCTAGCTTTAAATTCACTGATCTCATTCACATGCTCATTGACAATAACCTTTGTAACGTCATATGCAGTTGAAACTCTTATACCATTGAAATTGGTAGCGCGACAGAACTGGAGTATCATCACAAGTGGCTTTGGATACTCAGAATGGAATATAGCATTCATTTGCTCAGCATACACCCCTCATAATGTACATTGCATAATATTTTTCCTAGAAATAAATTTGATTTTAAACAAAGACTGTATTAAAAAAATAAAAAATAAAAGTAAACAGACAAAGAGAAGAAAAAGGAAACTCACTCAGTATCCTGCAACTCAATGTCAAGCATACTTGTTTCCTTTCCCTTTAGTACCTTATTTTTAAGTCCATCATAGCCTACGACCTCTCCAATAATGTCTTTTTTAGCGAGCAAAGAAAAAAAAAATTAAAATATTAGTAGAAGAGTAGGTATTAAAAATATAATAATTAAAAATAGAATAATAGAAAGAAATATGTACCGAACAATTCAATAGCATCTCCTTATTAGGTTCGACGATGTCAGTGAAAGACTTGAAGTTGTAGCTGAACGTAGGCAAATCATCCTTCAATGATTCAACCACAATTGTCTTGTGGCAAAAGAAAATTCGATTCTTGCTAACAGTAGTTCTAAATGACATGTTATTCTTTGCAACAATGAAATTCCGAATAGCATATGTACATCCTTCTTGTATAGAGTCATTGAACTGCTTGACATTGGCTCGATTAACAGTAGCATGCACCCTATTTCCCTATTTTGTATTTAAAGAATAAAATAAAAAAAAGAAGAAAAAAAATGTAACTTTTAGTGATGTAAAAAATAAATATTAGGCTTCATTCAAATGGTTGGAGAGAAGCGTCGAAAGGGGAGCAAATCATTTTTTCTGTGTAACTCTAATCAAAAGCACAAGTTCTAATTCCCCCTAATGAACATGAATTTTACTGTAAACTATTTTTAATTCATATGGACATGAATTTGGTAGAAATATAATGTTCAATCTGAAGCAATGGAGAAAGAGGCAGAATAAATTAGTGTTATGCAAAGGTATTGACAATTTTGAATTAATGAGCATATATAAGATTCTTAAAAGAACTGAACCTAATTTGCCACCTGCTGAAAACAATTTTTAGGCTACTACTCTCCTATGCCAGAGCTTCAAATTGATGTTTCATATCTTGGCATGATAATGATTTCTCTAGCACGTTTTCTAATTATCTTGGAAGCATGTTAATAGGAATCGATAAAATCCCTATAGCCGCTCCATATGCACGTGTGTCCTGTGTACTTTATTGATTTTTTAAATATCAACAATCAACCATTTTGTAAGAAATCATAACTTGAATAGCTTGTGGAACTAAAGAGGTAGAAGCTGGGGCACAATATGAACACCTCGAAGAAGTCAAGTACAAAATTGAAGCTCTTCAAGGAAAATAACTTTATTGGTTTTTAACAGATATCTTACTCAGTTGAGGCATAACAATGATACATGTTTTACTGTGTCTTCAAACTGGCAATGCGAAAATGAGGGGAACTACTCTATGGAACATGTCTTTCACGGTCACTTCACTTAAGTCATAATTTAAAACTTGGTTTTTAAGAAAGTATCTATCAGTTTACATGAAAAATGGGAAAAGCTTCAAAATAAACAAAATTAGGATATCAACATAAAGGACATTCTATGGGGAAAAAAAAAGACATGACTTCAGAGAAGCTATACAACCTCACATGCACAAGGAAACTATACAATGCCTCCAACCTCACGTGCACAAGTTAATAAAGCAAAAGTAATGATATCAACACAAGGAAGATACTGAAATTAACAATTACTATTTCATATAAACTTAACTGCAACCAAAACATTGAAATGGAGACAGAATATCCTGCACTGCACTGTATGAACAAAATGAAAAGGCTAACCTGGAGATCATGAAACACATATTCAAGGCTGAATATCTGAGTAGGATCTTCACGAACAGTGGTATGGTATGCGCGAACAACACGGACCTTAACATTCCAGTCAACCTTCGCTGCTGAGATATCGCTCAGAGAAGTGTACATTTGGTGCATTCTGAACCTTCATACAGGACAGAGAATTCCAGACCACATATAGCATTTGTGAACATAACAAACATACATATTAGATTTCGAATACATGCAATGGGAAGAAAATTACATCTAAGAAGAAATACATGAGATATACTTACATAAACACCTAGAACGTAAAGATGGAGAAATTTTTGGAAAGCCACTGCAGTTCTGGAAGGCAGACACACCACAGATATATAAGCATGTTTCTTTTACGTATTGGGAAATGCAGAGTAATCATTATTCTATCTGTCAAGAGACACTTATGCAAGAAAAGAAATCTGTAACACCCAATTCAGAGAGCCAGTATGGGAAAGGTGAATGAGTTGGTAAACTGCAGCTGCTATTTGACGTTTATGACAACCTATTCAAAATTAGGGGGAAAAATAGGTAAAACAAAAACTATAATTCTAAATTCACAAAAATAAATAATAATTCAAAATTTAAGGGCAAAAAAGGGGCAACACGAATAAAAACAATCCAGGAAAAAAAAAGGGAAATCGGATGTAATAATAATCAACGGAGAACTTCCCTGATCACGTAGCTGTGTGTGCGATGGAAAAGGAAATCAGATGCAATCAATTGGTTGTGAGCAGAACAAACGGAGGTTGGATGCCCCGGGGCTGCCATCAATGGAGACATGGGAAACCGGAGTGACGACTGGTATTCGGAAAAGGGAAACCGGAGTGACGACTGGTAGTCAGAAAACTTGGATGCGCCGAGGTTGCCATCAATGGAAACATGGTTGCGGATTTCAGTGGGATTTCCGTGGGGGAAGGGAAGGCTCAACCGGGAATGTCGAAATTACCGGGATTACATTCTTTGGATTTCATTATATGTACTGAAAATAGAAAGTCTGACCATTAAAAAAAAAAAAAAAAGTCTGTATTTTCTCTCTCTTTGTCCGGTCTTGTCATTGGAAAAATGAAATGCAGTATGTGCAACTGATTGGGAAACACGTAAAATATGTTGACTTTAACAACATAATAATAATAACAAATAACCTTTTTGTCTGATTTCCTTTTCCAACAATTACAACAATATTTATTTATACAATGAAAAAAATAGAAGAAGTGCAATGGGCGGGAAAATCAGTCAAAATGGGTCAACACTTTCTCATTATAAAATATAGTATAGATATATTTTAGCGGCAGTTATCTGGAAGTTACTAACTGGGAGTTTTAAAATTAGTGGATGAACAGTTAAAAATTTGAACATGCACAATTACTCAGACACGATCAAAAATTTGGGTTTTCCCGTTCTTCTCACACGTCCCAGATGCTAGATGACAAAGAATATTGCACAAACAAAGAAGCAGAGGCAAGTGGCAACTTTCGTTTTCAATCACCTCTTTGCGCTCAAATATATGTTCTTGAACCAACAAAGAAATTGAATCCCCCTAATGCCCTCACCGTTTCCTCCAAGGTGTGTGGAGCAATAAGGACATTTGCAGACATGGCAAGCAAAAGTTATCTCTGGAGGAATTTGGTCTCCTCTTCCACTTCTTGTATCGGGAAGCGTGCTGATTAGCATGATGGTAATATGTTTGTGAATTTTTTTGGGCGATTCCACGGATCGTTCTCTGTTGTGTAATCATACTCTTTTGATAAGCAAAACCCTCTTCTTCCAAGGTTATTGATGATTATGTTGGGAATTTCGACACGTCGATTCCCACTTTCTTTTTCCCACAGGATCTTTCGATGTTCAAAATAAAATAAGCAAACAAGAAAATAAATACGAACACAGAAATTTACGTGGTTCAGCAAAATGCCTACGTCCACGGACCCTCGCCAAAGCTTTTCACTATATATTAAATTGTTACAAATATATAGACTTTCACTCACCAACCCAATCCCACAGACCACGGAGAAAATACAACAAACGAGCTTTACCACATATAATTTCTACCCTTTGACTTACACTACAAAGAGTTACAAGAAACTTCACAATATGCTAGGCTCACAATTTTCTCTCTTTGATCACAATGTGACACTAATTAGCACTCTCTAATATGTTTGTGGTGGTGTATTTCTTCCTTGAATTCCTTCTCTATTTATAGAGAGAATTCTACATGAAATTCTCTTAACACCAAAACATCATGATTAGTCAAAACTAATCATCATTCCAAGACATCATAATTAGTCAAGACTAATTATCATTCAAAGACATCATAATTAGTCAAGACTAATTATCATTCAAATACCATAATTAGCTCCACCATCCTTTGTTTCAACTAGGCACTCATTATGTTTCACTAGGCACTTGATTAATTTGGGTCAAATACCCAACAATCTCCACCTTGACACAAATTCGTCCAAGCCAAAACCAAATTCAAATATTGGGTAACAGGCAAGCATTTTTCCACTTTGACAGTCCCATACTCCACCATATGAGTATAATCACTCAGAATTATCAACGAACTCCGAGAATTTCATCGGCCCATGTCGAAACAAAATTGCTGAAATTTATGGTGCAACTCCCATGTTTGGTTCTCCTTGGAAGTTCATCAGCCATCGACATAAAAAAAACCACATACCTTGCATCTAAACCAAACCAATGCTGTATGCGAACACAGTACCCGTGCCAGTAAGAACACATCCTCTATCATGGCAACTGGCATCATGCCATGAGGATGTCACATCTTACTCAGAGTACATCATCACCACCCTCCACCAGGAGAGTCGCATTATCCTTCGAGCAGTTCTCCGAGTCCGCTCCACCTTTTGGACAATTTCTTCTCACGTGCCCGGATTGGCCACAGTTCCAACATGTCACCTTCTTCTTCATGGAGTTCCCTCTCTTCCACTTTTCAGTAACAAGCAAATTATTATTAGATGAATTATCGTCTCCACCTAATCGCCGCTCTTCAGAGATCAACTTACTTGTAACTTCTGCAAAGTCCACCGTTTCCTTCCCGTACATCAAAATCGGTTTGATATGCTCAAACGTGGATGGAAGAGACCAGATGAGCCTCAACGCTTTATCCTCATCTTCAACTTTGACTCCAATAGATTCCAGTTCAGAAACAATCCCGTTAAGAACACTAAGATGGTCAGAGATTTTTGTACCTGCGCTCATTCTCAACGAATGAAACTGTTCTTTCAGATACAAGCGATTTGACAAGTTCTTCGTTTGATACAACTCTTCCAGTTTCTCCCAAAGTTCCTTAGCAACAGATATTCCATGAATATTTGCAAGAACATTCTTGGCCAAACAAAGTCGTATTGTACTAGCAGCTTTCAAATCCAAATCTTCCCAATCTTCATCAGTCTTGTTGGATTCAATTTCTTTTTCTTTGTCAGAAATCTCAGTTGGTTTTCCCTTCAAAGCTTTGTGCAGACCCGCCTGAATCAAGACATCCTTGGCTTGTACTTGCCACAAGCCAAAATTGATTCTCCCGTCAAATTTCTCCACATCGTACTTGACAGACATATTTTCTTTTGCTTCAAAATATTTGAACCACCTGTAGCTCTGATACCACTTGTTGGGAATTTCGACACGTCGATTCCCACTTTCTTTTTCCCACAGGATCTTTCGATGTTCAAAATAAAATAAGCAAACAAGAAAATAAATACGAACACAGAAATTTACGTGGTTCAGCAAAATGCCTACGTCCACGGACCCTCGCCAAAGCTTTTCACTATATATTAAATTGTTACAAATATATAGACTTTCACTCACCAACCCAATCCCACAGACCACGGAGAAAATACAACAAACGAGCTTTACCACATATAATTTCTACCCTTTGACTTACACTACAAAGAGTTACAAGAAACTTCACAATATGCTAGGCTCACAATTTTCTCTCTTTGATCACAATGTGACACTAATTAGCACTCTCTAATATGTTTGTGGTGGTGTATTTCTTCCTTGAATTCCTTCTCTATTTATAGAGAGAATTCTACATGAAATTCTCTTAACACCAAAACATCATGATTAGTCAAAACTAATCATCATTCCAAGACATCATAATTAGTCAAGACTAATTATCATTCAAAGACATCATAATTAGTCAAGACTAATTATCATTCAAATACCATAATTAGCTCCACCATCCTTTGTTTCAACTAGGCACTCATTATGTTTCACTAGGCACTTGATTAATTTGGGTCAAATACCCAACAGATTACTGTATTTTTATTTTGTCCTCGATCTGATCTGGATATTGTTTGATTTTGGTTTTTGATGATTATGGTTTATCTGGGTATTATTATCTCTTTGTGTAAATTTTCTTATTTGAAGATTGCGAGTGTTTATTGATGCTGAGGTAATAGAAGTCATGAATAATGGATCTTGATTTTGCTTTTGTTGATGCAGAGTACACCTAAATATTCTGCTTTAACCTTCAATTGTCAGGTTTGGAGGAATTGATGGCAATTGGGACTGCTTTTCTTTCTGCATGTCATGTGTTTGTTTAATTGCTTCAATGGATTCTATAGCAAATTTAACCACCTTTACATGAGTAGGAAGGACTAATCCCATCAGCCTGAAGTTGGCAGACAGTAGATCCATCGAACCATGGTGCAGAACATAGCCATTAGCCAACAAGAAAATCTAATCAAACAGTTTCACAATTTTGAATCATGGCTAGTGGATGCAAGCTACATTCTGCTGTTAAATATTCATGCTTGCCAACTTCTAAATGTGTAGTTCAGCTATTTATAATTAGTTTTGCTTTTGTATTGTGAAAACTCTCATGCAACTATACAAGTCTAATTTCTTAACAAAAACCAATTGCTCTAATATCAAAATTTTAGGATTCATGTTTTTGTCCTATAAGAAAGTTCTTTGATCTTGCAAATGTGATAGTTCTTCTTCACTTTATAGGATTTCTCATATAAGACGCAGTGGCGGTTCTGTTTGCTTGCATTTATGCACGTTTCAATTGTGTTGCCTCTCTTTCTTATGGGCATTTTGATGGCCACCTAAAGCCTATGAACTAGTATTTATTGAAACTTTTTGATTCATTTTTCAAGGCCCTCTTTAGAATTCCGTATCTTGCGTTGGTTTATTTGATTCCCTCTTCTTTTTCTTCATCAAGATTTTAATAGCCAAGGCTTCCTTGATTTCATCGACCGTATAAATACTTCTTTGATTAATTTTGAGTTTTTTGAAAATAAATTCATGACTGGATTGCTCTATGGATTGAATGTTGGTGAGACATAAAAGACTGCTCCGGTTGAGCCCAGTTCGAAATCTATCCGGAGGATACCCAACGATGCCACGGTGGCTCCTAAGAGCAAATGTAAGTATGGTTGACATAGTTTCATTGTCTCAACATTGGCCTTTTTTTTTTTTCTTACATACAGTAGTAAATTCATATAAATATGTGAAAAGTTGAGGGACTGATTTTTAATTTTGCAGGCGACAAATGCGAACTAGAGTAGTATGCTTATACTCCAGGAGACATGTATAGATGAGGCAGGGTCGCTTGCAGTGTATGCACCTGTTTACATTCCGGCATGATCACAAAAGCTGTGGCCTGTGGTTGACAAGGTAAGTTGGATTTTATAAGTCTCATAAATGTTGCATGATTATTATATTTTGAAGCAACGTAGGTGTGGGCTTTTGGCATAGTTCTCTTTAACACACCATCAAGTGGCCAAATGACTTGATGGATGCAAGCTTAAGAACCACCAAGAGTGGTGGTTTTAGTCACTAACAGAGTCTAAAATATCAAAATTATATAGTACATCACAATTATTCCTTTTTTGTTTTCTTAGGACAAATGCGTAAAAAATTAGCATTTAAATGAAATATAGCCTAGAGGGTGCCGATGGACATGTGGGAATCCACGACAGCAGTCATCAACAAAAGGAGACTACAGGTTTAAAACTAAAAATCAAATTATAAAATTTCATCACGCATTACCATGAAAATGAAAACCCACTTTCATGATGGTTTTGCATTACAAGGCAATCAGTACTCAGCTTCTTTAACAAAGTTGGATGAAATCTGCAAAGGAAATAATAAAAATCTTTTGTTCACAACATCAGCAACTAATAGAGTGGTTTTATAAAGGAATAAAAAAATTATGGTTGACATATGAAATGGGATTAGTAAGTTGAGGATCCTATATTTTTCCTGGGTACTTATCTTCTTTTATCCTCTTCTTTTTGCATCTTCAATGATTTTTCATGTATGTTTTTTTTTCTACTTCTCTGTTTTTTTTTTCTACTTCTCATGCTATCGTATAGAACTCTGGGTTATCTGATGGTGCTTCATTTTTATTGCAGGTAGAACACGGGTAGTCTTGTGACTTGTGATTATAAATAAAAGTTTTTAATTTAGATTAAAACCCACCAAACATTTGAAGATAATTAATCACAAGTAATGTTGATTTTATGGTTGTCACGGGTGAAATGGGTGAAGTCATGGAGAAAAAGAAAAGTTGATAATAGGTTCACGTGATTGCAATAAAAAGTTAGCTGGGCATTTGATTTTTTATTTTATTTGATTTTATTTATTTTTTGAGAAGTCTCTGTTTCTTTAAATTGAACATATGATCAGTTGTGGCAAAGAGGTGTAGCCCTTGAATCCAACATTCCTTGAGAGAGAGGTTTTATAGAGAGAGATTCATCAGAACCCGGGTTTTAACCCATATTAAAACCAATTTTTTTTTACACAATTTCTCAAATAATTTTTAACTACACATATTTTCTTTTTTCAATTTTTAAACACACATTTTACCTAGAAAACTCAAAAATCACAAAAAAAACCCGTGCCCTGTAGCCGTCAAACAGAGTGTAAGTGATTCTAGACTATAAAATTTTTATTGTACATTACAACGTATATTTTATAAAATTAGCATTTGGTGATAGATTCATTTAATATTGTTTTCCATAGTACCAATTTCTTTCACTTGCTTTGGTCTTCAATTATATTAATCCTTATTTACAAGTCTTGATTGTTGCTAAAATATTTTTTGTAACAAAGCATCTCAGACAATGTTTTGTATAAAGAGATTTTTCAAAATTTGTAATAATCTTTATAAAAAAATACTTATAATTATTATTATTATTATTATTATTATTATTATTATTATCGGTACCGTATTTAGTATTTGCTGATTTTTTGTCATTGTTCTGTTTCAACAAATTATATATTTGTCAATTTAATATGTCCGTGCATCGTACGAGAGTATAGGTGTAAAACTATTTAAGATTAAAATGACTAAATGGGACTAGATTCTGTCAACTTTGCTTATTAGTTCCAACTGAATCCCTAGATCCTTCCAAATTCAATTTATAAAAAAAAAGGAGGAAATGTTTAGCCTTCATTTGTAAATTTGTTTATAAACAACACATTTTCCTAATTTTTAATTACACATTTCTTCAAACTACTATTCGACAACATATTTTAATTCGAAAATAACACATTCTGCGTATACAAAACAGAGTTTCTCATCAACTTTGTTCAATTTGGGGAGTCATCTTTGTTCATCTCATTTTGCAAGGATCAAAGGCTATTATTAGTATCTGAAATACAAAGTGAACGGACATATATATTCATTCAAAATAGAAGAAGTTCAAAATTTGTTCATTGAATAGTCGAGTACAACAATTGAACATGACACACTAGTTGGTCACAAGAACAACGAGACGAATGCAAATAGAGAAGCAGTGATATAAATTAGAAGACCAAAACCAACCAGCACAACCAATATCACAACGGCTAATAGTGACCCGCCCCCACAAGATAGTACTCCCAATTTCAATTGAATAAAAAATGAAATCGAAATTATCAACGAAACACATCCTGCGACAGAACCCAAAGCCGAGCCCAACAACCCGATTTTCAAGGCAGAAGAGTTAATATCAACTTTAAGATGTTCATTTGGATCTAAACTGTTCAACGAGTTGATTGTCAATTTCAGACTTTGTGCTATGAGGGAGGAACAAAGAAAGGAACTGAAGGAAAATATTTCAGAAACTATAAGGCTTCTCACTGTTTCATTGCCCGCATTGCACCACGATTTGTTCCCGATGCCTTCCGGCACCGTCAAGGAGAAGCTGATAAAGATTGCCACGGTGAAGAG
Source organism: Ligustrum vulgare (assembly GCA_963555705.1). Classification (NCBI taxonomy): domain Eukaryota; kingdom Viridiplantae; phylum Streptophyta; class Magnoliopsida; order Lamiales; family Oleaceae; genus Ligustrum; species Ligustrum vulgare. Next base: position 5,084,780 of record OY743180.1, read on the forward strand.
TGAATTTACATTCACTATGCTATCAAGTGCTGTCACGTGGATGCTCGTCTTTGACTTTGATCGTGTCAATGTTGATGTTGATTTTATGTCAACTCTGTAAATCGATAAAATAGATTTTTACAACAGTATACCTATAATTAATTAACTTGTAAGAACAATTCAAGAGAGATTGAGAGTGAGTACCCGTTCATGATTGAATTGACTCGATTGATTCCGGCGAATTACTAGGAAGAGTGACGAGATAAATGATTTTTCTTTGTAAGATTGTGTTTGTATAGTATATATGAGGACTAGAGAGACGACAAATTAATTTCCCTATATAAAAGGACACTGTCGAGCTCCACATGCTTGGGATGTGGTATCTACCAATCCTGACCCTACTAATGCCAGAGACGTGAGACCTGTTTCGATTAAGTCCACAAAAAGTTTTCTGAGGATGAAAAAATCTTAGGGAGTCTTGATCTCGTTGGTTGTCTTTATGACTTTATTATTTATATAATTTTGATAGCATGACAATACTTACTATAATTTAATACCATTCAGTAATGTTTAATATATCGTACCAAAATGTACTATACATGTAACTAACCGTCATGAAAAATTTAAAATTATATTCTATGAGATCGCTATGGAATAATAAATGTTGATAGTACAAATAATTGAGTCTATAATCCAAGATCGAATACTACAATACGAGGGTTATCTGTCAATGTTAGGCTTTAATAAAAAACGAACCATAAATAGAAGTAGTAATATAATTCAATAGCGCCGAACCTTGAGTTTTTGGGGGGCCTATGAAAGCTTCCTGCCTCAAAATTTATTGTGGTATGCAAGCCTAATGAATCGAAACAGTGACCTATTCCGTAAACAAATACTATATATCTCTATTGTACAAGTTGTGCTAAGCCTATATAATTGTCTATTTTTCTACTTTCAATGTGTGCGTGTGTGTGCATGTATATATATATATATATATATATATATATATATATATAACACTAGGTTTCATTTTTCGATTTTGAGAGTCCTTTTGACCAAGGCCCTAAGCAACGATTTTGATCGCCTATGTTCGAACTGCGTATATTGGTTCATCTCCACAAGAAAACACACCAAATTTCACCTGAATAAAGTTCACAATTGAAAGCATCAAGAACATGCATCCCATGACAGATCCGATTGCGGATAACATCAGCTTTATGAGGATTAGTTGCATCTAAACTTTTCAATAGGTTGATTGAAAGCTTCATACCATCTCCAATACAAATACACTAATAATACAAATACACTAAATTTTACATCATGTTTTAACTTTTACACTAAATTTGAATTACAATTACACTATTCCAACTTCTCTACTTCAACCCAGCAACACTAAATCTTATACCAAATACACGCTATTCATTATTTTCTATTTTAAAAAAAATACAATTTTATTACATTAAATTATTTTGATTTTTGATAATTAAATACAAAAAGTCAATTTATATTTATAAAAATTAATATTTTAAAAATTAAAATTATTTAATAATTAAGTATTTTGAAACTTAAAAATCAATTCTTCATAAACTAATTAAAATTAAACTTTTTATTACCTGCAAATTCGAAAAAGAAGCATGAAAATTTAAAATACGTGATACAAAATACGTAGCAATGATACAAGTAGAAATAACACATAAAATTTAGTCTTGGGAGTTGCTATATTCCTCCCATAAATGCTCAATCAATGTATTTATTAGCGCAATGTGTGCTTTTCCATGTTCTTAATCTTTCGATGTCGAAAAAACGTTGATTCTTGTCTACGACGACCTCAACTGTGGGACTCGGTGCTTAATTCCACAAATGTGTCAATTGGTGCACTGATATCTCGTTTGTCCTCCACTATCATTAATTACATTTGAATATAAATAAACATGAAAATTTATTTCACAACAAAAATTATGGACGAATTCAACATTACATAATATATTTTAAATAAGGTAAACAAAATTGTAGGGATCAAATGGACAATAAATGAATGAAATATGGACAAAAATCTACAAAACCAATAACAAATTCCGGTCAAACTTCTTCTCGGCCAAAAAAATAAACTGTCAACTGCCGCCCTTCTTCTACCACAATCCGACCCACTCACTACGGTCCGTCTCGTTTCCTGCACAGCTGCCGCTAACCGCAGCTTTCGCTACCACCAGACTTTAAGCCAAAAATCAAGAAAATCAGCTACCTGCCTACGTTGATCCACTGGCCGGTATTTGTTGACTTTTCGGTCAGATTCTTGTCTTTGCTCGTTCGGTCCTCTTCTCCCTTTTTGGAAAGTCCTTTTAATTAGCAGATAGATGGCAGTAGATTTCATTGTTATCAATTTTCCGGCCAGTAGCCAATTCTACAATTTCTTTGTTTTCTTCGATTTTTGTCGACCTTTTGGGAGTAATTCCAATCACAAAATTCAACAAGTTCATGATCCCAATACAAGGATCTGATACCACTGTTGGATCGACGCGAAAAATATAATGAAATAATCAAATGTAAAATGTAAGAATACCAAGATTTTTCGATCTGAAGATCCTAGAGGTTCGGTAATTCAAGAATCACCTACTCCCCCGTTGAGCAATCCATTAAATTTGAATTTATGCTCAAATTTCACTTAGCACGCTGCACATTAAGAAGTTCATCTCATATTACAAGATCAGCATCAAGGACACTAAAAAGATCTCTAAAAGCGAATCCTACACCATACCAAACAACAATCAGATTTCACCAAGAATAAATTCCTGCTTCTATACTTTATACATATTGTAAAACCACTCTAATTATCAAGAAAAGAGATAAAAAATGAGAAATAACAATTAGATCTCATCAAGAAATCTTGTTCAAACCTATAACCTAAAAACGCCCCACAAATTGAGAGCAAAGAAGAGGAGAATCCGAATCTATTCTTGGAGAGAAAATGGGATGCTTCCTATCTCATCTTTCTGTATCTCTTTAAATGTCCTATATACATGAATACCAAATGCAATAAGTGTATATATAAAAAAGGGCTAATTACGGCCCATAATGCTTTTTAATCTTAATTTTTAAAAATCGGTTAGTTTTAATATATTTTACGAAATCAGGTATGGATAATAAGTATATAAAACCAAAAATTCGAAACCCTAATCAGTTCATCCTTTCTCCCTTCGTGCGTCTTCAACCGTTGCTCTCCCACTCCCTGTTCGTGCACGTTCATTCCGGTCGTGCGAGCTCCGGTAACCGCCATATCTCCGTTCCTGTATCCATAATAAGCAGCCCAGTCGTCTTTCATTCATACATTCACCGAACACGCCGTTATTTCTCTAATCTTCTTCCTATGGACAATACTCGCCTGACTCCGGAAAAAACATCTAGAGATGTTGTCGAGTTATCGTCGTCCAAAAGCACGACTTCAAAGAAGAGGCGTAGAGTAGATGCCAAGGTCATTGACATAAGTTCTTCAAAATCAAATGTTGCGAAGAAGAGGCCTGGTGGAAATGTGTCCAAGAAATCAGAGAATATGACGGCAGTAAACTCGTTTTTAACTTTAATGCGTAGAAGTAAGGAAATTGTAACTAAGTAGTTGTAGTTTTGTAACTTAATTACAGTTGCAAAAAAATTGTAACGTAATTACATATGCAGTCATATGTAGTTTTATAACCTAGTTACAAATTGTAATTAATTACATTTTGAAATTACAGAGACTACTGTTTTTTTTTTTATACAAGAATTTATTAATTGTAACCTAATTACATACGCAGTCATATGTAGTTTTATAACCTAGTTACAAATTGTAATTAGTTACATTTTGAAATTACAGAGACTACTGTTTTTTTTTTATGCAAGAATTTATTAATTGTAATTTATCACACGTATAAGATTGGGACTTTATATTGCAACCGGAACACTGATTTAGATATAACATGGTGGTTGTTAGCCCCAATGATGTGATTAGAAATTTAAATGCTAGATTAAACAATGTACAGAAAAACTTATTTCAGTGCACATGTTTTGGAAGATATTTGGATATTTGGATATCATTCTATAGTCCCAGCTTATTCATGCTGTGTTGCTTAGGGAAGTTAAGCAACAAAACAGTGAAGAAATGTGGTTTGATATTGGGAGAAAAAGAGTGAAGTTTGGGGTAGAGGAATTTTGTTTAATTTCTGGGTTGAGATGCTCGAGGGAGATTGACAAGTCAAAGTACATGTCTGATATTTTTAGAATTAGGGAAGCTTACTTTGAAGAGTTGGATAGTATGGACAAAGAGGATATTGAATACAGATTTCGATTTTCTGAAAATATTATCTCTGATGAAGATATGGTGTTGCTTGCCATTTTGTATCTGATATCTTCACTTTTTTACACGAGCAAGTCCCACAAGGTTTTTGATGATGTTATTATGAGAATTGTTGATTCAGCAGAGAGGGATGTAATTCCTTGGGATAAGGATTTGTTCAATGTAACCCTGAAATCTCTGAAGACTGTAATGAAGAAATCGGCCGAGAAGGTTGCTTTGGGCAGGGAGCCGTCCATTAGTTACAGGCTCAATGGTTTCATACTTGCCTTTCAAGTATGGATATATGAAACAATTCCATGCCCGGAGCTTAATATTTGTAAGAAGATTGATAAATCGTTCCCAAGGATTGTCAGCTGGTCATCTTCAGCGGATGTGACTGCCACTACCTTTGCTGACAATTTTTTTTGGAGATAGTGAGGTGATTACATTTTTGGCAATATATTTTATTTTTATTATAATTTGTAATGTGATTGACTCATAAATTACCTTTAATGAATTGCAGCTTGAGGTGAAAATTTTTGAACCTAGTAACCTGGAGTTGGCCCAAAGATACTGTGAGGGGTTGTTTCCAAAGCCTCAATTGCCATTGGATTTTGAAGAAGGTGTGGAATGCACGGTTGAGTTCACACCAGAGGCGAATGTTGCAAATGAGAACACGATTGGTGAGCAGTCACAATTACCGAACATGGATCCTGCGAAGGGTGCACAACCATCAGGTTCTCCTGATGAAAGAAATAAAGTTTATCATTTTTATTTTTCTGAATACTAATAATCTCACATTTAGAAAATGGGCACGAGCTTATATGATGTGTGTTTGTTATGTTACAGGGGGATGATGCACAATTGATGGAGGAACTAAGGAAACAGTTAGAGTATATTGAATTAAAGGTTCAGAGATTGGAATGTGAACGTAGTGACCGGCTGGCTGCTATCGAAGATAGGTAGAAGGAGCTAGCTAGTAGTATGACAACAATGAAGTCTGAAATTTGTAGCTTGACAACTGAATTCAAAACAATGATTTCTGATTTTCTGGATATTTTAAAAGAAGGGGTGAAGGATAAGAAGTCAGAGTGCAATGCTGCCCCTAATCTGGGACAAGAGGTTTTAATTGTTTAGTTACAGCTGTAATTCATTATTTTTTTGTAATTAACAATTGTAACTTTTAACTAATCACAATTGTAACTTTTTCTAACTAATTACAATAAGCTACAATTGTATCTTATTGTAACTAATTACAATAAGTTACAATTGTAATTAGTTACAATAAGTTACAATTGTAACTTTTAACTAATCACAATTGTAACTTATTGTAGCTAATTACAATAAGTTACAATTGTAATTAGTTACAATTGTAACTTATTATAACAATTGTAACTCATTGTAACTAATTACAATTGTAACTTTTTGTAACTAAATACAATTATAACTTATTTGTAACCAATTACAATTGTATTTAGTTACAAAACGCAACTAGTTACAATTTTTGAAATAAATAATATTGTGACTAGTTGTAACTAATTTCAATTGTAATTACAATTAGTTACAATTTAAATTAATAATTTAAATTGTAGTTAATTTGATTAAAATTTATTTTTTTACTGTTTTTTTTTTTCAAAGAATATTAATGGAAAGGATCCAGAAAAGGACTTACCTTCAAGGGTGTTGGAGGCTGAGCTAGAAAATCGTGTTTTAGATGATGATATTCCTTCACCTAATTTCAATCCTAGCATTAGTAGTTTAGAGGAGTCTGTTCATGACACTGAACCAAATAAATTGGGATCTGAGGTAACTGTCATTAAACTGCATACTGTATTGTAACTAATTACAACTATAACTGTCTACAATTATGAAAATAAATACAACTGTAACTAATTGTAATTAGTTACAATTTAGTTACAATCTAAATAAATAATTTGAATTGTAGTTAAATTGATTAATATTTACTTTTTACTGTTTTTTTTTATCTAAGAATGTTGTTGTAAAGGATCCGGGAAAGGAACCACCTTCAAGGGTGTTGCAGCCTGAGCTAGAAAATCGTGTTTTAGATGATGATATTCCTTCACCCAAATTCAATCTTGGTATTAGTAGTTTAGAGGAGTCTGCTCATAATGCTGAACAAAATAAATTGGGGCCTGAGGTAACTATTATTTAATTGCATATTGTATTGTATCTAATTACAAATGTATCTTATTTGCAATTGTACAATTGCAATTAAGAGCAATTGTAACTAACTAATTTAAGTTGTAGTTTCTCAGTATCTGTTATCTTATTGAGTAATTTTTTGTTTTTTTTACTGTGTTTTGTGAAGAATGTAGATGCAAAAGATCGTGAAAAGGACTCACCTTTGAGGGTGTCGGGGAGAGAGAGAGAAAATCCTAGTGATATTATTGGTGAGAAACCTTCTCGTAATATTAATATTGGCATTAGTAGTTTAAGCGCAGATGTTCGTGGTGGTGATCCGGATGATTACGCTTTGTTTTTTTTACAGAAGAAGTGTTGAAAGACCTGGACAAAAGTGAGAAGCTTTTTATAGAGAAAAAATTGTTATGTATTTTTTTTTATGTTTTGATTACAAATAAATAAATGCGTTGCATTATTTTAATTGTAACAATGTAATGAGTTTTTTTTTTTCTTTTTGTTGATTTTATTTCCCTCTCATTTGTAGGCTGATGAGGACAATCAGCTGGGTCCTAGAGTTATTTCAACTGAAGTTTCTAACCATTCTTTACCTGATCATGTATGTAAATTTATCGGTTGGTTATAATTAGTTTTTAACAATTCATTAGCTGAAATTTATACTTTTATATTGTTTTTCAGGGTCCCGATGAAGTGATTGAATTTACCCCTGAATCTGTAGACATACCGGTGAGAATGAAACTAATAAAATCCAGACTCTTGCAATCCCCTTTTACCGGTAATTTGTCTACCCCACAAGAAGAGGGAAGTCCCTTGAACAAAGAAGCAAAATGTGCTTTTCAATTTGGTTTAAATCAGCCAAATGAGGAAGATGTTGTTGCATTTGACAAATGGTTTAATATTGGATATAAGAAAAATAACAGGTTAGAACAATCAGAATTGTCATTTGTAACTAGTTACATTTTTTAAAATAAATACTATTGTTAGTTACAATTGGTTACAATTCTAACTTGCTAATTTCATTTGTAGTTGATTACACTTTGTATGCTGATTACATTTAAGAAAAATGTGTAATTTTTGTAGGAAGAAAAAGTTCCCAAATCCCGACATTAAACCTCCTCTAAAGCTTGGTGTGATGGACAGCAATTCAAAATATTGGTGGTATGAGTTGCGTGAGAAGGAGAACTCACTGGCTTGCACGGTACAATTTGTAAATTACTTTTATTTGTTGATAAGTATGGGTTGAAGGGTATGCGAGTTATTTTTTGATTGTGTTTTGTCATTTTTGTGCAGCACATTGATGAATGCTTTTATCACCTGCGAAAAATGGCAAAGTTTGGGGAAAATATGAAGAATAGGATAACAACTACTGACTGTTGCTTTGCTTCGTGCATTAGAGGAATTTACCCTGAATGGTCTAAAGATCACTCGAAACTCGCGGACCAGGATTCCCTTATCTTTTATGCATTTGGTGAGCAACTATTGGATGGAACCGGCTGGATTGAAGTTGATATTGTGTTAATTCCATTGTGCATGAAGGATCATGCACATTGGATTCTTGGAGAGTTTGACATCTCAAAGAAGTGTCTGAATGTATACAACTCATTGGATAGCTCATTTAATGGGGACATTTTGACAAGGGATGTTATGCCATTTGCTGAAATGCTTCCTCACATAATGATCAGTACTGACATTTGGAGACCAGAAATTGTTGATGGCAAAGAACACATCGACCCTCTACAAGTGAATATTGTTGGTAGACTCCCACAGCAAGATAATGAGTTTGTATTTGACTTAATTTTTTTTTAATGCACCAAATGGAAATATGTGGCTAATTACAATAAGTACAATTGTAATTAGTTACAATTGTAACTTTTGCTAACTAACAATAAGCTACAATTGTAATTAGTTACAATTGTAACTTATTGTAACAATTGTAACTCATTGTAACTAATTACAATGAGTTACAATTGTAATTAGTTACAATTGTAACTTATTTGTAACTAATTGTAATTACAATTGAAATTAGTTACAAAATAAATGTAATTCAAGTAATCACTTAATCACTTCTAATAACATACAACAATCAAAGCTACTCAAATGCAATTACAAATCAATTTGTAACTAGTTACAAATCTGTAATTCCATATATGAACTATCATTATAGTTACAATTTGTAATTCTATATATGAACTATCATTATAGTTACAAGATGTGGCTGACTTATTATTATTATTATTATTATTATTATTATTATTATTATTATTATTATTATTATTATTATTATTATTATTATTATTATTTAACGTACAGGCATGACTGTGATATCTTTATTATCAAGTTTGCAGAGTTTATAATTAATGGAAAGAAAATTGAAGAGTTTGACGCAGAAGAGGCAAGACACCAATTGGCAGTACAATTGTTCAAATATGCAAAGTGCAGTGAAGATGTGCCACAAAAACATGGTTGCAAGAAGCCGAAGAAGATGGAAGATGCATAATAATTGTGTTCAAAGGTTTTTTGTAAAGATGTGCAGAAGATGATCGTTTGTTGATTCTTTTTGTGAAGAAACTAAAAACTAATGTAGGTTTGTAAAGCAGTTGTATGGGTCCATCTGACCTTTTTTTAATGCTAGGTTAACATTGTGTAACGTCAGAAACGTAGTAGATATGTAAATATTGAACATGAACGATTTGTCAAGCAGTAGCTAATGATAGAGACTGGTGGTAGATTTTGCTTTAATCTACTTTTGTTCTTTTTTAATTTGATCCTTAGACCTATTTTACAGTATGTGATTAAGTTACAAGTTATATTTGATAAAATTCAAAATATAATTGGGTACAAACTGGCAATTTGTAAACAATTTACTGATTTGTAATTAATTACAAATTGTAAATACTTAAAAAAAATGTACGATCTAATTACAGTATGTGATTAGTTACAAATTACCTAAATGAAGTTACATTTTTGATTAAATTTAATGTATAATTAGCTACAAACTGGCAACTTGTAATCATTTAATTAATTACAAATTGTAAATAGTTACAAATAAAAAATGAAGTTACATTTTGATTAATTTCAATGTATAATTAGGTACAAACTGGAAACTTTTAATCAATTAACAGAATTGTAATCAATCAACAAACTGACAAATATAAAGAGAGTAAAATATAGTATATATTCTATATTTTTCGACACAATCTGATATAATGAATAATATAATGTCAAGATTTCTAATGTAAGGAACAAATATTATCAATCAAGTAATATAAAAAGAGAGTAACGGTTAATCTGGCTACAATTTCAGGACCCCACAGTTCTTATTCTTTTTTGTCTTTGATAAGTGCTTTACTAGCACTATATTTCTTTACTTGTTGCCTCGAATTACTGTTAGTTTGATCCTAATTAAGTATTGCTTAATACATTTTATGTTTTATATTGTGTAGGATCGCAAATGACAAGAAAAGAAGGAAAAAGGACTAAAAAGCACGTAAAAAGGAAGTTCGAGGACCTGGCATGTAAATAATTTACGGCCGCAACCATGAAAGTCACGGCCGTAAGAAGCTGATTAAACAAAAGTACGAAAATTTGCAGAAACCAAGTCACGGCCGTAACAAGGATCTTACGGCCGTATTGAATGCAAAGTCACGGCCGTAAGAAGTGAATCAATTGCGTAGAAATTAAACAGAAAGTGAGTTACGGCCGTAACTCATTATATTACGGCCGTAACTTAAGCCCGAAAAAAAAAAGGAAATTGTTTCCTAATTCAACTTAAACTCTATCTTTGGTATTTCTTTTTGGCTAAGCTAGGGCACGAATTTGAGCTCTATAAAAGGAGCAATTCAGTACCAAAGAGGGAAGAGAATTATTTTTGAGAGCCACCAATATCAAAGTTTGAAGAGAAGAAATCCTAGGCAAAATCAAGGAGAATCAAGACAATACTTTTGGGGAATTCTTCATGGCAATGCGTGGCTAATCTTCTCAACCTAGTTCAAGGGGGACGTTGTGTTCATATTATTCTATTATTCATTCCTCAAACTCGTAACGTAGTTCTTGTGTTTATATTTTATTTATTGGATTTCTCATGAACATTAATTTCGTCAAGACAATTTATTAATTGATTAAGGCCTTGTCTTTTAATTATTGTGTTGATGTTTGCTAATTTGGGTAATTGGATTCGTATTTGTCTTGTTATCCAAATCATAGTAGCAATTGGTAATTTTATATTTCCATATGAAAATCCAATCTAGATTAATCAATTCGAGCATATGTAATTGATAATTTAGTTCACCTAATTTTTCTTGTTTTCATATAGTTAATGAATTAAATCTAGGGAGCTTATTCTAGGTTGTTCATTCACTCTAAATTGATTGGAGAACTAATTCTAATTGATTATTATTACGGAAGAATTGGATTAATCAGAGCTTTTTGATTATTCCGGGTGATAAATAAAACAAAGGAAATAGTACATGCGTTGCTTGGGGAATGACAATATCATGATAGGGCACAACCGAACCTGAGAACTAGGATTTCTTATTAATTGATTTTTATTCCAGCTATTTTACATCTTTATTTGATTATTTAGATTAATTGCAATTTTCAACTCAAAACCCCCCCTTTACGATTCTAATTGACATGGCATTAAATTAGTTCCCGTTCCTCGTGGGATCGACCCTTGCTTCCACTGCTATATTCTTAGTAATAGTGAACAAGGAATTTAATTATTATTTTGGTGCATTACGACCGGCATCAGTCTTCAATGGGATTGGTTTTTTGCATGTTCTTTTATTATGTGAATATTCACCACACCTGCTACACCTCGTTGCATTATGCCCTTCTGCCACCGATTTATATCTTGTTTCTTTAGGCCTTCCCGGTGGTCTTCTTGTAGAGGGAGGAAGTACAACTAGTGATGTTACGTATTCAGGCAATATCCATTGTGACTTGTCTTCAAGCGGAAAAATGTCCCCTTTGTATGCTGATACGTAGAACTCTCTTGTATGGTAGGTTGAACAATAATTGTATGCATCAAGCCCTCGTTTCCCTATCACTGCTAGTGCATGGGAACATGGCAGTCCATCAACCTGGAACCGCAAACAGGTGCATGTCATGTCTTGGGTATGTATTGTGTAGGATGTCACGCCATCAATAACTTCAAATAGTGCTTGACTTAATGAATGAATCTGGAAAAAAATTGGCACATCAATAACATCTTTTAAGGCAAAAAATTGTTACATTGATCAAAAAATTGTACTCCGTACCTTCATCCTTGAACACTCAAAAATGTTTTCCCGTAACACTTTTTCTGGATTGGTTGCTAGTATAGTGAATGTAGCCTCAGCATTCGTACGATTTTTGTTAAACCAATTTTGTAATGTACGCCTTAGGAATTCCAACAATGTCTCAATGGTTAGTTTCTTTGCTGTTTTTATTATTGCATTTACCGATTCGACAATGTTTGATGTCATTGTTGAGTATCGATTTCTTGCCATATATGCCCTTGTCCATCTTTCATGACCAACTTCCTCATGCTATTATATGCAAAAAGTCAAAAACTTGTGTATGTAACAACAATATCTTCAGAGAAATAACACTTCTTAATTATAATTTTACAATTTTTAACTAATTGTAACTATTTAGTGACAATTGTAACTAATCAATTTTTGTAGTTACAAAATTGTAACTAACTAATTACAATTGTAATTAGTAACTAATTACAATTTGCAGCTTTGTAGTTACAAATTGTAACTAAGTAGTTGTACTTTTGTAACCTAATTACACTTGTAAAAAATACATGTAAAAAGTAGCATAAATAAACCAAACATACTAGGTAACGTCGGATATCTTTGTCAATTTTGTCCAGCTGCTTCATTTGATATTCAAATTCACCTATTGTATATGCTCTTGCTGCAGCGTTGAATGGTACTGCTGTCTCTTTAGATTTCTTTGAGTTTTTTTTCTTTAGGTTCTTCAACAAGTGATAAGAACACAGTCCATGAAATGCATTTGGGAAAACTTTTTGGGCTGCATTCCTAATGCCAGGGTATTGATCTGATATTATAAACAAATCTTCTCTTTCACCATATGTTTCTTTGAACCTTAAAAAGAACCATTCCCAGAAGTTATCATTCTCTAAATCTCCAATCCCAAATGCAAGTAGATAAATGTTATTGTTTGCATCTTGTCCACAAGCCGTTAATAAAGAGATTGGTTAGTTCATATAATTGACCTTCGATATTGGAACTACTTACCTCGTTGACTCGACGGACTTGGGAGTCTCGGGTTGAATTGAATTGCTGAGTATTTTCTGCCATATTAGAGATTAAAGCCCGCGCTTGTTCCGGCGTCTTGTCCATCAGTGCTCCTCCACTTGCGGCATCTATCATGTTTCTATCCATCGGTGCTAAGCCTTCGTAGAAATACTGCACCAGGAGTTGCTCACTGATCTGATGGTGGGGGCAGCTCGAAATGAGTTTCTTGAAGCTCTCCCAGTACTCATTTAATGTCTCGCCATTGCTTTGGCGAACCCCGCAAATCTCCTTCTGGATTGTCCCCGCCCTAGATGTAGGGAAGTATTTTTCCAAAAAGAGTCTTTTCATGTCGTTCCAAGTAGTAACTGTTCCCGATGGTAGGAAATAGAGCCAGTCGGTGGCGGAATCCTTCAATGAGAATGGGAAGGCTCTCATTTTTATTTGCTCCTCGGTAATGCCCGTGGGCCTCATACTGTCGCAAACCACATGGAACTCCTTTAGATGTCTATATGGATCTTCACCGGCATGTCCCCGAAAAGTAGGTAGAAGGTGGATCAACCCGGATTTTAGCTCAAAGGTTCTTCCTTCTTCTACCGTTGGGAAAGTGATACATAAGGGCTGTTGAGCCACATCGGGAGTAGCCAGTTGTTTAAGAGTTCTGTTGTCGATGTTGTTAGCTGCCATTTGTCGTATTGCTCTCCTTTGCTGTCGAAAAGTCCTCTCAATTTCTGGGTCAAGATCAAAAAGTTCACAATTAGTTGACCGAATTTTAAGCATATAAGCAAAGGAGCACAAAAATAATTTTTTTTTTTTTTGAAAAATTATATAAATAAAATAGAAAATAAAATAAAAATAAAATAAATGCAGAAAAATAAAATTCTAATTGATTAAACACTAAATTGGTTAACCGTTCCCCGGCAACGGCGCCAAAAAATTTGATGCGTGTCGCAATACACCAAAATAATAAATAATTCCTTACTCGCTAAATATTAATTAATAATGTAGTAATAAGAGTAAGGGTCGATCCCACGAGGAACGGAAACTAATTTTAGTTGTTCGATCAATTAAAATGGAATGGGGGGGGTTTGTTGTTTGAATTTGCTTGAATAAAAAAATATGCATAAAAATAAACAATTCAATATGACTAGAGAAATAATATGAGGAGAAATCTTGTTCTCGGGTTCGGTTGTGCCCTCAATTAATGTTATACCTTTCCTTATAACGTGTTTCTATTCCTAATTCAATTATCAATCATAAATAATCAACAAGCTCTGATTATCTAAATTCTTCCTTATGTGTATTGATTCAAAATAAGCTATTTGAACAAATTCTAGCCATGGACAATCCTAAACAAGCTCTTAGGATTTAATGCACGACTAGTATGAAAATTTAGAAGAATAGATTGAATTGGATCGTTAATTACACAAGCTCGAATTAAACAATCCAAGTCGAATTATTACTAAACCTGCACGAGATTTATTTGCTACTAAAGTAAAGATTCAATGACAATTATGGATCAAGAATCTAAACATAGCATATTCATGAATCCAAAGATCAATAATCCAATTGGCCAAATAAAACTATTAATCAAATAAACTCAATTGAACATTCAAAACATAATAATCCAACAATTGAAATAAAGGAATAAATTCACGCTACTAATTTGTAGGAAAAGAAAATAACATAATTGAATTGACACAACTTCCTCTTTGAACAAGATATGGAATTTAGCCTAGCATGGTTGTGGTAGATTATTCAAGTTGCTTCATGAATTCCATTGTTGTTGATATTCTTGGCTTGAAAATCTTCCAAGAATGCTCTATATTTTTCTCTCAATTTTCCTCAATGTGTAGCCTCTTTCAAAAATAATAATAGTCTCTTTTTCTTGTCATGAAATTCCCTTTTTATAGCCTCAATTTCGTGCCCTAGCTTTGGGATCAAGAAATCCCAAAATTATGGAAAGAATTTAATATGGAGATTTTTGACTTGAATAGTTACGGCCGTAACATTTCCTTTACGGTCGTAAAGAGGTTTCTGCTGATTTTCTTCTTTTGAAGGTTACGACCGTAACTTATCCTTTACGGCCGTAATCGTGTCTCTGCATATTTTCACCATTTATTTGTTATGGCCGTGAATTCTGGTTTACGGCCGTGAATGTGTTTCTGCTGATTTCTCTAAACAGTGTTAACAACCTTACGACCGTGACATGGTTTACTTACGGCCGTAACTTTATTTGCGCCTAAGTCTCCAAACTTCGGTTTTTAGTGCATTTTGGTCCTTTTTTCTTCTTTTCTCCTCTTTTATGATCATATACAATATAAAATATAAAATGCATTAATAATACTTAGATAGAATCACATTATTGCTTATTTAAGGATATAAGTGCACAAAATAAACGTTAATATAGCACTTATCACCTATTATTGAGCTTGTTGCCTGTCTATGATTTCCCAACATTACATCCAATCCGCACTTATGACCCTCTTTTATATCTCTTATCTTGAAAATGTCAGTTCTACAAAACTTTGATGCCCTAAACATCCAATCACAATCAGCACATAAACATTTAAGAACATACTCCTTTTTCTGTCTGATCTTTTCACTATAAACTGGAATTTTTTGTTTATAGCATATATGGCCATACTCTTCTTTAACACAATCTTAGTGCGGAATACCTGCCCTTTTTCAATTGCATCACCTCTTGGATCTGTAATCACCTCTTTATCATCTACAATAGGGGTAATTTTTGTGGTTTCAACCATCTCACAAAGTTCTTGAGCCACCTCATCTAGTGTTGGTATTCTTGCTGCTAAGATCTCAATTGCACCAGTTTGGTGTATGCCAAGTATGGATGAAACCCAAGAGTCAGTAGGTATACTGGTTAACTCATTAGGAACTGGTGGTAAAAGGTCTATGCCACCATAAAGTTGCTCAACCTCTACACACAATGGAAAACTTGTTAGATCTTTGGCCTTCCTTTTCAGCTCTAAATAGAAAGTCAGGGAACTATCATCGACAATACTCATTGGCTCCATGTTTTTGTCCACTATATATCGTATTATCAATCTATTCAACATTGGATCCAAATTTAATCTTGTGAAAACAGCATCCAACATGCTGTAGTATGTAGTTGTAGTGGATAGGAGGATCCCTGCTACCTTTAGGCCTGTGTAGTTATTGAACTCATCCCAAAATCCACCATAATGTATGAAGACATTCAGTGAATCCATAACTGCACATAAAAAATGAAGTTTGTAACTAATTACAGAAATTCAATCAATTTGTAATTTTAAAAGAAGGGGTGAAGGATAAGAAGTCAGAGTGCAATGCTGCCCATAATATGGGACAAGAGGTTTTAATTTGTTTAGTTACAGATGTAATGCATTATTTTTTGTAATTAACAATTGTAACTTTTTCTAACTAATTACAATAAGATACAATTGTAATTAGTTACAGTTGTAACTTATTGTAACTAATTACAATAAGTTACAATTGTAATTATTTATAATTTTGCCTATTAACTAATTACAATTGTAACATTTTCTAACTAATTACAATAAGATACAATTGTAACTTATTTGTAATTTGTAACTAATTACAATTGTATTTAGTTACAGTTGTAATTCATTATTTTTTGTAATTAACAATTGTAACTTTTAACTAATTACAATTGTAACATTTTCTAACTAATTACAATAAGCTACAATTGTAATTAGTTATAATTGTAACTTAGTGTAACTAATTACAATAAGTTACAATTGTAATTAGTTACAATTTTGCCTTTTAACTAATTACAATTGTAACTTTTTCTAACTAATTACAATAAGATACAATTGTAACTTATTTGTAACTAATTACAATTGTATTTAGTTACAGTTGTAATTCATTATTTTTTGTAATTAACAATTGCGTTTTGTAACTAAATACAATTGTTACATTGTAACTAATTACAATTGTAGCTTATTGTAATTAGTTAGAAAAAGTTACAATTGTAATTACAATTGAAATTGGTTACAAAATAAATGTAATTCAAGTAATCACTTCTAATAACATAACATACAACAATCAAAGCTACTCAAATCTGTAATTCCATATATGAACTATTATTATACTTACAATTTGTAACTATAATAATATCATGCTCTCGGAATACTTTAGTTATAAGATCTATCATGCTCTCAGAATACTTCTGCAATGGAAATGACGAACCTGGAATTTAAGTATAATGTCCTTGAAATATGTATCTCGGTAAGAATTTGAAAATCCAGTGCAATGATGTTGATAACCAGCCTCGCCAACAGATTTGAGATAAGAACAGTTAGTCGCTGATCGATTTTTAAGACATCAATGTAGCCGCGGTTCGTGATTTTAGCATGATTTTTGGATGGATTCTGGTAGAGATCGTCGTTCTGGTTAGTGGTTAGGGTAAGAATGTGTTTAATGTTTATACCTGAATTTCCGAAATAAGTTTTATAATGTCGAGATTTGTTTTAAAATAACTAATATTTAAAATACAAGCCCCTCAACTTGTTTAGTTGTGTACTTAGCCTTATAAAAAAGTGTCCAAGTTATGTGGGTCAAATTCCCAATTTAGGCCCAAGTTGTATAAAACGTGTTTTGACCTAGTAAGTGAGTAGCACTTTTCCAACACTCTTATTGATAACTTATTTCAACTTGGAATTTTCTATTTTCCTACGATTTAGTAATTTTTTATGTTTAATTAAATTACTAATTGTTTACTTGGACTTGAGTTTGTATTTATCTCGTATTATAATGATATTGATTTAATACTTGGTGATAACTTATAAACTTGTTACATTTATCTCTTGTTATTTATAATAAACGTTTGTGTCTCAGATAATGTTTTAGCTTGGCCAATATTCTTGTTGGCCGAAAATTCTAGGCCAAGTTTGTTTCTATTACTTAGTTGGTAAGTGATTCATTTTTGGTAAAATTATTTTTAATAAATTATTATCTTACCTTCTCTCTATTGATTTGTAATTATCTTTATTTTGCAGGAAATAGAGATTTTGCACAATTAGAATTCTTGGTGGACAAGAAACTCTTGTGTGCATAAATTGACTCAAAGGGGACGTTTTCCCTTAAGCCATGGAAGTCGAAAATCTGTAAAAGAACAAGAACAATACAAGACTTCCTTTTGACGACTTCTCCATTGCATGAACATCATAAAGATTTAGTACTTATACATTCATGCAAAAACCAATCTTCAAAAGACAAAATCTAAAAGGATCTCCAGGATGAGTCTCAATCACTTTAGTAAAAAAAGATCTTCAGGTAGCGAAGATCAAACGGGGGTTTGTATCAAGGTCGACGGGAGTTCGGATTTGCTGAAGCCGTGTACAGTGTCAAGGGAAACTACTGAAGAGCGGTGAGACGTCATCTCACATTACACGCCATCGAAGAATCCGTGAACGATTCATTTAATTTCATAGGTATTTGATAAATTTATGCATAAATTTGTCCTGTAATTTCCTTGAACTGTGCGGTATTATTTTCTTACTTCTAAGTGCTTTACATTTCTGCGTCGTTTTATAATTTTATTCACGTTTTATTATCCAGACGAATTTGTGATAACTAGATCCATCTAGATTTATGTTAAACAAGACTTCACTTATACTTTATTGTTCAGGAAAATTTGTGATAGTCAATTTCATTTAATTAGTAACAAAATTAGACAAGTACAAATTTTCACTTTTATATAGCCACCTGCATTATCAGAAAAGACAAAAGGTTTTCAGTATCATCCAACGATATGAGTCCATCCTAGTGACACACATGTCAAATGTTAACGTTAACAATTCAATCACCATGAATATATAAGAGGTTTGATGCAATTGTTCCACTAAAAAATATGCACATCTCAATTTATTTTCTTCTGTAATTACCGGTTGATAAATGTGTACTTGGATTATGGGGACTTTATTTAATAGACAAGTAATTAAATTGATAAACATAACATTTAAGATGCAATTCGAATTTCGTTCGAAAACTCAAACAAGCAATTGAATAGTTTGTCTAGCCCTTGTTTGATAGAGATTATGCGATGTGACCCAAGAAAGTCAAACATCGATGCACGTGTATATGGGACCCATGGAGAGATTCGATGCCGGAAATGTTCAAGATTCGAGACTTAAACAAGTAATTAAAGTCAAGAAATAAGCCAAGAATCAAATTTGAAGTCAAAACATGAAGATTGGAACTTCAGCCAAGTTCGATCGACTCAACTTCCTTGCGGTCAACCGAAAGTCTGTAGGGAAATTTTTATAAAGCCTCGGTCAGTTTCGATAGATTAAAGTGAGACCAAAATTGTCATTTCGGTCGATCGAAAGTGGATCGGTCGACCAGTTCGATCGATCGAAACACCCCGAGTTCAAAAACACGAGGTTTTCTTGCAATTTTCTTAATTTCTCTTTTTTGTCCATTTTTTGGTAATAAATACACTTCTCATTTAGAACCCTAGGAATTAACTATGATGTTCATGATGAAGCTCTAGAGAGAGTCCCCCATGGGTGAGGTAAACTCTTATTCTTGATCTTGTATCTCTTTGAAAATTAATTAACTACACTTTGAGTATATTATTCTTGTATTATTATTTATTTTCGCCACCTTGAGATTTGTTTAGTTGATACCCATTGGGCTTGATTTTTTAATCAATGAATTTTGGGTTAGATTTAAACTTGAGTTAAGGTGTTTTTTCACTTATTTTACCATTTTAGCTTCCTTGAAAAGATTTCAAATAGTTGTGAGAATTATTGATCAATATATCAAGGGGGTTCGCATCATTATGCCTTTTTTTGGTTTAGCACAAACAACGTTGTTGCCCAAATCTGTCCAATCTGCTGGTAGCTCATTTTTCACCCACACGACAGCATATTCCCTTTAGAAGTGGGCCCTGCAAATTTAAAAAAATTTGACTTGCAATTCTCCATTTTGCAACACCTGTTTTTTTCTATTATTATTAATATACTTAAAGGACGCGCTTTCAGAAGTGGGCCCCACAAATGATGTGAATTTGTCCCCTCCATCAGCTTATATCAGGTCTCAGTATGGGGAATGGTTTATAAACCAAATTTTTTTTTTGTTTCCGAACAGGGTGTATAATATAGATTTTAATCTTATGAGTTAAAATTCAATTAATATCAATCACATATTTTATGGGATCGACAAATTTTTAATCACAATTTCATCAACTTCAATCAAAACTTACCTAAAAATCTGATTTTAATCCCCCATAAAAAGGGCATAATGGTCAAATGAACTATTGTGTTTCAAGATTTATTTTGTTCTTAAATGTGAAAGAAAGAGTATTGATCCATGGTTATTGTTGACCACAAAATCCGGCTGGACCTTGGACCAAAACGTCTCAGCTCCTCCCTCTTGAACATGTGGATCTCCTGCGCACTGTGACAAACAATCAGTTTGCAAAGGGGGTCGAGGTGGCTCCCGTTTGCACTCCGATGCCAAAGTCAGTGCTCATTTCAAGTAAATATAAATTGAGTGCGGGAAATATGAGTGTGTAAAAGACTGGAAGGGGAGTGAGAGTAAGATATTCAGTTAAGAGAGTAAAAATGCTAACCTTTATTAGGTGGGAGGAGTATTCTATTTATAGGGGAAGTTATAATTTTGGATGACGACACGTGGTGGACTTTACACGTGTATTTACCCTGACTGTTGGAGAGGAAGATCTTACTTTTTGACAGTAATCATTACTACGTTTGGTAGGGGATGGGTGTCTGTCACTTTTTTATAAAGGCGGCATCACATCTCTGACTCCATCCATTGTCTCATCACTTATCTGAGGTGTCACCATAGAGCACCTCGGCTAAACATAAAATACATCGGCTAGACATAAATCAGTTCGGCTAAAGAAGTTCATGTGCTATTCCACCTCGGCAGTTGGCCCAAGGTGATATCCTAAACTTTAATCATGGGTTAAGGTCCATTGAGCCCTCGCTGGTGGTTCATTGTACTCCATTTTGGACACGGTCTCAACAATTATTATTATTTTGACTGGGCGGTGGAGCTAGAAGCCTAGACCCAATGTTTTCATACTTGGATCTGTCTTTGATCCGATCGAAAGACTGGGTCAAGGGTCATAGGGTTGACTTGGAGTTTACTTGGGTCAACTCAGGCATCATATATATAATATTAAAAAGTTAAAAAAAAATATATATATATAACCCGGGTCGTTGATCGGGCTTGACTCGACTGGGTTTTAGCTACAACATGACTCGATTTTTGACCGGATGGCGGGTTTTCAGGTTGACTCGACTTGGCCGGGCCAGGTTTGAAAACACTGGTTAGAATTGCTTTATTATTTTTGGAGGATCTTTTATTTTTAGATTATTATTTATTCATTTATTTTTTTGCAGATGATTCCATTTTATTTGCCCGAGCTGAAGTTCATGACTGTGAGGCTATTCTCAAAATTTTGGATGCATATGAAAAAGCATCTAGTCAAAAAATGAATATGCAAAAATCTAGCATAATCTTTAGCCCAAATGTGAATCAAGATGATCGAGGTATTATTTTATCCACATTGAACCTGGAATCAGCTCATGAACATGATCATTACGTGGGACGCCAACCGTTGTAGGTAGGGATAAAACCAAGACTTTTTGGACATAAAAGATAGTATGTGAAAAAAAGTGCAGGGTTCGAAAGGAAATTGCTTCTCAATGGGAGGTAGGGAGGTGCTCATAAAATCATTCTTGCAGGCTACCCCGACTTATGTGATGAGCATGTTCAAAATACCATCATCCCTTTGCCAAGAGCTTACTTCGATTGTAAGGAATTTTTGGTGTGGTGCTAAAGGGGAAGATAGAAATATTTGTTTAAAAAAATGGGGAGACTTGTGCCGTAGTAAAAAAGTTGACAGTTTGGGCTTTCGTGATTTCACTAATTTTAATGAGGCTTTGGTGGAAAAACAAGCTTGGAGGTTTATTAATAATACCACATCCCTTCTGACACGTATTCTAGTGGGAAAGTACCATTGTGGTGTGGACTTTTGGAATGCAGCCCCTAAGCAGGGATGTTCTTTCTTATGGCGTAGTATCATATGAGGTAGGGAAGTGATATCATTGGGAGCCCGATGGCGAGTGGGGAAAAAATTCGAATCTTTAAAGATCCATGGATCCCCTACCCACCAAAATTCTCTCCCATCACTCAAAATAACCCAAATGATGCTACTGTGAGTAGTCTACTAACAGTTTCTGGAGGTTGGGATATGGATAAAATGAACATATTATTCTTACTGATTGATATCGAAAGGATTATATCTATACCGCTGGGGATGAGGAGTAGGGAAGATAAATTGATTTGGCACTATGATAGACTTGGTAACTGATAAGTGTATTTTATACACTTATTTGTATGTCTAAATTGAAATCAATTATTGTCGTTTTAAAATAATTAATGTTTAATTAGTTTTTATTTGTTTACATTTCAGAAAATATCCCAAATTATTAAGAATGAAGCAAATAATGGGAAAAATACACATTTGAATGCTAATTGGAGCTTAAATGAGCAGTTGAGAAGTTTGTGACGTCAATTGGGAAACAAGTATGGTGCCAAAATGAATAAAACATAAGTTGGAGGACTTAATTGAAGAAGTTAAGAGCTGAAATGAGTAAATTGAGAAGATTCCAAAAATTGGGGACTAAATCGCAACAATTGGAAGTTGAGGATGGAATGTGCAAATAAAAGTCTAGGGCCAACTTATACATAAGTGAGAGCTGAAAATTGCACATAATGAAATAACCACGTGATCTTGGCCTTTAAAGGAGCGAGATCGCGTGTTGATGCGAAAATTAGACCCAAGAGTTTTAATGTCTTCCACGCGGTATTGCACCACGCGATCGGGCACATTTTTGAATGGTTCACGAGCCAGAATTTTATCGCGATTTTCAACAGGTTTTGGGCTTTTTTGGCCTAGGTTTCTCCAAGACCTATATATACAACTTATGAGGCACGAAATTAGGACATTTGCCTCTCCTAAGAACGAGTCACAATTAAGAATTCAACATCAAATTCTTGAAGAATTAAGCATCGCAAAGAGGCGTGAATTGAAGATAATTAAAGAATTAAAATTTGGTGCAAGCGTTTTTTTCTTTATAGTATTTTCAATGAACATTTATTATTGTTTTTTTTGTTCTTTAGTTATGATATGTAACTAAACTCCATGTTGGGATGAACGATGTAGCCTAGTCATATTATTTTAATTCCAAGTTCCATATTTTTAATGTTTTGTTGCATGTATTGATTTATTATTGTTCTTAATGCTTGAATTGCTTCATCACAAATTCATGATATATTGAGTTATTTTCATAATCTAAGAGGTGAGTTAATAATTTAAAATGTGGTAATAAATTCGGTAATTAAGCAAGAGATAGAGATATACTCTTGTTCTTATTGTGGTCGTGTGTGTACTAGTGTTTGTTATGTATTTAGATAAGGAATATTCGGACCCTCTGTAAAGATACATGGTTGACTTATTTAGGTAGAATTGATTTAAACTCGAGAAAAGAATTTTAATAAACATTAGTGAATTCGATTGAATACATTATTAAGAAATAAAACTGGAATTTGAGTTAATTTAATTGCTCAGGTGAAATCGTGATCCCAACTACTTTACAATCATTTTATAAAATAAAATAATTTTGCAATTTAATTTTTTAGTTTATTTTATTAGTTTTAGATTTCAAACATCAGACTCATTCGTCTGTTCAAATAGGGTTAAGAACTAAAATATTTCGATACTTAATAGCAGTCCTCGTAGGAACGATAATCCTGACTCGTTTGTCCACTTTATTAATTCTCACGACTCGTACACTTGCGGGTGTATCTCGCATCTCTAAATATTAGTGAACAGTAACTACTATGTAAAGAGTGGCTACCATTTGTTGATGAACCTACAGCCAGACACTGAGGGCCCGAGCTCTAACACAACTGGGATATGGTGGAGCAAAAAATGGGGATTACCTTTGATACCATGTGTGAGGATCTTTCTCTGGAGGCTGTATTTTGATATTTTTCCATTGGGAGAATGGCTTGGAAATACCTCATTGATTTCACTTGGAGGATCCTCTTCTTGCTGCTCCATGCGAGATAAATGATCAGCTACCAAGTTCTCACAACCTTTTTTATCCCTAATTTCCAAATTGAATTCCTTTAATAGAAGTATCCATCTGATAAGTCTTGGTTTTGCATCCTTCTTTTCAAACAGGTACTTTAGTGCTGAATGGTCAGTGTATACTATCACCTTTGATCCAATCAAATAAGATCTGAATTTATCAAAGGCGAACACCACTGCCAAAAGCTCTTTTTCTGTGGTGGCATAATTTAACTGAGCTTCATCTAGAGTCCTGCTGGCATAATAAATCACATGTAGGATTTTGTTCTTTCGTTGCCCCAAAACTGCTCCAATTGCATAGTCACTAGCATCACACATTAATTCGAATGGGTAACCCCAATCAGGTGAAGATAACACTGGAGCCGTGACCAATTTTTCTTTTAAAGTGTTAAATGCATCCAAACACTCCTCAGAAAAGTTAAAAAGGACATCCTTTTCCAACAGTGTGCAAAGAGGTTTGGTTATTTTTGAAAAATCTTTGATGAAACGCCGATAGAAACCAGCATGTCCCAAGAAACTTCTGATCCCTTTTACTGTACTAGGTGGAGGTAACTTCTCTATCACTTGTATCTTGGCCTTGTCCACCTCAATTCCTCTTGCTGAAATTAAGTGTCCTAAAACAATTCCTTCCTGAACCATAAAGTGACATTTCTCCCAGTTGAGCACTAGGTTAGTCTCTTCGCACCTCTGCATCACTGTCTTTAAGTGACTTAAACATTCATTGAATGAAGACCCAAATACTGAGAAATCATCCATGAATACCTCAATGATCTTACCCACCATATCAAAGAAGATGGACGTCATACATCTCTGAAAAGTAGCTGTAGCATTACATAGTCCAAAAGGCATTCTTCTGTATGCAAAAGTCCCATAAGGACAAGTGAAAGTAGTTTTCTCCTGATCTTCTGGTGCTATGGGAATCTGATTATATCCTGAATACCCATCCAGGAAACAATAATGTGAATGCCCTGCAAGTCTTTCCAGCATTTGATCAATGAAAGGAAGGGGAAAATGATCCTTCCTAGTGGCATTATTGAGCTTGCGATAGTCAATGCAAACTCGCCAACCTGTTACTGTACGTGTTGGAATGAGCTCATTATTTTCATTTGGGACCACTGTAATTCCTCCCTTTTTGGGAACTACATGCACAGGACTTACCCAATGACTATCAGATATAGGATAAATCATTCCTGCATCCAACAATTTCAGCACTTCTGCTTTCACAACCTCCTGCATGTTTGGGTTCAATCTGCGTTGTCGTTCAATTGATGGTTTGAACTCATCTTCCATTAGAATCTTGTGCATGCAAAGGGAAGGACTAATTCCTTTTATGTCAGAAATTGTCCATCCAATTGCAGTTTTGTGATCTCGAAGAACTCTAAGCAATTGATCTTCTTCATTCTCAGAAAGAGAGTTAGATATGATAACTGGAAGTATGTTCTTCTCTCCTAGGAATGCATATCGCAGATGAGGTGGAAGTTGTTTTAACTCAAGTGTTGGAGCCTTTTGAATAGATGGTAGAGATTTTTCAGAACCTTCACTCAGCTCCAACATGGGTTGTTTTATGCATGGGGGAATTGCTTCCAAATCTCGAATGCATTTCTCCACTTTTTCAGAGGGACATGGACGTTTTCCAGAGTACATCATACAAGCCTCAAGCGGATCTTGATGGTGATCAAGCATGAACTCCTTTGTCACGACTTTGTCTATTGCATCAATTTGATAGCAGGATTCGACTTCATCTCCAAATTTGATTGCGTTGAAAACATTGATTTTTAATTCTTCATCATTGATTCTAAAAATCAATTGTCCCTTCTGCACATCAATCAATGCTCTACCAGTGGCTAAAAATGGATGTCCCAAAATGAGGGGGACGTCTTTGTCTTCTTCCATGTCCAAGATTACAAAATCTGCTGGAAAAATGAATTTATCAACCTTTACCAGAATATCTTCCACTATCCCCCTAGGGTGTTTGATTGACCTGTCAGCTAGCTGTAGGGTGATAGTAGTGGCTTTTGCTTCCCCCAAACCAAGCTTCTTGAAAAGAGACAATGGCATCAAATTAATGCTTGCGCCTAAATCACAAAGTGCATCATCCACAAACTTGTTACCAATATTGCAGGGAATAATGAAACTCCCAGGGTCTTTCAATTTTGGTGGCAACTTGTGTAATAGTCTAGCACTGCAATCCTCAGTCAACATCACAGTTTCATTCTCCTCCAGCCTTCTCTTATTTGACAATATGTCCTTCATAAACTTAGCATAGCTGGGCATTTGTGCCAAGGCATCTGCAAATGGTATGTTGATGTGCAATTTCTTGAACACCTCCAAAAATTTTGCAAATTGTTTATCAAGCTTGTGTCTTTGCAACCTTTGTGGGAATGGAATAGGAGGTACATATGCCTTTACAGGAACAGTTGCTTTAACTTTTGGAGCTTCTGAAGCTTCTTCTTGATTTCCTTTTATTGAGTCATCGAATTGGTCCACTTGTTCCTTTTCAGTATTAGGTACCTTCTCTGTGTCAATTGGTGGTCTCTTAACAGTTATTTCAGGTAGTTGTATACCACTTCTAGTGGTAATAGCTTGTACCTGTTCCTTAGGATTTTTCTCTGTGTTGCTTGGTAGAGTTCCTTGATTTCTGCTTGTTAATGCTACAGCCATCTGTCCCATTTGATTTTCCAAATTTTTTTATAGCTGCCTGTTGGTTTTGAAAAACTTGTTCAGTCTTTGCCATGTACTGTGCGAACATGTCTTCCAACGATGGCTTCTTTGGTTGCTGTTGTTGTTGAGGTTGAAAACCTGGTGGTTTTGTTTGAAAATTTCCTTCATGACTTTGACTTTGATTGTTAGACCAAGAGAAATTTGGATGATTTCTCCACCCTGGATTATAGGTATTGGAATAGGGGTTATTTTGATACTTCTGAAAATTCTGGGCATAGTTGACATTCTCGCATTGCATTCCATGTGTTGAGGCTAAAGGACAACTAGCTGTAACATAATCTGCCCCGCATCCTTCGCAAATTGGTGTTGGTTGTTGCACCATGTTCACAGGTCGAGTTAAATTGTCCAGCTTTTTTGAAATCACTTCCATTTGGGCTGCCAATTGCATAACTGCATCGACATTGTGGACACCAGATACTTTTCTTGGAATTTCCCTTTCAGTAGGCCACATCGCCTGGTTCTCCGCAATTCTCTCATATAGTTCATGTGCTCGGTCAATATCTAATCTCATTACTGATCCCCCTGCCGAAGCATCAAGCATATTGCGGTATTCAGGATGCAATCCTAAATAAAAGATGTAAACCTGAGCATTTTTTGGTATGTCCAAATTTGGACACTTTCTAAAATAGTCCTTGAATCTCGTCCATGCCTCAGGGTAACTCTCAAGATCTCGTTGTTTGAAAGTGTGAACTTCATTTCTGATTTGGAGAACTCGAGATGGAGGGAAAAATTTCATGGTGAATTTTTGCACCATATCATTTCAAGATACAATGCTTCCAGGAGCTAATGAGCGTAGCCATTCCCTAGCATTATCTTTTAAAGTATGGGGAAACAAACGCATTCGAAAAGCGTCTACTGACATCCCTTCGTGACTGATTACATCGCATAGCATTAAAAATGCTTGAATGTGCTCATGCGGATTTTCAGTCGCCTTACCAAAGAACTTGATGTCTTGATGATTTTGAAATAAGTTTATGACATCAGGTCTAAGGTGGTAATTTTCCTGCCCGAATGGTGGATAAACAATAGTTTGTTGTACAGGGGCGGGCGCGGGATTTACATAATCCCCAACCAGCGCTTGAGCATTATCGTGAACTGCTCCTGGTTGAATTTGCACTTCTTGCTCATGAGGAGCAAGTGGCAATTGATTTTGATTTTGATTATTTGCTATATCCCTGTTTTCTCTTTGTTCTTTTCTACGTTGTCTAAAGGTTCTCTCTATTTCAGGATCTATTGGTAATAGTTCAGGCTCGTTAAAACCTAGCATATACTACTCAATGACCAATGTGAAGAGAAAAATAAGGAATTATGAATAACCAAAACAAAGTAAAAATAAAAATAATGAAAACTAAAAACAAAAAATCAAAATTTAATTGAATTAAAGGTAAACTAATAATTATACTAAATCTGTTATTCCCCGGCAACGGCGCCAAAAACTTGTTCGGTTCGAATCCCGCAAGTGTACAGGATCGTTGACAAGTAATAATTGTGATGAGTTGAGAGTATCGTTCCCACGAGGAATAATGTTTGGTCCTAATTACTAGTTTATCGTCAACTCAATTAATGAAAACAAAATCATCAAGATGATTTTGTTTTTCTATCTATTCTAAAAAATTGCAATAAATAAAACTTAAATAAAAACAAATGTTTGGGAGTAAAATATGAATGGAGAGCATGTATTGGAATCCGAATCCACTTGTTATCACCTATCTTAATTCAACAATTCGTAGTTTAAATCATTCATGCATTTCTTGACAATCGACAATTCACATACAATTAATTTTCTTTTCCAAGACAAATTAAATCTATCCCACACATGAAACGAATCTATTCCTAGTCCGAATACGAATGTTTAGAACGCATTAAATCACACAATTATCAATTAGATTGCACATGTCATAGTGTTATTCCTAACATCTAGTGTTCATGTGTTGATCATGCAATGTTCCAACTTATTGTGACTTTTCCAAGACTACAACAAGTAACGATATATTTAACTGATGGCCACTCAATCAAATAATAATAACAATAAAGCATGCAAAATCAATCAAGACAATACAAGAAATTATTAAACTACTAATTATCGAATCAAAATAAATTAATAGCAAATTTCATCTTTATCCAATACATAAAGAAAATTAGTCTAGCATAATAATTTGTGAATGATCAATAAAAGAATTGATAAACATCACCCGGTTGAATCCAAAATTTTGCAAACAGTGCACTTTTTTATTTCACCAATGTATCAGCCGACTACTTTGCACCAGCTGCCAAGTTCTTCCAAATTAATCACAGCCAACTTCTTCAATTGCCTCAATGTCAATTCCACAACAAACCAACCAATTAATTTTCTAGCCGCAAGTCAATTCTCTCTAATTATTCACCAGCACACGTCTGCTTCCTTTTTCTCTTTTTTTTTTTTTCCAAAAGCTGCCCAACTCTCTCTTTGGTAATGTATATATAATATATTTATATCTCCAGCCTTAATCCAGTCAGCAGTCCTTGTCCTAGTTAATTCCCAGCTGCTTGCTCTGACCTCACGGCTGCTCTCTCTATATTTTTTCCAGCAGCGTATGTATTCTGCCCTACTTATATTCAGCCGAGTCTTTTGTCTTCTTGTAGCCCAAGGAGTCCAATTTCAAATC
The DNA here is from genome assembly GCA_963555705.1 of Ligustrum vulgare. Classification (NCBI taxonomy): domain Eukaryota; kingdom Viridiplantae; phylum Streptophyta; class Magnoliopsida; order Lamiales; family Oleaceae; genus Ligustrum; species Ligustrum vulgare. Next base: position 5,113,991 of record OY743180.1, read on the forward strand.
ATATTTAGGGCCCAATTATCATTAAAAAAAATGTACTTTAAGATCTCAATTTATTCAAACAATTCAAGTTGATCCTTAAGTATTTAATTGTGTAGCCCATGTCTTTATTTATATCAATTCGAGTTCTTCAATTAGTTCTTGAAATCAAGATTTAAATGCACGCACATATACAAATGATCTCTCTATAAAATCTTAAACTTTTAGATGAATGATTAATAGCCCGTTTGGCAAGCCTCTTACTTTTGCTTCTCACAAAGGAAATCACCTTATCCCTTAAAATCTATTTTAATCGGAAAAAAAGTACTTCTAAAAAATTATACAATATATTCAAAAATAACATCGATCTAGTACTAGAAGCAAATTTTAACTTTTTAAAAGCTGCATGTCAAACGAAATTTGATCTATAGAGAGACGAGGGGGTACCCATCAATGGTTGGCGATAGGGGCGACGGTGCGAAAATAAACGAGTTATTTTTGGAGTTCCTACGAGAGAGGCCATTTTTTGACAACATTTTGTTACAAGATATTACTAGGAAATTACTTGTGAAATATTGCAATGAATGCATATATTGATACATATATATAGACAGCTTGAGCATACCAGTAATGTCTTTTTCATCAATGTTTCAATTTATTTAATAATATATGTTTCATTTAAAATTATATTATTGTCTGGAGACTGAAACCTCGTCCGAGTTGAACGTTTTAAGATATGCCAAGCATTATAGGGTGAATTAACTTATTTGGGATATATATGTCATTCTTGACCAGGCAATTTACCCTATTTTTACTTTGAACCGGGTCTCCAATGAGCCCACAAATGTACATCCGCTTTCGTATGAAGTTGATTTTTCGAGAATGATTTTGTGAAAAGAAAAAAAAATAATACACACACACACACTAGTCCTCAAATAACACTTGTTGACCACAAAATCCTGATGGACTTTGGACCAACACGTCTCAGCTCCTCCCTCTTGAACACGTGGATCTCCTGCGCACTGTGACAAACAATCAGTTTGCAAAGGGGGCCGAGGTGGCTCCCGTTTGCACTCCGATGCCTAAGTCAGTACTCATTTTGGAAAAATGTATATTGGGTGCGGGAAATATAAATGTGTAGAAGAGAGAAAAGGGAGTGAGAGAAGTATAGAGTTAAGAGTGAGAAATTGCTAACCCCCCCTTTGGAGACAATTGGACTTTATTTATAGAGGGACTTTTTGCCGTGGATCGCGACACGTGGCATACTTTACACTCGTCATCACTCTAGCTTATGGATGTGACATTCTTGCTTTCCAACCGTAATCATTGCTACATTTCGTAGGGGATGGGCGCCTGTCACGTCTGGGTAAAGGCAGTGTCCCATCACTGACTCCATCTCTCTCTTCTGGTCAACGCCATAAAGCGCCCCGACTGTGTATAAAGTACATCGGCTGTGCGTTAACCAGGTCGGCTAAAGAGGTTTGCTTGACATACCACCTCGGCATTCATCTCAAGGTGATATTCCAGGCCTCAGCTGTGGGTCAAGGTCCATTGGGCCACTATTGGGCCTTCGCTGGTGGATCTCTGTATCCCTTTTTGGGCCCGGAGTCAACACTAGTCCCTCAAATCCGAAGGGATTATTCATGGTCGTGTAGGATTTGCCACGATCTTACAGCATTAACTTCTTAGGGATTCAATAATGAGATTCCTTAGGTAAGGCTCGGATCCATATCATAGTCGACCTTCTGCCTCGGATTTTCTCTCCCTGCTGACCAGGATCATACCAGCGCATTTCCTAGGCGGCGAATTCACTCCGGAGGAGCTATCGATATTTATTTCCAAGAAATATATATAAAATGGGAGGGAGACAGCAGTTCGCAGCGCGTAGCATGCACTGTGGTAGCTGAACGGTTTTTATCCCTCCCTTTGACGGCTGTCGCTTTGATTAGCTCATTTTCCAAGAAGCGTGGGTTACCCATATTAATCACGCGGCTCACGAAATTCAAGGAATCTAGACCGTTATGATGCCTATAAATCCTTCTTCATTTTACCACTTCACTTTTTACCATTTTCTCATAATCTTTGTAGCAGTACTTTCGCGAGAGCTTGCGCCGTTTCTCTCTTCCTTGTGATTTTCGTGTCTTTTCTTCAAGGGTTTACTACACAGCATCCACTCTTAGCGTTTCACAGTTTTTCTTGGCGAGCTCTTCATTCCAAGTGCACAGTGTCAAGCATTCGCCTTTTGAAGGTAAATCTCTTGACCCCTGTATATGCAAGACTTTCCTATTTTTAGTTTCTCATTGTGGGTTTGAGAACTTTGTTTTTGCATTTTGTTTTTCTTTTGTTGAGTCTGACTCTCTTTTTAAAACAAAAAGAAAAATGGAAAGAGTTGGGGGAACGGGTTCACAGGAAATGTTAGCGATGGCGGTTCCCATCAGAGGTTTCTGTCCCATCTCTTTATCGGTTTTTAGCTCCCGTTTCTTTAGGGAGCAGGTTAAGAGGAGAAATAGGAAAAACAGTGGCATAATTTATTTGAGTGATTCTGATAGCGAAGAAGAAAAACACCAGAACTACATGGCTCATCTATCATCCGAGGAGGAATCCGCGCTAAGAGAGCTCCGAAGCAAGCGAGAAAGGGATTTGGGAAAAGAAAAGGCGGCGAGCTCCTCTTCAGGTCACCAGGACCTCGGCTTGATTGTTAGGGCACCGTTTAGGGCGCATAGGGAAGAGTTGGGTTTGACTGCGGAGGAGATTGCTCAGGTAGAGGATTGGGTTGACCAGGTCAACAAAGTTTCGGGCTACCATGTTGATCCCGATCCAAACCCAGATTTGTGGGAGAGCAGCGAGGTTGCTACCGAGATTAGAGGAGTTGATCTGGCTTGTGCCTCGGCGAAGTTCAGTTAGCCAGAAGGGGTCCGTTTAGTGCATCCTACACCTTCTTGTTGACCATGCAGTCCTCCTCCATGCCAAGCAGCTATATGTTACGACGCTTTATCCTGTGGGATGAGGTTACCTCTGCATCCTTTCTTCAGGGCCTTGCTTAGGAGCTACAACTTGTGCCCCTACCAATTGGCACCCAACTTTTGGACACAGGCCGTGGGCGCTTGGATGGTGTGGCAAGAGGTCAACCCCGATTATCCTATCTCACTACACATTATTCATACCTTGTACACTCTGAAGAAATCGGTGAGAAGGGAGAGGGACGTTAGACCAGATGTGAAGGACTGGTATTACTTGTCTCCTAGGGGCTCATATCCTCCCGTCATTACTGGCCAACCTACTTCTATAAAGAACTGGAGGAATCAATGGTTCTGGGTAGCTGGGGAGTGGCAGAATTCGCCTGTGGACCCAAGTCCAGAAATTTCAGTTCCCCGAACTCTTTCTACTCCTAGTGAGTCTTGTGTTAGCTTTAGTGTCCTTAAGCGTCCTGTATCACTTGTTTTTTTTTTATACCTCTCTCCGTTGCTTACTAACGTGTCACCGGTTCCTGGCAGGGGACACTTTTGCTCGCCTCCTCCCTGACGCAGACCTAGCGGCAGTGAGGCGTTTGTTTGCTTACAAGGGCACCTTCCAAGGGGTCATTCAGCAAAACAAGCTATTTATTAAACACGGTCTTATGCGAGCCATGAGTAAGCCCGTTTCCTTATGGCTATTTTATCTTATGCTTTGTCTGCTTGCAGCCTCATTTTTCTTTCTTTCTTGTTAGGTTCCAAGGATTTTCCAAAGATCTCTCTAAAGGGGCTTATGGCTACGAAGATCCCCCCTGCACTCCGTTATGGCAGTGGAATTGAGAGAAAACAGAAGGTGGTGTTGGCCAACCTGAAAGTTGGGGTGGCAAAAGAGGTGTTCGAGGCGTCTACGGCCCAACTTCAGGGGCCTTTACCAGCTCTACTGCCACCGCCTATCCTGCTTCCTGTGGGTCCCCAGCAACCTAGCACAGAAAAGGGAACTGATCCTAAGGAAGTCCTTCCAAAGGGGAAAGGGAAAAGGTCAGATAGGGGCGGATCTAAGAGGGACAAGGAGGCTAAGGGTGCCTCGGTTCCTCCTCCCTTGTCCGAGGACACGTTTGAGCCTGCCCCTCTGAAGAGACTCAGAAGAGGTAAGGGCAAAGAATCCACCTCTGCGCCTCCGCCTCCCATGTTAGAAGACCTGGGGGATGAGCCCTCTGTATCCATTCCTGGTTTGGCCTATGAAATGACACCGGAGGGAGCAGAGGAGCTCAAGCACATCAAAACTAGCATTCTCCCCAGGGAGGTCACCTTCAGCCCTTCGCTGTTTGACTCTCCCAGTTCTCCTCCAGCCCGGGCCGCCTTTATAACCGAACAATTTTGGACGGAAGGCTGGTCCGCCTTTTCTTCTAGTGCCAGTCCGTCCCGGAAGCTGCTCGCCGCCAAGGCCATGAATGCCAGGGCGTTGTCCCTTATTGACGAGGTGGAATCGTCCGTGGATGAGGCGCAGCGGGACAAGAAGAATGCTGAAACTGCTCTCCGGCATGCGGACAACATGCTAAAGGAGATAAATGATTTGAAGACCCAGTTGGCCATAGCCCGGAAGTCTTCCTCCGAGGAGAGGACCAATGCCAAGCGACTCCAGGAGGATAATGATAAGTTAAAACACGACCTCCTGGCCTCTGAGTCTGACGTGGCAACATTGTGCAAGAAACTGGATGATTCTAATCGTGTACAATCCATCGCCTCTGAGGCTCTGGCTGCCGCTAACGCAGCTAAGTCCCGGCTGGAAGCCGAGGTGGCAGCAACGAATGAAGAATTGGGGAGGGAGCGGGAGGCCAAGGCAAAGGCGGAGGAGGATCTTGTCTCTTTGGAAAAACATATGCAAGATAGGATTACTGAGGTTCTAGAGTAGACCGTCATGACACGGGTGGAGAATGCTTTAAGTACCCGAGTGTCTGAGGCTGTCCAGACCTTCAAAGACACTTTTGAAGAGACCCCAGAGTACGAGGCGATGCAAAGGGTCTTTGGAAATTTAGGGGCCAGGATGGCTTTGGGGGACGTGAAGGAAGCTTATCCGGCTTTGGACCTGTCCTCCATTGAAGCATTGTACCCTGAGCCTCAGAGTGCTCCTGCGGATCCCCTGGATGCATCTAACAAGGGCTTTTCAGAAGATGTTTCTCCCCAATAATGCCCTTTTGTATTTATCTTGTCGTTGGATCTTTTGTTTTCTCTTTTTTCTTTGTAAGTGCTCCGGCACCGGATATTTGTAAATGTAACATTCATTCAATTTGCAATGACTTATTCATATTTTGCCTATAAACGTAACATTTCAAACTGTTTACGCATAAATGCTTCCAAGCGCGGACGCCTTTGCAATTGTAAATGTCTTGTATGATGTAAAATGTACTAATGTCTTGATTTGTAAAATGCACTTGATTTGAAGGATAAGACATGCGCTCTTAATGTCTTGATTTGTAAAATGCACTTGATTTGAAGGATAAGACATGCGCTCTTAATGTCTTGATTTGTAAAATGCACTTGATTTGAAGGATAAGACATGCGCTTTTAATGTCTTGATTTGTAAAATGCACTTGATTTGAAGGACCTCAGACAGACACAACCTAGTTCGGCCGGAGGGGCTCCTGTGCCTTTTGTAAATGTCTGTAAATGTCTAGTCCCTTAGATTTAACGAGCTTGGTGCGTTCATGCTTGCTGGTTAAATCTGATGTCGACCAACTTTTGCACGATTTTTAACTTACATTTAGTAACACCCCTTGCAACTTTGCATGAGCTTCTGTTTGTGGCGTGCCTATTTTCAATCTATAATTTTGACGACGTGCGCCTATGTTCAATCTATTTTCACAGTATTTAGTACGCATAGGTCTTGTGAGTGTTTCGCTTAAGTGTATATATGAAAGTATCAACCATTTTGCGAAAACATTTAGTATCTCGCGCGAAAGAGCACCCCGTATGTATGAACTAATCTATCGTTTTTAGAACTTTGGCTCATATGACAATGTCTGAGGCAGTTACGTCTGAATTTGTATGGAATTACTTTGCCAACACACCCCATTTGTATGAACTAATCTATCGTTTTTAGAACTTTGGTTCATATGACAATGTCTGAGGCAGTTACGTCTGAATTCGTATGGAATTACTTTGCCAACACACCCCATTTTTCACCAGTTTCATGCATGACGAATACGTATGGCTAATTAGTATTTGGTGCAGTCCTCATCATAATTAACTAGCGATTTCATACAATCATGCGACAACACTGTGTCTCATTGAAATGGAATTTGACTTATTGAAAATAGCGACGAAGGTGATCTGTGTTCCAAGGATTACACAAAGGTACCCCGGATAAATCTTCAATTATGTACGTACCAGGTACCACCTCGGCTGTGATCTTGTAAGGGCCTTCCCAGTTGGGACCCAAAGTCCCTACTCCCGGTTCTTGAGTCGAAGGAAGAACCTTTTTTAGGACTAGGTCCCCAATATTAAAGCGTCGCCCTTTCACCCTTTTATTGTAGTACCGGGCCATCTTTTCCTGGTATCTGGCCACCACCACTTGAGAATCGTTCCGTTTCTCCATGAGGAAATCCAAACCGGCTCTTTGTGCTTCTTCATTTCTCACTTCTTCGTAATGGATTTGACGAAGCGAAGGGATCCCAATTTCAACGGGACATACCGCCTCGGCTCCATACGCCAATGAGAAGGGTGTTTCACCAGTAGCGGTGTGCGAGGTGGTTCGAAGCGCCCATAACACCAGTGGTAGCTCGTCTACCCACGCGCCCTTTCTGAATTCCAGCTTCCTTTTCAGGGTGTTTTTTATGGTTTTGTTCACTGCTTCCACTTGCCCATTGGCCTGCGGGTGATGTGAAGATGAAAACAGCTTTCTAATTCCCAAATCATCACACAACTCGTCCACGCTTCTGTTTTTAAACTGTTTAGCATTGTCACTAACCAGCGAATGGGGTACCCCGAACCTGCATATGATATTCTTCCAAATGAACTTGGTGGTGTTGGCCTCGGTGATTCTCATAAGTTGTTCAGCCTCGACCCATTTGGTGAAGTAGTCAATTGCTACTATAGCAAAGCAATTATTACCGGCTCCCCTAGGCATAGGACCTATAATATCAACCCCCCATTTTGAAAAAGGCCAAGAGCTGGTCACCACGGTTAGCCTGTGATGTGGCTGGTGCAGTATGTTTGCGTGTCTTTGGCATTTATCACACTTGCGCACAAAGTCATGAGAGTCCTTTCGCATAGTGGGCCAGAAATACCCCTGTTTGAGGGCTTTCCGAGCTAGCGATAGTGCCCCGGCATGGTTGCCACATATACCTTCATGGATTTCCCTCATTACATATCGCCCTTCCTCAGGCCCAACACATCTTAGCAACGGGGAGGTGAAACTCCGTTTATAGAGTAGATCATCCAAGAGTACGAAATTGGCAGCATATCTTTGCAATTTCCGAGCTGCTTCAGGTTCGTTTGGCACTGTTTGGTGCCTCAAATATGCAATCAGCGGATTCATCCAGGATCTCTCTTCCTCTACCATCAAAATCTCTGGTCTTGGTTCAATAGAGGAGGTCAACATGCGCTCAACTGGGATCAGATTATATAGCTCCGCATCACTGCTGCTTGCTAGTTTGAACAGAGTATCGGCGTTGGAGTTTTTTGTTCTGGGGATGTGCCGCAATTCCATTTCTTCAAAGTGTACCGCCAAATCTCTTACTTTCTTCAAGTAAGCAACCATAGAGGGTTCTTTGGCAGAAAATTTCCAATTGAATTGATTTACAACGAGCTGCGAATCGCTGTTCGCCACTATGGACTTGATCCTTAAAGCTTTGGCAAGTCTTAACCCAGCTAACAACGCCTCGTACTCAGCAACGTTGTTCGAGGCTTTGAACTCGAAGCGGATTGCGCTATGTAGTTTAAACCCTTCCGGGCTAATTAATAATATGCCCGCACCGGATCCCTCCTTAGCCGAGGACCCATCAACAAATAATTTCCACTCTTGGCTAACCTCTGTGTTATCAATCATTTCGACCTCCGGCGGGTGTGTGAATTCGACTACGAAATCAGCCAAAGCTTGGGCCTTTATCGCAGTCCGAGGCGCATAGTGTATGTCAAACTGGCTTATTTCTATTGCCCATTTCAGTAATCTCCCAGATACATCTAGTTTTTGCAACACTTGTCTCATGGGAAAGTCGGTGAGCACGTGTATGGAGTGTGCTTGAAAGTAGGGGCGAAGTTTGCGAGAAGCGGTGAGTAGTGAAAGGGCAAGTTTCTCCATATCTGGGTAGCGTGTCTCCGCATCTAGCATGACTTTACTCACGTAATATACTGGAAATTGATTCCCCTCCTCTTCTCTGACCAACACGGAGCTAACAGCCTCTTTGGACACAGCCAAATACAAGTAGAGAGGCTCGCCAGCCTTTGGCTTTGATAGCAATGGGGGTCGTCCCAAGGATGCTCTCAGGTCGGCGAAGGCCTGCTCACACTCCGGTGTCCACTGGAATCGTTTCCCCCCTTTTAGAATTTTGAAAAATGGCAAGCATTTGTCCGTAGATTTGGAGACAAATCGATTCAGGGCTGCGATTCTTCCCGTTAAGCTTTGCACCTCCTTTGGATTTCGAGGAGATTGCATGTTTAACAAAGCATCAATTTTGTCGGGATTAGCTTCGATTCCTCTTTTATTCACCATGAACCCAAGAAATTTTCCAGATGCTACTCCAAATGCACACTTCGCCGGGTTGAGCTTCATCCGATATTTCCTCAAAACATCAAAGGCCTCTGACAAATGGCGGATATGATCCGCGACGACCATACTTTTGACCAACATGTCATCAACATACACCTCCATGGTGTTTCCCAACTGTTTGACAAACATGCGATTCACTAGCCTCTGATAGGTAGCTCCCGCATTTTTCAAGCCGAACGGCATTGCTTTGTAGCAATAGAGTCCTCTATCTGTTATAAACGAGGTATGTTCTTCGTCCGATTCGCACATGGGGATCTGATTGTATCCGGAGTAAGCATTCATGAAGCTCAGGAGCTCATGCCCTGCCGTAGAGTAAACCAATTGATCGATCCGGGGCAGTGGAAAGCTGTCTTTTGGACATGCCTGGTTCAAATTCGAAAAATCAATACATACTCTAAGCTTCCCATTGTGTTTTGGTACTAAAACAGGGTTTGATACCCACTTCGGATAGCGCGATTCTCTGATGAAGCCATTTTTCAATAGCTTCGTGACCTCGTCTTTCAAGGCCTCATACTTGTCTGAACTCATAGGTCTTCTCTTCTGCCTATGCCCAGGGCTTCGTGGATCAACCTGGAGTCTGTGACATGCCTCCTTAGGATCAATCCCGACCATGTCGCCATGCTTCCATGCGAATACATCGAGGTTTTGAAGTAGGAAGTCCTTTAATTGACTCTTGTATTCGGTTGGCGAGTCCAGTCCGACCTGTAATTCCTTGATTGGGTCTAGTGGGTCTACACCGAAGCACTCCAACCTTTCGGCCGAGGTGGGGCAATTGTCACCCGCCATCCTGGGGTCTAGATCTGCTAAATCCTCCTCTAGGATCATCGTGACGTCCTTGTCTCCAAATGGCCCTTCACCCAATCTTTCAGGGTCTGGAGCAGCCTCGGCCATGGCTACATCACTGATCATGTTTAAGCTTCGATCTTGAAACTTCCGGATTGCATTTGTGTAACAAGCCCGGGATTCTGTTTGGCTTCCCCTCACAGTTGCAACGCCATGCTCCGTAGGGAACTTCATACAAATGTATTTGGTATGCGTTACAGCTCCCAAGTCAATGAGACCAGGCCTCCGAATTGAGCCATGATAGGAGGAGATTTTGTCAACCACCAAGAATTCCATAGGGATTCTGGAGAGGGTAGGGGCTTGCCCTACTTCAGTCATAAGGGTTATGGACCCTCTGGGGTTATGCTGTCCCCGATGAATCCGTATATCGGGTCAGGGACCGGAATGAGGGGAGTGCTGATCCCCATCTTATCAAAAGTTACCCCGTAAATCACATTTACCGAGGCACCATCATCCACCATCATCCGTGATAGCCCATTTCGAGCCACCACCACCCTAATAACCAATGCGTCGTTGTGTGGGAAGTGTACTCCAACGGCATCGTCTTGTGTAAAGGTGATAGGTTCTGTCCGAGGCACCCCCACAGGATGGGAGTGGATATGATAATTCACGTTGGCGGGCTGCTTGGCCTCTCTTATATACCTCTTTTGGGAGTTGCTTGTGCTCCCACCTGGGTGAGGGCCTCCCAGTATTGTGTCGATTTCACGGATGGGGAGGTCGGCCATAGGTAGAGGTTGTTCCCGTGTGTCTTTGGCATGTGCCGAGGCGGTGTCTTGGCCCTTATTCCTGTCTCTTTGACGATTATCAATTCTTTCCTTAGTTGAGTTCTTCCACGGGGCTCTCCTATCAGCTCGGTTGAACTTCTGGCCACCAGATTTTTGTGTCCGCCCTGTGTCAGGGGGAAAGTCACCTCTACTTCTCCCCTGTGCCTTTTGGTCGGCTAGCATGTGGATTTCTCTGCAATCCTCTGTTACGTGACCGTAATATCTGTGGTAGGCACAGTAAGCCCCAATCATGGGCTGTTTTCCACTTCGGCCGCTTTCCACTCTCCCTTGAGCCGTGTGAAGATTTTGAGAAGGGGTATTAGAGTGTAAGTGAGGGATAGCCTCCTTGATTTCTGCTGCAAAGCTAGATCCCGTCCCCGGGAATGGCCGAGGCGCGCCACCTCGGTTACCGCCAATCCTATCCTTGTTTCCTCCCTTTTTGAGGTCCGCTTCATTGTGATATCCAAGGTTGTATCTCCCTTGGGGGTGATTATCTCTGGCCTTAGCCATTTCCTCTGATACAATCTCTTCTTTCATCAGGTCTACCAGGGTATTGTAATCTCTTGGTTTCCTGCTCCGGACATCCCTCCAAAACATGCTGGTCATATCTAGCCCTCCTTTTAGGGCGGAGAACATCTCCGCTTCTGTGATATTTTCGCAGATATGCATTTCTTCAGTGAATCTAGCTAGGTAACTTTTCAGATATTCGTCCCTTCCCTGCCTCAGATCCTGAAGGCGTTGGAGTGGGAGTTGACCAGGCCTGGAATAAACAAAGCCATTCTTAAAAGCAGTTTTCATATCCCTCCAACTGTGGATGCTGCCAGGAGGGAGTTTTTTATACCATCGTATAGCACTTCCCTCAAGGGTTAAAGCAAAAGCTTTACATTTCAGTGCCGGGGTGGCCCCGGCTATTTCCATGCTGGCGCGGTAATTTAACAGGTGATCATCAGGATCACCTCGGCCAGAATACTTTGCTATTTCCGGCATTTCAAAGTCATGGGGGACGGGGCATCTACGGAGGCCCTCTGTGAAGGGACTTACTTCCTCTTCGTCATCCAATTCATACGACGGCAGCTCGCTATTCTCGTCATAACCGGAATACTCCGGATCACGGTATTGGCCATAGAGCGGTGGAGCGTACTCCTGCCCTTACGGTGGTGGAACGCGGCCGTAGTTTGGCCTTTCATGGCTCTGTAACTCATTGTGGGGGTTAGTCCGAACTGCTTCGGCTCTTCTTTCTTGCCTATTCCTAGGCTCATGTGCTGACGTCATCCTTTCTCCCCCCATACCTCGCTGGTTCCTGTGCATTTGACCCTGCGATAAGGCTTCTTCGGTGCGTCGCTCGCGCCTATTTCTAGGCTCTGCGACATTGTGCCGACCTGGGTCCGTTTGTCCCCGTCGTTGTCCCCTGAATAACCCTCCTATTCGGCTAAAAACACTGCCGGAATTTGCGGGAGAAGCCTCCCTGCGTCTAGCTGATGGTGGGTTTTGTTCCTCATGTGTTTCATGTTTTGGGTCTCGCTCGTAGAAGGGTTCGGATTCCACTTCGGCGTATGCCCGCGGGTCCTGATAATAATAAGATACAGTGGCTTCCTCAGATGGTGAATAATGTGGCTGTGAGTATTGCCGTGGCATCGCAGGTTCGTTCACAGCATACCCTCTGGCCATAAAGGCATTCATTGCAGCAGTTTGTTCTATTTGCTGCCTCTGCATCTCCAGCATTTGGGCCGCCATGAGTGTCATGTCTCGCATCATGCGGCGATTTCGGCGCCGACGAGGTGGATTAGGTTGTGCCGCCTCCTCGTTGGCATTTTCATGGAGTTCTTGAGGAACTTCGTCCTCGTTGTTTCGGCCACTTCTTTCCCTACGAGGGTTAACATCACCATCACTTTCATTCATGTCTCAGAAGAATTTCTGGTCTTATCTTGCTTTTCAAGGATAGATAGGCCTTTGTCTTGCTGCTTCAAACCTTTTTCAAGGGTGTTTAAACTTATGTTTCAAAGTTATTTACCTTTTTCAATGGCGTTTAAACTTATGTTTCAAAGTTCCTACCTTTTTCAAGGCTGTTTAAACCTATGTTTCAAAGTTCCTACCTTTTTCAAGGCCAACCAGCTCATATTTCAAAGCTCCTACCTTTTTCAAGGCCACTAGCTTATCTTTCAAAGCTCTTACCTTTTCCAAGGCCAACCAGCTTATATTTCAAAGCTCCTACCTTTTTCAAGGCCATTAGCTTATCTTTCAAAGCTCTTTGTAGTTATCTGCTCTATTGTAAGAGGTTATTCGTTCTTTTTTCAGGACTACTTTTCCATGTGTGGCTTTTTATCATGTATTTTCCTGGTTAGCAGTATGGTTTCCCACAGACGGCGCCAAAATGTTGACCACAAAATCCGGATGGACCTTGGACCAACACGTCTCAGCTCCTCCCTCTTGAACACGTGGATCTCCTGCGCACTGTGACAAACAATCAGTTTGCAAAGGGGGCCGAGGTGGCTCCCGTTTGCACTCTAATGCCTAAGTCAGTACTCATTTTGGAAAAATGTATATTGGGTGCGGGAAATATAAATGTGTAGAAGAGAGAAAAGGGAGTGAGAGAAGTATAGAGTTAAGAGTGAGAAATTGCTAACCCCCCCTTTGGAGACAATTGGGCTTTATTTATAGAGGGACTTTTTGCCGTGGATCGCGACACGTGGCATACTTTACACTCTCATCACCCTAACTTATGGATGTGACATTCTTGCTTTTCAACCGTAATCATTACTACATTTCGTAGGGGATGGGCGCCTGTCACGTCTGGGTAAAGGCAGTGTCCCATCACTGACTCCATCTCTCTCTTCTGGTCAACGCCATAAAGCGCCCCGGCTGAGTATAAAGCACATCGGCTGTGCTTTAACCAGGTCGGCTAAAGAGGTTTGCTTGACATACCACCTCGGCATTCATCTCAAGGTGATATTCCAGGCCTCAGCTGTGGGTCAAGGTCCATTGGGCCACTATTGGGCATTCGCTGGTGGATCACTGTACCTCTTTTTGGGCCCGGAGTCAACAACACTAGTTACATAAGCTTCTCGGAGCATGTTTGGCAAAGCTTAAATCAACACATGCGATTCAAAACTTTTAATTACTAAAATCACTACTTTGATAAAACAAAACTCGTATCAGAACTCAAGCCGAACCGAAAATAGTGACCAAGGAAATTTATGGGTTTACCCTTTTTCTTACAACACATGCTATCCTATAAAAATATAAATTAATTAACACGAAAGTTTGGTGCATTCAACGTGTAATTTAGAGATTCTTTGGTCTATGAAAACTTTTTACCAAAATTTTTATAACTCAATCTCAACTATCCATCCTTCGTCAAGTCCACACTTTTTAACCTTTTAAATATTTTTAAACCACACATTCAATAATAATAATAAAAAAAAATCCCAAAAATCAAAAAAAAATTCATGGATCAAACAGTCTTAATATGTGAATGATAAATTTCAAAGTAATTACTGCATAGTGGGGTTTGTACCTGAAGTGCTTAGCAGCCATTAATTTGTTGTCAAGTTCATCTGAGGCGGCTTAAATTAATCACATGGCTCCACAACTAACACGCAAAGAATGCAAATACATAGCTTAATGGATGGAGGATTCACTCTTCCTCATGGACAGGATAAAATTTGTTGGATATTGGTTAAATAAATCGAGAATTGAAAATCGATTAAAGTGATTTCGTGTCCACTACAAGAAAAAGGAGAAAAAAAGACGAAAAATTAGAGACGACACGAAAAGTCGTCTCTATTGGTCGATCAATAGAGACGACAAAATAATCGTCTCTGTTGGTGGACCAATAGTCGTCTCTATTGGTTATAATGTCGTCTCTATTGGTTGACAAAGTCGTCTCTATTGGTTGACTAACAGAGACGACTTTTTTGTCGTCTCTATTTTGTTTTTTAAAATTTTTTATTCTTATTTTTTAAAATTTTGCTATTTTTTTGTTGACTTTTTTAATTATTTACATTTATATAATTAATATTAAAGTTAATTTGTTAAGAAAATATTATTAAGTTAACTAATATATATTATTTAAAACAAAATTTAACACAAGAATTTAATTACCTTAGTGGTTGGGATATCACCACCCAACACTTAGGTCCCGAGTTCGAATCATTGTCATGCACAATTATCATATAAATTAAAGAAAATTCCGGGGTCGATGGTTCGAATCGAGATTTGGGTCAGGTTAAAAAGGGATTGAATCGGGTCAAAATGAATAAATAAAAAATTAATTAAATATTTTCACAAATAGAGACGACAACGTCGTCTCTAAATGTCGTCTCAATTGCTCCGGAGGAAACAGAGACGACAAAGTCGTCTTTAATTATCTTCAGCCACGGACCTATAGAAACGACTCATTGAGACGATTTTGTCATCTCTAATAACCAATAGAAACGACTTTAAATCCTTTAGAGACGACTTTTGTCGTCTCTGTTGGGCCGAATTCTTGTAGTGGTCGACTTCGACTAAATACTCAAAAGTTCGGCTCAATCCGTTTAGGCAAAATTGTTTGTCACTTCGCCGCTTCGGGGCGCACAAACGGGGATCGACCTACCCGGTCAGGTCGCGACGGTCGAGGGGGCAACGCCCTCGAAAGAGAATTTTGATTTCTCTGCATGTATTGAAGAGTATATTTGGCACTTCGAAAATCAATATCAGATGAATGAGAAATTACGAAAAAGGACAAAATCGGGTCAAAATATTTGACCGTGCGACCGCATGGTTGGGAAACCGTGCGATCACACCTCAAATTCAATTCCGATTTTTGAGTAAAACCGTGCGACCGCACGGACTATAACCGTGCGGCCGCACAGTTGTCCGGTGAATAGACACATTTTCATAAATGTGCATGGTTTGGAAAGGGTGAATGGTTTGGTTTCATCCATTTCGTCCACACCCTTTCATAGTCTATAAATAGGACTCTTTGGGTGTCTTATTCCTCACAATTTGATATGCAAAACATATATTATCCACTCTTCTCTCCAAAAACAAAGTCATTGCATTTGTTTTGATTTTCCTTCATTTCATCCTTGGAGTACATAAGTCAAAATTTGGTTTGTTGTACTTGTGTTTTGGAGTGCTACAAATACAAGTGTAGTCGTTGTATCTTGGGAGTCGATTTCCGGAATCCGTAGGCACCGTTGCGGGGCAAATTCGACTTAAGGACAAAAAGTCCAACTCTTGCCTCAGCTTTGTCCCTACTTTTCTTCTTCTTCTTGTTTGTATTTTTCTTGCCGTTACTCTGTCCAATTTTCGGCACGGATTTACAAACTATCTTTCTATTTGTTTTGGCGTCACTATTCACAAATTCATCCAACAAAATTTAGAGGCACCACAAGCAAGTGCACGCATTAAATGATTAATTAACTGGCCACCCAAAGAAATCTACCTATTGGATAAGTCGCGGTTCGAAGATCAAAATCGTCAAAAGAAGGGACTTAGAGCCTCTCCAATGTATTACGTGGATTGAAGTTTATGTGACAATGAAATAACGGACTTCTAGAGAACGTTGATAAATAGACGGAGAAATCCAAAATTTACTCTCCAATGATTTCTGATCTACATTTAAATAATATTGATTATGTAACTTTTTTTAAAATTTTAAAATTAATTACCATACATAAATTGAGCCTTATCCACATGATTTTTCATTGTATGAAGAGCGCAAGTAAAAATAATTTGTATCATACAATCAGATTGCCTTATTTATAATAATTAAATAATTTTAAAATAAAAAATAATACTGACTCATCATGTTCCATGGAGCGTCCAAATGCAGACGGAGCATCCCACAATATCTATTTTTTTAAGTCACGTCAGCTTAATTAACATTGTAATCCACGTTGTGCATTGGAGAAGTATATTTAACACAATCCGTCTATTTGCTGACGTGTCAGTCTTTTTTCCCAATCCATGAGCATCCAATGCACTCCGTGGATTGGGGCGACATGATCATAAAATAAACGGACTTCTACAGAGCGTGGATAAATAGACGGAGAAGTAAAAAATTTAGTCTCCAATGGTTCCTTCTACATTTAAATAATATTGATTATGTGGGATTTTTTATTTAAATTTAAAATTAATTAATATGCATAAATTAAACCTTATCTGCAGGATTTTTCACTGTATAAAGAGTTCAAATAGAAATAACTTGTATCATAATAATTAAAAAATTAAAAAATAAAGGTTAATGCTGAGTCAGCATGTTTCACGGAGCGTCTAGATGTAGACGTTTCACCCCCACAATGTCTATTTTTTGTAACGTCACGTCAGCGTAACATCCTAATCCACGTTGTGCATTGGAGAGGGATTTTTATCATATTCCATTTATTTGCCGACGTGTCATATGTATTTTTCAAATTCATGGAATGTATTGGAGATGCTCTTACAAAAGTGTGATTAAACATTGAATTAAAATGCGTTTGACATAAAATTTGACTTAATTTTTTGAGGTTGGTATTTGATAACATTCATATCATGTATCACACGTAAAGTTGTCTTAAAATTAACTAAAACTCTGATTTTAATCAACACCAAACAGGGATTATGTTTTTTGTACTATGAAGATACTCAATGTTTGCAATGATTCAAATCACACCAATTTTTCACTTGAAATTTCCGATCCAAAAAACACTACAATACAAACAAATTAAGCCTTGGATTGGTGTTGATAAAAAACAGATTTTTAATAGATTTTGATAAAAATGTAAGGTTGAAAATTGTAAATTCCATAAAATGTGTTATTAAAATTAATATTAATTTTAAGTTATATTAAAATCTAGATTTTAGTTGTACCATACGAACTTAAAATAGTTTATCTCTTCGTACAAACTTTAACGCCATGGATTCAAACAAATGAACTTCCACTTTTATTCCACATCTAAACATTGATATAGGAAATACAATATTGATCTAAATTTCCGACAAATTAACCAACGATCCACTGGACATTGAGTTTAATTGGATCAGATGATATCCCACTATTTCAGTCATTGTTTGATTACATGAAGAATGAAGCATATACAGAAGTGAAAACATAAACCAGTAGAGAAGAACCCACAAACACAACCAGCGTCACGACCGCGTATACGGGTTCACTTCCACAAGAAAGTACTCCCAGTTTCACTTGGATAAAATCCACAATGGAAAGTGTCAAAAACAAGCATCCCATGACGGATCCAATGGCGGAGCCAAACAACCCGTATTTCATAACAGAAGAGTCGATATCAGCTTTATGAGGGTCACTTGCATCTAAACTGTTCAACAAGTTGATCGCGAGTTTCAGACTTTGGGCTATGAGGGAGGAAAAGAGAAAGAAACTGAAGGAAATAACTTCGAAAACGATAAGCCTTCTGACTGTATCGATACTGGCATTGCATGATGCTGGATGCCCCGCGCTGCCATTTGCAGGGACCGTGAGAGAGAAACCGATGAAGATTGCCATGGTGAAGAGCGAGTTCACGTTCACTATTCCATCTAGGGCAGTAACGTGGATGCTAGTCTTGGACCGACCCACGGTCGACGGCTGCGTGGAACCATTCTGTGCATCCTGTGAAGTCTTTGATCGCAACTCAATTCTGTTCAAATAGTGGAGGCCAGGGATCGAATCAGTACACTATTGTCTATTTCTAACTAAAAACGTACAAATAAAGTGCAAACAAAGTTCTATATCGACTAGACGTGAAAAAGATAACGAGCGAGCTAGGAGGGGATTCATTTACCCGTCAATTACGGTATCGCTCGACGATGATCGAGCCGGTGCTACGATGGAGAGCCTGTTTCCGGTGGACATTTTCTTGCATGAAAATTTAGGTAGTTGTAATGCCAAACATACATAAACTTGTTTATATATATATATAAAATTCAGCATGGCAAGTTGAGTACTTCTGCACATGCCATTCAATAAAAAAGGAAACTTTATTTTGCCCCTGTTTGGCCCTCAATTCTTGAGAAATTTTTTGGTTTTGAATAGTGCTTTTTGAGAGAATGTGTGTTTAAAAAATATTTGAAAAGTAAAAAATGGTAAACTTAATTAAAATGAATTATTAAAATGAGTATTGAATAAATTTAGTTTATGAAAAATGGGGCAAACACATTCTTATTGGGATGCCTTTCTTGACCATGTATAATTTACATTACGTTTAAAATCTGGTCTCCACTAAGTCAGAAAAGCCGTTTAAAATATGCAGAAATTCTTACGCCGAACAATCCAAGAACCCTATTTCTCTGCAATAAAATATCAAAATGTCAATCTTGAAGTGTATTTTGTCTTTAATTTACGCAATAATTATTTGGGATGGTGATACCATCACCAGGATTAAATAATTTATCCATTAAAGAATAAAAAAATACCGATACAAGATTTCTGAATTTTACCAGTGGACAAATCCGTTAGTAAAGCCTCTTATTTCGTTGGTATTGGTTTTACCAACAGAAAATTTCCGCTAAAAAACCCGTTGGAGTAACCCTTTACACTAAAACTTTTGCAACGGAAATATATATTCCGTTGGTCAAGGAGCCGTTGGTATTTACCAAAGGAATATATATTCCATTGCAAATACCAACGGAATGATCCGTTGGAAATTTCCAATGAATTGAATTTTCCGTTGAAATTTATTTATTTAAATTTTTTTTTTTATTTTTTAATCATAAATCTGTATTTTCATTTTAACAAGAGGCCACCACAGATTGTGTTTGAGACGTCTCACAAGTTCAAATTTTCAAATCTTTTAATAATTTAATAATGTTGTACACAAACAGAGTTTTTTTGACAAAATGAGGTACAAATAACTTTAACCATACACAACCGATCCCTTAACCAATTTATATTGTCCACAGCTAAAAAGATTCTTTCATACTTAATACTTAAGTTCGGCCCTTAGTAATTATCAAAATATTCTTTCATAATATTTGCATTTCACAATTTTCAGATATGCTTATTCTTTTTCTTATTTAATAATTTCCACTACTCTCAAACTCACCTAACCAAATATAAACATAAAATAAAGAGAAATGTAAAATCTGTACAAAAAATTCAAGGGGCTAACTAAACTTAGTAATCCGGACTAATTAATTAGAAATAACTTAGTAATCAAATTAATTTATACTTCAGATTAGTCAGGATCAGAGGGGATATCAATGCCCATCCGCGACTTAGCGGATGGATATTAGTTGTCAGGCGAGACCCACAACCCCCCAATAGGAGACCGCCACGTGCCCCTAGTGGGCGTATCTAATTTCCATAGTGAGGATTAACATAGAAAAACTCTGAAAGTACTTACCTATTAAACCAATTTATTGGCATTCGATTTCAAAACAGTAAGGTAAAAAATAGACTCGTCTACAAATTCAATCATTTCAAAGGAATGATCAATGACAATACTCTGTAATGCCGTTTCCTCTGGCAAACTGGCAACAAGCACAGCTGGGATATTTCTGATTTGATCATTCGAGCTGATCAATTTTGATTATCTACAACTGGAGCATGAAGTGTTCCTAACAGCTGCCACTTGCGTTTTCTTCTACCTTCCCAACTAATAATATTCCAAGAATCATTTCAGTACCCTTCCAAGTTTAGTCATGAAGAAGTTGAGCAGAAATCACTGCAGCACAAGATGAATATGTGATGAGAATCGAGAAAGTCAAACATCGATGCACGTGCCCGTAGGACCCATGACGAGATCCGATGTCGAAGAAATTTAAGATTTGAGGATAAACAATGTGAATAAATCAAGAAAAGAAGTCAAGAATCAAGTTGGAGCCAAAAATGAGAAGTTTGGAGTTTCAGCCAAGTTCAGTCGACCGAACTTTCTTCCGGTCGACCGATCTTCTGCAGAGGAATTTTTGATTCAGCCTCAATCTTGTTCGGCTGAGTGACGGTCGACCGAAAGTCCCATTTCGGTCGACCCAGTGATCGACCGAAATAATTTCGGTCGACCGAAAAACTCCGTTTTACAAAAACGGGATTTTTCTTGTAAATACCGAAATTGCATCTTTTACTAATTTTGTACATTTTATACACATTTATTGTCATTTGTAAAGACAACTTGGTAGTTCATGTAAATTACTCTTGAGAACTTGGTCTTGAAGACCTCCTTCTTGAGGTAAGGTTAAACCTCTTTGATCTTGTATTTTCTTGAAAGTTAGCCCTTGTTTGAGCCCCATTATTTCTCACTTTTTTTACAAATTTTTTCTACAGTAATCAATCTAAACCATCCAAAAAAGTCAAGCCCACAATTTTTTACTTTTCAAACCACTTTTTAACCATTAGATTTTCAAAACTCAAATTTTAACTTCAAAATAATGGGGCTCAAACAAGGGCTTAATCAACTTTGCTTGAGTATTTTTATTCTTGTATTGTTGTTTATTTTCGGCCACATTTGAATTTGTTTGGTTGATACCCATTGGGTTAGGGTTTGCTTAATCCTTGAATTTTGAGTTAGATTTAAACTTGGGCTAAGGTGTTTATCCTTTATTTTACCACTTTAGCTTTCTTGGGTTTTGTATTAAATTGTTGTGGGAATTTTCGGTCAACACACCAAATGGTTCGCATCATTTGGTATCAGAGCTTGGCTCTAATTTGGTAAACCTATCTTTACCTTATTGTTGTTAAAAAAAAATTGACAAAAATTGGAGAAAATTTATATGCCCATGTGTATTGTTGATTCCATGTATTTAGTATATTGATTGTGAGTTTTTTGGGGGAATTCCATATTCATTCACCACAAAACCTACACTTTCCAAATTGTGTATTCAAAGTATTTGATAAATTGTCCAAAAAAAAAATACTCTATTAGTGTTTTATTGTTCAATGCCCATATATTGTTAATTACTTGGGGCTATCCAATTCCCATTATTGAGGTTGTGTTATCAACATCTTATCCCACATATCATTTGTTCCTTACATTAGGTAGTTGATCATTCATTTCTTGTCACATTTGGGTTGTTGGGGATTTATCATATATCCACATTTTATCCATTCAAGGTCATTCAAAGATTGAGTACAAGGTATTTGATAAATTGCCTCATTCAAAATTTACACTCTTTGTGCTTATTGTTCTACATCTATGCCTTGTTTATTATTTTTGGTTTGTCAATCACATTGTTAAATTTTGTTCCAGCATCCTATCCCACATAAATATTGTTCCTTTTGAGTTTAGCAAGCACATAAATTCTACTTACTATTTGTATCTACTTGTTATAAATTCCTTCTTCCTTTATTTGTGATTTCCTTGACTTCAAAAGAATTATACTTTGTGGTTTAGTTGATTACCTTCCTTAGAGAACTTGAGAAAGGAGATTTTGAATGGAAAAAGGCAAGAGTGGTGAGCTCATTAGAGGGTAAAAGCCTAAATTGAGTGAAACACGAGTGAAAATTATTCTTGTGATAACATTTTCACACTTGCACACCATGTCAAATTCCAATGCTCAAACTCAAGATTTGAAGTACTTGTTACAAAATCTTTCAACCACCATGGCTAGACAAATAGAGAAGATTGGGGGTGAGTTGGAAAATGTAGGAACAAGAGGGGAGAGTACATCTACTAGTAGTGGTGAAGAAAATAGGGATGGTAAGGAAAGGTTGAAGGATAAATTTGGGAACGTTGTGTATAAGGATGGAAGTAGAAAACAAAAGGGGAGTTTGAATAGGAAAATTAGAAGGGATGCTTGGAATGATGAAAGGGATAGTAAACAAAATGGGAGCATGCATAAAAAAAGAGGAGAATCGGTAGATAGGAGTGGAGATGGAATTGGATGATAATATTGATAGAACAAAAATAAAGAGTCCATCATTCCATAGGAGAGATGATAATGAAGGGGAAGTTGACGGAGGTTGGAGAATGGGTAGAAGACGAAGAGAATGAGTAGATAGGAGTGGAGATGGGATGGATGAGAATGTTGATATTGAGCAAATAAAGACTTCATCATTTCATAGGAGGGACGGAAGTGGAAGTAGAGAAGTAGTGAAGGAGATGAATGTTAGACTACCAAAATCTTTGGCCTGTGATAATGAGAAGAAGAAGGATGGAGAAAATATTTTCTACACTAGATGCCTTGTGGGGAATAGGACATGTAGTCTCATTATAGATGGGGAGAGTGACATGAATTTGGTGAGTGCTAGTAGGGTGGAGAAATTGAGGTTACCGGTTATGAAGCATCCTAGTTCTTACATATTGCAAAGGTTGAATGGCTATGGGGAGGTGAGAGTAAGTGAACAAGTTCTTACTTTTCACATTGGTACTTATAGTGATCAAATATTATATGATGTGGTTCCTTTACACACTACTCACATAATTTTGGGGAGACCTTGGCAATGTGAGCGAAATGTAAATCTTGATAGGAGGAGGAACCGGTGTAGCTTCAAAATGAATGGAAAAAAAGTTGTGATCGTATCTTTGAGCCTGAAAGAAGTATGCAAAGACCAAATGAAGCTCAAGAAGGAGTTTGAAGAAGAAAATGAGAAGGAAAAAGAAAAAGAAAAAGAAACGAAGAAAGAAAAGGAAAAGGAAAAGGAAAATTTGATTGAGCTAATTGAGGAAGAAATAAAAGAGAGGCAAAATGAGAGAATGAGAGTTGGAGCAACGTCCCTAGAAAAAGGAAAGGCAATGAGGGTTGGAGCCACGACTCCAGAAAAAGGAGAGGTAAGAGAAAAGTCGAGGGTTGAGGTTCCTACCTCAGAAAAAGGAGAGGGTGAGAAGAGTGTCACCAAGAAAATTGAGAGCAAAGATCACCCAAAAATGTTCTTTACTCTTGAATACTCTAACACTTCTCTCTCTAGTTTGGTTATGTCTTTGTTGCAGGAAATTGTGAAAACAACTTATCAAAGCAACAAAGAACTCCAAAAGCAGGCTGTATGGAAGAAATTCTTAGAAACATTTTCCAACAACGACCAGTACAACCGAGGTAAACAAAATAAAATAACCGACATCACATCAAGGAGGTATGCTCCTAACAATTCTTTAAATGTAAGGTTATTATGTTTTGAATACATTAGAGGATTGTATGACATCGATGGAAGCTTAGCAAATATTTTGTTGGAGTGTGAAAATGTTATACTTGATAACCTTCATGTGCATAGTGGCTTCCTGTTTTGCGAAAACAAACATGACTTCCTATTTTATGAAAACAAGCTCAATGAGCCTACTTGTCTTATAGTGGCTTCCTGTTTTGCGAAAACAAACATGACTTCCTATCGCATGTTGCGAAATATATTCATGCATATACTTCAGGTGGTGCAAAGTCATGATGACTATTTCGTGCAAAAACGCGACAGTCTTGGAAGGCTAGGTCTATCTCCTTTCCGAAAAATTACGGTTGCTATGACGATGTTGGCATATGATATTGCAACAGACGCCACTAACAAGTACGTGAAAATAGGCGAGTCAACGACAAATGAGAGTTTGCAACGGTTCTGTCAAGCTGTCGTGGAGGTATTTTTACCACGATACCTGCAAGCACCGAATGCCGAAGACATTGCGAGATATTGTACATTAGGCAGCAACGTGAATTTTTAGGTATGTTAGGCAGCCTTGATTGTATACATTGGAAATGGAAAAATTGTCCCACTGCATGGGCTGGACAATATGCAGGCCGTAGTGGATCCCCTACAATAATTCTCGAAATTGTGGCCAATTATGACCTTTGGATATGACATGCTCACTTCGGATTGCTAGGCTGAAACAACGATATAATGTGTTGGAGTCATCCCATCTATTTTCCGACTTGGAAAACGGAAATTCTCCACATGCGAATTATGTCATACAGGGAAAAGAGTACACAATGGGATACTATTTAGCTGATGGAATATACTCAAAGTGGTCAACACTTGAATAGACGATCCATGATCCTCAAACTCCGAAGAAAAATATTTTGCAATGAGGCAAGAAAGTTGTAGAAATGACGTTGAACGCACATTTGGGGTGCTTCAATCAAGGTTTAAAATTGTTAGCGGACCAGCTCGGTCTTGGAAGAAAAATGTCTTTCATGATATAATGACAGCATGCATTATCATGCATAACATGATAGTGGAGGGCGAACGAGACCTCAGTACACCAATTGGCGCATATGTCGAAGCGCCAAGTCCAACAGTTGAGTTCGTCGTAGACGAGAATCAACGTTTTTGAGAGTTTCTTGCTCTACATCGTAAGATTAAAGACTGGGAAGCACACATTGCGCTAATAAATGCATTGATTGAGGACTTGTGGGAGGAATATAGCAACTCTAAAGACTAAATTTTCTATGTTATTTTGTGTTGTGTCATTGTTACGTATTTCATATCTCGTGTTTTATTGTCTTTTTGTTAAAAATTTTTTATTTAAAAACATGTTTTTTTATATTTTCTAGGTAAATTGTGTGGTTGAAAAGTGGAAATATAAAATATTTGTGGTTAAAAAGTAATTTGGGGAATTGTGTTGTTTAAAAACAAGTTTTTTAAAACTTTTCCAAATAGAGACTTAAATTTTCACGTTTGTTTTTCGAGTTTTCGGCTAATAAAAAGTTTAATTTCAATTTGTTTACGGCAACATTAATTTTTAAATGTTCAAAATAATTATTTATAAAATAAATTAATTTTATAAAATATCAATTATTTTAATTATCGAAATAATTAAATGTAATGAAATTATATTTTTTTAAAAATAGAAAATAAGGAAAATATTGAATAGTGTACATTTGAAGTAAGATTTAGTGTTGCTGGTTTGAAGTAGAAAAGCTGGAATAGTGTAACTGTAATTCAAATTTAATATAAAAGTGGGAATTTATTGTAAAATTTAGTGTAAAATTTTGTGGGTTGGAGATGGTCTAAGTACCAGAAATGGGCCAAAAAAACTGACGTTTCCTCTTCTTTTTCCCTCTTCATGATGCGTTTATGTGTTGTTCCCACTGGCTCTCTATTTCGCAGCAAAGAATTCGATTTAACTTACAAGTTCTCCAAAAATTTTGGTTAAACTAGACACTTTTCTACATCTAATGCAAAATTAAAAAATAAATCGAAAGACCTGTACAGATTGATGGCGGAAATGGCAGCTTTTTAAAATGTAGAGGTGATGAAATATCTAGAAACCCTTCGAAGAGGTCAGTGGCGTCACCTCTTTGAACGATGAAATATACCGACGACAGCTTCTCCATTTTCTGCCTTCCTTCCGCTACGTTATCATCCAACTAAGTAAAATGATGAGAGTGGGATGGTTGAGAGTGAGGATCTGGGTAGAAAATCTGGAGAAATATAGTATATTTGGACGATTTGGGGAGATTTTTGGGAGATTTATTGAATTGCCCATATTCATCATATATGGACTAACGTACGTGTTAGTGAAGTAAGTTAGGTAAAGATTGAAAAAATGTTTACAATAGACATGTTAAAACAAATGTTAAGTTAATCTTTTTTAGTACATTTTAAGTTGTATGTTAAATTTGACTAACAATTTAGTAGATGACATGACAATGTTAAGTTGAAAAATTTCTCCAAAATCTTATTCTTTTTATTTTCTTCTTTTTTCTTTAAATTTTTTAATATTGATAAATAAAATAGTTTTATTAATTTCATATTATATAATTTAATAAGATCGTCAAAATGAGTACCATATTAATATATAAATTTTGCTATTTTAAAAATAAATATTTATACTATTCTTGGAGTTAATTAAAAATTAACATATCCATTAATGTAGCAATTTGTACATGTTAACTTTAACATAAGGATGTGGCATTTAACATGTAATTTTATGCTTATGTGGCTAGCTATATTTAACTTGCTCTTTGTTGATGCTATAAGCATCTATTTTATGAAAATAACTATCCCTTTGCAAATTGCCTATATTACCCTTAATGAAGTGAATTATTTATTTTGCAAGATATGTCCCTAACTTAGTTATGTTGATTTAATTCAGAACTTCTAGTTATATTAATTTTTCTAACATTTTAAGTTCTTCTAAAAATGTTTTATATTCTATTAACTTCTCAAAAGATTTGGGATGATCCTTTTTAGTTATATATCCTAATATTATTCCTTCTGAGACTTCTTTTACTATATCTCCGTATTCTTTTATAAACTTTATGAATTGTATTTATATTTTTAGCTGTTCCAACAGAGTCGAATTTTATATTGTTTGAGCATGCATAGTCAATATCTTCGTATATATTTTTTAGTTTAAATTGTCCAATAGTATTGAAAATTTAAAGTTGTCTAAATTGTTGTTTAAAATAACAAAGTGTCACAAATTGATCTGGACAATAGTATTAACAGAACACGTGAAACTTTTTTTAGCGCAGATCCAGTTGAATCCTTATATTCCAGATTCGTCTGGATTATAGAACATCAACATTCTAAATAAAACATACAGAATTGTAAAGAGACAAGAACACAATGTTTGAACTTAACGTGAGAAAAATCCTAACAGGGAAAACCCACGTGCTCGCACCCTGCGGACAAAAATCAATCACTGTATAAGAAAAGGGTTTATACAGATCAATCTAAACTATAGGATAAATCTACGCATAAACTTATCAAACACCTAAGAAATAGATCACTCTCTGATCCTTCTATGGCGTGTAATATGAGTTGGCGCCTCACCACTCTTCAGTAGCTTTCTTTGAATTTGTAACACTCTTCAGCAACCTCGAACTCCCGTTCGAACACGATCCAAACCTCCCGTTTGATCTTTAAGCTGAAAGTCTTTTCTTCCCTGAGTGATTGATGAGTCTCCCGGAGAACCAACAATACAATAATGTAGAAGGCGTGTATTTTTCAGCACCACACAGATTTTTGAATTCTAATCGTTTCAAGGAAAACGATTCAAGTTTTCCTTATTTATGTGCAATCAGATTGCTTGTCCATCAAGAATCCTACTTACACTCAATCTTGATTTCCTGCAATAAAATCAAGAATAAGATAAGGTAAGATAAATCAAGAATCTTACCATAATTGACAATAAGGTAAGATAATTATAAATCCAAAAATCTTACCATAAGTGATGATAAGGTAAGATAATCAATGTTGTGTGCAAATCTTACCTTAAGTGATAAACTTGGATATCAAGAAATAAATCATCAAGATACTCGGCCATCAAGATTTTCTTGATCAATATTTGTTGATGTAATCTTACCATAAGAGATAAACTTGGATACCAAGAATGAAATCATCAAGATACTTGGCCAATCACAATATTTCTTGATACAATATTACCATAAGAGATAAACCTGGATACCAAGAATGAAATCATCAAGATACTCATAAGTGATAAAGATAGAATTTCAAACCAAGTAAAATATTATCACAATCTTATCACAAAAGATAAGTGATAGACTTCTACCATTATCACAATACATATCACACTTTATCTCCTAACAAAATCAATTATTACAAGATAATTATTCCAACAATATAGGAGATAAATATTCACAACACGTCAAAATAATTATGAAGTAATTTAATTAAAACTTAATAAATTACTAATTAAAAATATTTAATAATAAACTAAATTTATCAAATTAAAAACCTATAGGAAAATAGAAAATGTCAATAAACATAACTTAAAATAAGTTAACAAGTATACATATTTTAGGATTTTTCGATAATAGCTAGTAAGATTGAAATATCATTATCTTCTAAGTACAGTTTATAGTCATTACTATTGGAAGTTGATGCTTGTGAAGTGTCTATAAATTCAAATTATCAAGTTGATAAGTTATTACACAATTTTTTCTCATATAAGTCCATTCTCTGATCTAGTAAAATACAATAATCTGCAACATATTGTTCGTATTTCCCTAAAAGTTTAGTGTATTCTTCAGAAGATATATTTTCATTTTTCATTTGATATTTGATATCTTCCATTTTATTCGTCAATTTTTCTAAAAGGTTATCAAGTCATTTGATTGTATATCTTGACATTAGATTTGGACTATAGTTTCTTTTGTCATAATTTTATTAACTAAATTCATTTTAAATTGTAATAATAATATATTAGTATAATCTATAATATATTGATCATGATTTTATAAAAGTATATAATATTGTTCAGATGATTCATCTATATCTATCAAATGAGATATAATGTTATCCATCTTTTTCTATTATTCTTTCTAAAAATTTTTCCAGTCCTTCAATTGTATATCCAAGCATTTTATATACTGAAATCAAACTGTGAGTACAAAGAAATAAAGTAGTTATAAAATAATTTATAAAGTTTCAAGTAACTTTTCAAATTCTATCAGTGTTTGGAAATTGATAATATCTATATCAGTCATGATATCAATACTATGTTCAAATCGTATATTATATTTTGAAATGTTTTTCTTTCTTTTTTTTTAATTTATCTATTATATCTTGAATATCTTGTATTATTATAGATTTTACAGTACCTCAGCAAAGTTTTCTGTCATATTTTCTTTAAAACTTCTTAATATTTCTTGTGATGCATAAAGTTGTCTTGATATCCAATTTTATCAATTTCATTTTCATATTCAATACCTCTTTTATTTTTTATATTTTTTTAACTTTATATGGATTTCTCTTAGATTTAAGTTTTTGCATAATATAATTTCTTTTATTCATGATATCAAAATTTTCAAAAACTGGTAAATAACTAGAGTTTCAAATTGCGAGGGAAATAAAAAGTAGAAAAACTATTTATTTGAGAGAATCTGCGAGAGTCCATCCTCGTGACACCAAAAGTCAATCACCATGAATCCTACTATCTAAAAAGACCCAAGACTAAAATTACTGTTCATAAGCCGATTGTCGTTTTTCAAGCCAATAGGTTCTGCACTGTTCATAAGCCGATTTCCTGAGCTGGAGCCGAGCCGATTTCCTACTATCTTATCTTATCTTTATTTAAGCAAAAAAATCAGGTTTCATTCACCGCCATCGACTTGCTCTCCGCCCTCTCTACACTTTTTTGTTCCTTCTTCGAGCCAAAACCCTAGCCCCTGCATCGCCGACAACAACAGCAGCCAAACGAGTTCCCTCCCTCGCACCTGCTCCGTCGATAACAACGTGAGCTCAAGCAGCCAAACTCCTCTCCCCTGCTCCGTCGTCGATTACAACAGCTGCCAACCCAAGCTCCCTCCCTCACAACCTGCTACCATGAAGGCCGTTGTCTGACTTCCTACAGCCCACAACCTGCATCTTCCTCGCTCTGTTATACGAAAGTAAGACATTTTCATTTTCATTGCTAATTATTTTCTCTACCGTCTTTTCTATAATTTCTTACTTCTCATCTACCTCCATTTTTTTATTAGGTCTTGTTGTTATTTTCTCCATTGTTTTGTCGATTTGTTTGCTTTTTTAAGTTTTAGCAGTTGTAATGTCTTTAGTTAATTTTTTTCCTGACGTATTTTGTTCTAAGATTTACTACAATTTTGGAACTCAGTAACGTATGTGTACTTAAATTTATATTCTTTAATTTTGTGTTTAGTACAATAATTTTTTTGCTGATTTTTTAGTTGGAAGATTGAACAAAATTTGAAATTAAAGAAACTGAGATTCATACTATTTGGAAATAATTAAAGTGCTTACATTTGACATATTTATTACCATTAATTTTATGATTTTGTTGAAGAATCTAACCTACTTAATTGGAATTTACTTTAGTATTGGTAATATATTGGTTACTTTTTCATCTTTGTATACTCAGTATTATTCCACAAATTGATTTACTACTTATTGCTTTGCTTTGTTTTGTATTTCTATTACATTAAATAAAAACATTTCACTCTAGCAATTTACTATGGTGAGTTTACCTGTTTGGTTGATGGAATTGCACTCATTGTTCGTACTATATTTGTTGTCTTATCACGTGATATTTTCTTTGCTAGCTTTGCTCTTCTTTGGCTTATCACAAAAAATGCATTCAAGAATAACATTTTTCTCGGGTGAATAATATTATGAAGTTGAGGTATAGAACAACTGGCCTAAATGATTTCCTAGTATTCTTGTTGGTATTCAAGGTTGCTCAACTACTATGCTACATTATCTGATTTTGCATGCTTGTGGCCTTTTCCTGTCATTTGAGAATTTGATTTTCCATAATTAAATGTCACTTATTCCCATGAGGTTGTAATTTATCAATTCATAATATTTCTCAACTTTTAATGAATTTCTCCCTTTCAGTATTGGTACAGATATATGAAATTCAAAAAAAAAAAAGAACTGAAATAAGAAAAGCAAGATGGTACCTTTTTGGTTCATCCATATTTTCTTTAGGTTAAAATTCATGAATTTTACTTTTTGACATTTATGTGGTGCAATTTTAATTGAACACTGGAAAGACTTGAACTAGGTAATAATTCCAACTTTCTTGTTTCATTCTTCCAATGAAATTTATGTTTTTTGTTTATCCATATTTTGTTTCAGTTAAAATTATGCTTGTGATTGAGCTTAAGTGTACATTTTATATTAAGTTAGTGGATAGGATACAACTTGACTCTTTTAGGTTTGCTTTCGTTCTTTCTAGCTTAGTGATATTGATAAATGTATTTTATACACTTATTTATCTATCGAAATTAGGATATTATTTTATTTTTCTTGAATAAATTCTATTTAGTTTATATTTATTTACATTATTTCAGGTTTTTATCCCAAAATGAAGAAAAATGAGGAATTGAAGAAATTATACAAAAATTGGATGGAAAAACTCAAAAGTGGAGTAAATTGGAGAAAGTCAAGACTCAAGGACCAACTTATATTATTTAAAAGAATTGAGAGGCTTAAATGATAATTTACTTTATTTGGGCGTTAGGGTTGGATTGTGTATAAATTTATACATACACATTGCTGAACGGGAGGAAGAAAGGAGGGGGCGCAGCGGGGAATTAGAAAAAGGAAAAGAAGGCAGCCGTGAAGGGTGGTTGCTCCTCTCTGTCAAACCGATGATTTCCCCCAAAAATTGACAACAGCCCTTGAGAAATCAGAAACAGCTAATGTTATCTGTGGAAAGTGAAAGCAAGCATATCCTTGTTGACGGAGGGAGTATTATTTTTGGATCCAATTCCACCATAAATTCATACTACACACACACACACATACACGCAGGTCAGCCGTGGAGAAGAATAGAGGGAGACTTGGCAGAATATAATACATACAAGAATTGGAGTTGAGGGGACAAAAAAATTGTGATCAATTGTGGTTGGTCGGCTTGTGATTGAAAAAGGAAAAGAAGGAAGCTGTGGGAAGAGTTGACAAGAATTGAGGTGGCTAGAGGAATTAATTGGAGTTTGCTGTGGCTGGAGCTTGTGAGTGGAAAAAGCCAGCACTCAGGAGGCAAATTCTTATTCTTGGAATTAAAGTTGCATTCGAGGAATTGGAGAAGACGACTAACGTTATTCTTGATGGTGAAATTCTTAAATCTCCAAATTTTATTTACATTAAAATTTTATTTAAAAAAATATTAAATCTACTATCGTTAATCCCGACT
Organism: Ligustrum vulgare; assembly: GCA_963555705.1. NCBI lineage: Eukaryota > Viridiplantae > Streptophyta > Magnoliopsida > Lamiales > Oleaceae > Ligustrum > Ligustrum vulgare. Next base: position 5,145,744 of record OY743180.1, read on the forward strand.
CAAAATTTAGCTATTCATGTTCTTGGAATAAAAAGCAATAAATAATGTAAATAAAATTTAGAGATTGAAGAATTTCACCATCAAGAATAACATTAGTCGTCTTCTCCAATTCCTCGAATGCAACTTTAATTCCAAGAATAAGAATCTGCCTCCTTAGTGCTGGTTTTTTCCACTCACAAGCTCCAGCCACAGCAAACTCCAATTAATTCCTCTAGCCACCTCAATTCTTGTCAACTCTTCCCACAGCTTCCTTCTTTTCCTTTTTCAATCACAAGCCGACCAACCACAATTGATCACAATTTTTTTGTCCCCTCAACTCCAATTCTTGTATGTATTATATTCTGCCAAGTCTCCCTCTATTCTTCTCCACGGCTGACCTGCGTGTGTGTGTGTGTGTGTGTAGTATGAATTTATGGTGGAATTGGATCCAAGAATAATACTCCCTCCGTCAACAAGGATATGCTTGCTTTCACTTTCCACAGATAACATTAGCTGTTTCTGATTTCTCAAGGGCTGTTGTCAATTTTTGGGGGAAATCATCGGTTTGACAGAGAGGAGCAACCACCCTTCACGGCTGCCTTCTTTTCCTTTTTCTAATTCCCCGCTGCGCCCCCTCCTTTCTTCCTCCCGTTCAGCAATGTGTATGTATAAATTTATACACAATCCAACACTAAAGCCCAAATAAAGTAAATTATCATTTAAGTCTCTCAATTCTTTTAAATAATATAAGTTGGTCCTTGAGTCTTGACTTTCTCCAATTTACTCCACTTTTGAATTTTTCCATCCAATTTTTGTATAATTTCTTCAATTTCTCATTTTTCTTCATTTTGGGATAAAAACCTGAAATAATGTAAATAAATATAAACTAAATAGAATTTATTCAAGAAAAATAAAATAATATCCTAATTTCGATAGATAAATAAGTGTATAAATACACTTATCAAACCCCCTCCAAACTAGAATATTTGTTCGTCCTCGAACAAAAATAAAACTAAAAATGCAAACAGAAATTATTTTTGTTTTTGTCAATTTAATTATCATGCACTTCAATAATCCAAACGACGATTCACTTTAGAGAAGAAATATGAACAACAAAAATTATTTTCATTCATCCAATGCTCAACTTCATCGTGTGTGTGAATAGCCAAAAATCGAATGCAAACTCATGTAAAAATATACTTGACACTGTGTGACTAGTCATGCAGAAATAAGCCCGAATCTCATGTGGTCAACAATGATTTTCTTTTTATTTTCCTTACACTCTCATGGATGATCACAACCTTAATACTTTTCTCTCATATCCAAAGGTCTTTCCTATTGATGTGGTTTCTAAACATGTATAAATTGCATTTTCCACATAAGGCAGTTAGGATTTGACAAGTATGCACGACAGATCAAGAATAATTCATCTCCAATCTCACACTCTAGTATTAGGAATTTTAATCAACAAAGCTTATACCATTTATATATCATTTTTTTATATGGACGACTTTTTTCTTTTAATGTCCTCTTCTTTTACCATCTTTGTGCAGAACTTTTCATACTGGCTTTCTATATGACCCCTGTAGCAAGTTTTAGGTAGGCAGCTCCCAACTCAGTTGAGCTTAGGGTGCCAGGTTCAGAGAACCCCTCAGACTTAATTACCCGAGTCATAAAGGCTTAAACTGAAAAGTTAAAGATGTTTTAGCGTCTTATGTGTAAGTCCACTCTCCGTACTTGCTTTCTAGTTGACCCCTGTAGCGAGCTTTATGTCGATGACTCCCAAGTCAGACGACTTTAGGGCACCAGGTTTGAAAGACCCCTCGGACTTAATTACCAGAGTCAAAAAGGCTTTTGAAGAGTAGAATAAGACCTTCAGCATTTTTCTGTTTTTATGCTGGTCATGGTTTATACCCGTTGATTAAAATCCCTTACACTAAAGATGGATAATTAAAAACTTCATACCCTCAATCTGTCAATGCCTACTTGTACTTGACGTTTCTACCCCCAAACTACTTCTTGAGTAGTTTGGTTCTACATTTCAGGTTGGGATCTAATTTCTTAATGTTTGGGATTTTTTCAGTCAATTCTATGTTCAATGTGCACAAGTTTATCCTACAAGTATCAAGCATCTCCCTACACAAGTTATTATTCGAAAGTGACTATGTGCTCAAGTTAGATTAATGTCTTACATGGATGAATGTCAAGAAGAATTTTAGTTCACATGTTGCTCAAATTTTCTAACTAAAGTACAAAAGTCATTTCAAATCATGTCATAAGTAATAAATAAATCAACAAAATTTTTCAAAATGTTCACTTTTTTTTTCTATGAATCCCAAAAATAAAATATCGAATGAACAAGATGAAGAAATGAGATACCACTCCCCGAAACTAGAAAATTACATTGTCCTCAATGTAAAAGAAAAGATATATCAATTGATAAAAATATATAAAAGAGGAGTTAGGTACTTCCCAGGTTTAGATGAGCGATGTGATAACTTGAAGCTTGGTTTTGAACTCGCTTGGACAATTTCGACCCGTTCCTTGTGTTTCTATGCTTGGTTGGAAGTGTTACAAGTGGTGTGTTCCTCGCAAGTAAAATATAAACAACATTAGAATCATACACACCATTAATAAACTGAAATAAATCAACACCAACAATCCCAACTTAAACATAGAAAAATTTGAATTTTCAAACATGGTCAACCATCATGAATATTACAATTATCACGCATAATTCCTCAAAACGTGAAAAATCATGCATATGATTTATTTTTAATATGATAAGAGCAATGAGGTTAAAACAATGTGATGCAAAATTGTAAGCTCATGGATGATGTATGAATTAGAATGAAGAGTGCAGTTGCAGATCAAATCAAAGAAGTCGGTGCTAGAGATGCTAACTTCAAAAACTCCAGGAAAAAAAATAAAAATGCAAGTACTACCTAAAAATTATAAATATAAAGCTGTAAATAAAGTAAAATAAAAAGGAAAGAAAATTGGGTTGCCTCCCAATAAGCGCTCCGTTTATAGTCTAAAGCTCGACTTTTTGCAAACTTTCTTATGGTGGTTTAAATGATGCTCATGATGCCCTGCACTCCTTGCAATTTCCCGCCTTGCATTTCTCAACCTTTTTGCGCACTTTCTCGAATTCTTTATTGTTGATTTGAGTCTCACCTGGTTTTTCTTCTTGCTTCAAATTATTACCAAGTTCTTGCACCACTTTTTCCAGTTTGAAGCAACTTTTTGTCTGATAATATTTGTTAGGGTATTGATTGACACTGAAAGTCACTTGATCATCCTGAACCCTTAAGATCACCTCCCCCTTTTCAACATCTATTAAAGCTCGTCCCGTGGCTAGGAAAGGTCTACCAAAAATAAGTGGCATTTGACTGTCCTCTTCAATATCCAAAATCACGAAATCGACTGGAAAAATGAATTTATCCATTTTAACTAAAATGTCCTCAATGACACCATATGGATGCTTCACAAATCTGTCAGCCAGCTGTAATGTGATTTTGCTTGGTTTAGGTTTCCCTAATCCAAGTTTCTTGTAAACTGAGAGGAGCATTAAATTGATACTTGCTCCCAAATCGCACAAAACTCTATCAAATTTGAAATTTCCAATATCACAAGGGATATAGAAACTCCCTGGATTTTTGAGTTTTGGAGGCAATTTATTTTGCAAAATTGCGCTGCACTCCTCAGTTAAGGACACGGTCTCAAATTCCCTCAACTTCCTCTTTTTAGAAATCATCTCTTTCATAAACTTTAGGTAAGCTGGCATTTGAGCCAAAGCATCTGCAAATGGAATGTTGATATGCAATTTCTTGAATACTTCCAGAAATTTACTAAACTGCTTATCCATTTTGTGACTTTGCAGACGTTGGAGGAATGGAACTGGTGGGACATAGGTCTTGACAGGCGATTGAGATTCTTCCTTTGATTTTGCAACATTATTTTGACAATTTGAGTTTGATATCTCATTCGTCTTCATATCCTTGTCTTCATTTTCCATCAGCTTTTCCCTATGTTCATATATCTTCTCATATTTTTCAGGCAATTGCACATCACTTTTGGTAGTGATAGCCTGAACATCCTTCTGTACCCTATTTCTTAGAAGTTTATGAGGGAAAGGGATTGGAGGTAGATATCCATTTGGTGGAAAATATTCCTCTGCGGGAATGTATGATTCATCCTCAACAGCTACCTCATAAGCTGGAGTGTATATTTTTTTCATTTCCACTGCAGAGATCATGTTGACTTGCTCCCTTGGATTTTTAACTGTGTTACTTGGGAGTGTTCCAGGTGCTCGCTCAGACAGTTGTTGAGCGATTTGACTTATTTGATTTTCAAGCCCTTTAAGTGCAGCCGAATGATTTTGTATGGTTGTTTGATGTAGTTCAAACATTTTATCAGTCTTCTGCATGTGCTTTTGAAACATTTCCCCCAAACTTGGTTTTCTCTCCTGCATTGGTTGGTTAAACTCATTTTGATTGTTAGACCATTTGAAGTTTGGGTGTTGTCTCCAACCAGGGTTGTAAGTAGGAGCATATGGGTCGTTCTGTTGTTGATGATTATTTTGCACAAAATTAACCTGCTCCTCTTTTGAAGCCAACAACATGCAATTTTCGGTTGAATGGTTCGCGCTACAATTCTCACACATTACTGGTGATTGAATAGAGTGAACTCCTTGATGATGTGAACACAACATGTCAACCTTTTTTGTTAGCGCAGCAAGTTGCGCATTTGTACTGGTCAGTGCATCTACATCATGCACTCCAGCAACTCTCTTTTGCACAACTCTTTCAGATGGGAACATGGTGTGTGTTTTTGCAATGAGTTCGACCAGATCCCATGCTTGGTTGACACTTTTATTGGTAATGGACCCACCAGCAGATGAGTCCACTATGGATTTACATTGTGGTGACAACCCACAGTAAAAGTACTGAACTTGAAGGCCTTTGTTATATCCACGATAAGGACATTTTCTAAGAAGATCCTTAAATCTACCCCAAGACTCATGAAAACTCTCACCGTCTAGTTGTTGAAACGTAGATATCTCCAATCTCAGTTTAGCGACCTTAGCAGGTGAGAAATATTTATTACAAAATTTTTGAGCTAGGTCATCCCATGTGGTTATGCTAAATTCAGGTTCAGAATCAAGCCACTCCAATGCACTATCTCTTAAAGTGTAAGGAAATAGTCGCAACCGAATGGCATCATCGTTTATGCCTTGAAATTGGAAATTTTGGCACGTTCTCCCAAATCTTGCAACATGTGCTTTGGGGTCCTCGTGTGCCTTTCCAAAAAATTGAAGATTATTACTGAAAAGGTTTATTAAATCTGCTCTCAATTGAAAGTCATTCCTTTCAAAATGCGGATATAATATGCTAAAACGGTTTTCAGTGGCAACAGGAGTCAAGAATTGACCTATAGGAAGATCTCCTACGTTATCATCTTGTACATTCTGTTGGTTGTTTTGATTGATTTGCACTGCTGCATTTTGATCAGGAGGTAATGCAACTGTATTCGGGTTTAGTTCAATGTGTTCCAAAGGATTGATTGGATTGGCCATTTGGTTCAAATTTTGTTGTTCCCTAAGTCGTCCTCTAAAGAGTTGTTCAATTTCAGGTTCGAAAGGTAAAAGATTTCCCCTTTACGAACGAAGCATAAAAGGACAAGAAGAAAATTTTTTTGAAATTTTTTGATGTTTTTGTTTTTTTTTTTTTTTCTATGAATCCCAAAAATAAGGTATCGAATGAACAAGATGAAGAAATGAGTTGGGATTTGATGATCTTAGGTTGCTTGTCACTGCTTATCATGAATTTTGAAAGCAATTAGATTCAAATAAAAAGCAATTTTTAGATGAATTTGTTTACTTGTAATTTACAAAATCATTCATTGTTTAACTCGATCTCCTTCCTTTAATATTTTCGCTTCCTTTCTTTTCTCTTCTTAAGATTTCGCATTGGTGTGTGTATTTCTTTGTTGATTTTGTGATGGATTCTAGCTGTGTTTGATCTAAATAATAGAATGGGTTTTCCATTTTTTTCCCTTCCCTCAATCAGTGTAAACAGGCTGTTGGCTAGGTTTATTTATTTTATTTTTTGTTTCGATCCTCTTCCTATGTTTGATTTGATAGCAGAGCTCAACCCACCATAAGCACCAACAGGGCATGCTCTATTCCAAGTAGTAGAAGAAATGCACAAAGTAAACTTCATTTCTCTTCTAAACTGATTCTTCTGTCTTATTTCTGAAGTCACAATGTTCGAATTCATTTTAAAGTTATCTAATGAGTATCACTGAATTTGCAATGTTTAGTTCATCCCTAACAAAATTCGATTAAGATTATGATGTTATTTTTATGTTTGGCCCCCATTATTTGGGGAATAATAAGATTTTGAATTGTATTTTTGGGAGAATATGTGATTAACAAATGTTTGAAACGTTAAATATTGTGGGTTTGACTAAAATGGACGGTTGAGATTGAGTGTTTTAAAAACTTGGTTTCCAAAAAATGGGAGCCAAACATGTTAATTTTAGAATTATAGTGCAAATGTTTGAAACGTTAAATATTGTGGGTTTGACTATATTATGTTTCATGGATTTATGGAAGAACATGTTGTATGGAAACACAACCTTCTCAATATCTAAGCTTAAGCAACTTGATTTCCTTTAAGTAATTTTTCCTGCATTATTCATATTTTTCTAAAATAGGCTTTAGCAAACATTTGAAATTTGAGTAAATCATTAGACCAGGAGCTATTTTCTTTAATTAATCACTAACAGTGCCTACTAATTAGGGATTTCTTGAAATTCAAATTCAGACAATGAAATAGAAGCACTCTGAGAAATTTATTTTGTCTAAGTTTTAAATCGGTTTCTTGCGTCTTTTTTTCTAATTGATGTGTGTTTCTGACAGCGTTGGAGGCATAGTTCAGGCCATTCAGTACATGTATAGAGATAGTTATCATTATATTGAGTCCTGATATTTATGTCTATTATTAACTTTTACCTCAGATTGAATCTTACATCCCTTATTTGTAATACCCCTTTTTGCAAGAAAAACTTCCATATTTAATCAGGATACTTCTAGATCCGATATAAGAAATTGTGACAACTTCCAAGTTACCAAGGAAGACATTGAAAAGATCATCGATTGGCAAAATAGTGCACCCAAGTAAGTCGAAATTCCCGTTAAGCCAGCACGTGTTTTGTTACAAGTGAGAAAAGTAGCTTCTTATTAAATTGATATTTATAGAACAAGTTCCTGTCAACTTCGTGAAAAGCTTTTGTTTTTCTGTAATGGGATTTTACTGGAGTTCTGACTGTGGTTGACCTCACTTCATGTGCACCTGAATTTTTACCAGCTATTAAATTCATTCTTTTCAAGAGTTCATCGCACTTCTAATGGCTTATAATGAATTAAACAAAGTTCTCCTTTGTTTAGCAGCTTGAAAATGAGGAAAATATGGTCTCATTCATTCACTGATAATATTAAAGTATCCAATAAATTAAGGAAAGAGTAATTGGTCTTTTTAATCTCAAACCATTTCACGTTTTCCATGGCATTATGAGGCAACTAACTAGTCATCTTGCTATGTGGCTACTTTTGGTTGTTACTATAGCTCTGATATTATTAATGGCAGAACTTGATATTAATGTAATGAGCATTGGTGAAGCAGAGGCATTTTCTTAGCGTCTGGAGTGAGAGTTTAGAGCTTTGGAACCTGCTAATGTACATTCTATTTTAGAGAGCAAACCTTTTATAGATGAGGTAATTCAGCCTTCCTAGAAGAATATTCTGTGTTATTGCTTATATTCCAACCAGTTTGAATTCTTTTTAGTCTCAACTTGCTTACTGATCCCCACTTTCTTTTGTGAACCAGTGATCTTAATTGCTAATAGGCTGCTATTAGTGTCATCCCACTTGTGTCACCTCTTGTTCTTTAAATTAGCTTGTCAATTGTATAATTGATAGTTCAAAATATAACCGAATGACTACTCTTTAACTGTTTCCTTGCTCTTATGCTAATATAGGATTATGTACTTACATTTTTTTTCCCTTTTTTACAATCATCTAACGATTGTAATAGATCTACAGTGGACTACAATGTTTGTCAAAAAGTTGTACTATAAGTTTAGAATTTGAACATTCTACCAGTAAATTTTTTTAGTTAATGTAGACCCTAAGTTATCTAATTTGCATGTCTCTTATGTCAATTTTTTGTTCCATGCATAGTTTCATAACCTTTACAATGTATCTTTTCTTATCAGCATTGCTATCATTTCCATTCATGTCCTCTCATTATCTTCTTCTCCCTGTCCATTCCAGCATTAGTTTCTTCATGGATTCTATTGCTAGAATAGATTTAAGGAGAGTTCAAATACTTGCAAATTATATAATTTGACCAATAACATACATTGCTTTGCAGGTTCAAAGGTTTGGTGTTTTTTACAAGAACATGAAGTTTTGGCACCATCGTTTCATTTAATTTAAAATTTTGCAATTTATGATCAAGATTCCTATTAGGTAACAGTAAAATGATTAGTATTTAGATTATATTGATTATGAAAGAAGCCAATCTTCCCTCCTGCTCTTGTGCCTGTCAAGAAAGTTCACATTTTAATTTCTAAGTAATATTATTAACAATACATTTGGACGTTGTAAAGCATTAAGATTCTTCTAAAAGAATTCTATGTATCACTTTCATACCCATCTTTTCTTGCACAGATTCAAAGCACAAATTATGTCTTGTCATATATTGATTTTTCTATGCTAAAATGAGGGGCCCCTTTCAGTTTAACTTTTATTACAAGCATTATTTTTTTTTCCTATCGTTTGAATATGAATAATGATGTGTTCTAGGTTTGTGGACAGAAATGTTCTTACAAAAACCATGACTTAGCATCTTGTGGAAATGATAATTGGGTAGCACTTTTATTTCCCTGATTAACTTTGTCGCTGGCACAATAATAGTTAAGTTTCGTAGCTATAAATTAATTCATTTTAGACATGGTTTTGTCTATTTGTAGCTTTTGGTGTCAACTTGTGCTCAAATGCCATCGGCACATAGTTGCGATAAAGGCTATGACATGGTCATCCCATCCTCATGGACTACTTGCCCCAAGTGGTGGAACTATTGACCAATTCAATCAAGTTTGGAACAGCACTACCAATTCACAATTGGCTTGTACTGCAATCATCTCTGCATAAAAAAAAAATACCGTAAGGTCTAAACATTTCCACTTAAGCAAACATTCCCACAATATTAGCAATACTAACACATGACACTCAATCGTGCAGCACACGTATAATACCTTATACGTGCACATTGTATAATATTGGCTATGTTTGATTCAACATGGAAAAGACAAATAAAAATATTTTCCTTTTCCATGCAAATTTTCTTACCAAAATGGTAAGAAAATGTTTTCCAAGAAATTGACTATAGTTGTGCATTAGATGTTTGTACCAAAAAAATATTTTCTAAGCAAATTTTCCAATCAAACACAAAAAGATGGAAAACTTTTTCCTTGAAAATATTTCTAATCAAACACACCCATGTAATATTTGGTCTCTATGCTGGAATTATGACCGCTACTTGTGTATTAATTACTATTTCACTTGGTTCTAGGATACGCCAGATGGAAGAAGCTTCTTAGGTCATGAAGCCCCCGAAGATATGTTCATACCTCTAACATTTGATAGAATGGTAATGTAATTTCATTTCATTTCTCTAACTACAAATTCTCAGGTCTAACATGGTCATCACTCGAGTTCATTTCGCTATTGAAAACAGATATTTGACTTTGAAATTTGATGGCGTGATTAATTTACTTTTGGACATGCTCTTTGCTTGCATTTTCTTCACTGGATACATTTGGTATCATGTTAGATCCTTGTTTTACATCGTTGTCCTAGGGTTGGAACCACTTACCGTGTTTACGAAAAAATATATAGATACAAATATTCTACTTGAGTTAGTAGATATTCCAAAATTAAGGTGGAGATTGTTAGTATTTTTGGCATGGTATTATTCTAATCAAAATAGGAATTGAAATTTTATTGTTTGTTTCCTATTAGAATATCATTTATATTGTTCTACGTATTATATAAATGATTGGAAATATCCTACTTGGGATAAGATTTTCGTAGAATTCATGTCAGTGGATAATGAACTTTCCAAAAACTCAAACATAGGGTCTCATACATTTTCAACAAGTTTGTTCATACAAGTCACTACAAATTTCTTAGAATTTGTTGATTCTGAGTATACTCTTTATTTCGATAATCCTATATCTTGAGAAATGTTATCGTACAAGATGTTGCATGACCAAGATGTTGTAAGAGGACCGGACATGGCAGAAGTACAATTATTCAGCAGTGAAGAGTACATGGAAAATTTCTACTTTAGGCAATAGATAATCCAAAATTAAGGTGGAGATTGTTAGTATTTTGACTTGGTTTATTTTATTCAAAATAGAAATTGAAACTTTATATATTGTTTCCTATTAAAATATCATTTGTATTGTTCTACTTATTATAAGAATGGTTGATTCTTTCCTACTTGGCACAAGATTAGTGCAATCTTATTTTATTTTATTTATTTATCCCAATTTGTAAGATAGTCATGGCTTTCTTGAAGTGAGACTTGAAGATCCTTTGTGGTTTTACCTTGTTCGATTTTAAGGTATGCTTGGAGGTTTGGAATGTATGGAAAATTGTAGAAATATTTCTTATTTGACAGCCCGCTTTTTCTGTGCTTTGGAATTTTTTTTTTTTACATAAATCCTTGTGTTATATTTTGTTTTATGCCATTGATGATTTACCTTGCCTAAGCAATGTTGAATGCCTGTTCTTATTACCTCTTTTGTTGCTCTATTGTTTTTGTATCGAGAAATTTGACTGAACACAGAAAGGGATACAAGGAAATTAGTTGGGATGATAAGAAGTTTGTGCATCGTATATGGTTTGATTTGTCCCCATTATTTGTTTGTCAACACTCGAAGCGATCTAGGTGATGCTTTAATTCTTGTGACTTCGATACTTAATTTTTAATTTTCATCTATAGAGAAAGTTTATATAAAAATGGAAGGAATTCAATTATGAGAATCCACGTTTTTTACATTTTAGCGCATGATTTTCATTACTACACTCTATTTATTTATTTTTTACTAGTGAAGGGTTTTTTTTCCCTCCTTTTGTGCAGGGGTGTACCCAAGAATTCATGTCCCAACTTTGAAGATAAGGTAATATTTCAGCATTAGGTCGAGTCTATTATAATTTTTTTTAAGTATTTGTTCTAAGGTTCGTTCTTGCCTCCTCTACCATGAAGGTCATTTGTCTTAACACGTGTCCAACTTATTTTAGGAAGATGATGCTTCTGGTAAGGTTTATGTTGTGTATGGTAGTTAGCTTGTGATTCAAAGGAGTGAAAATGTAGGCTTTTGAATCCATTTCACATGCGGGAGGAGGTATAACATTTTTTTGGGTACGTTATGATAATTCATTCATTTGGGTCTTCTAGGTTATATAGATTGATTGATATAATTGCATTAGATGTAGAAGTTTTCATTTTTTACCTTCTTTTATATTCGCACTTTTATAGTAATGTTAATTTCCATATACAGGCTAACTTATTCTTTTAATTGAATTGTTAGACAGAGAACACAAGAAGACAATTTTTTTTATTTTATATTTGTCTTTGTACAGAAAATTCTATAGTTGTGAAATGGCCCTATTTATTTAAAATTTAGGTTCAATTTATTGATCATATTGTTCTATACTTTGTTGATTTTAGCCCTCTATTTCCAATATCAAGAAACGTAAGTTTTGCAGTTTTCTTGAAAAACATCAAATCCAAATAAGGAATTCTAGCTTAAAAAATGAGTTCGCTATCATGAATATGAATTGAGGAATTCTTTATTTATGTATACTTTTGGCATTTTCTTTTCAATTTGTTGGTATTCTTGATGCAATTTGTGGCTGGGATTATTAATTTTTTGGCATTATTATTATTACTATTACTACTACTACTACTACTACTACTACTACTACTACTTGTGCTATGTAACAAAATGTAAATGGACAAGGTGGTTTTTGTTTTTATTTCATGTTTTTCACATTTACTATTACTACAATCGCGATAGCCTAATCTTTTATCATATTTTTAATGAAATACATACATACAACATGTCTTATAATTTATTGCCATTTTCACGTTTGGACATGTCTGGAGAGTTTCACATTCTTAATTAATATTGTACTTTCTATAGATTTACTTTCACTTTTGAAAGGAACAAGATCTATTTTATTTGTATGTTTAATGACTGGAGTTTCCTTTTTTAAGTTTGAAACTTCTTAATTTGTTATTTCTTAGTAGAAATGTATTTAGCAAAAAATTCTGTTAACATGTTTTTTACATTACCCGTTTTATTTGGATATTTACATTTTCGACCCCCATTACTGCTACCACTGCTATCATCGCTTCACCCACTTCGACCTCCATCACCGCCACCACTGCGACCATCGCCCGCCATCGACGATCGAATTTTGTAAGTTTTTTAAACTAATTTCGATTTAGGGTTTGCATCTTTTAAACTTTTTTTTTTTTTTTTTTTTTTTTTTTTACTGTTGTTGGTGGTGCAGATTTTCCAAACATCTGCGTTAACATCTCTACATAATTGAATGCGGTGATTGTGGTTTGATTTGCAGGCATGTGTGGAAGTGGCGAGGGAGAGAACTGATATGGGTAATGTTTGTTTTTTATCTTTTCAGATTTTATTACTTGGATCTTAATACCTGCCATTTCTTGTGTCATGACTCGAGACAAGTTGGAGATTTTGAATGCCGATTATTTGGTTGGTTTGTAATGAATTTTGATTGTGCTTTACTTTTCACTTGAATTTATTTGGTTGGCTTGTAATGAATTGTGATTGTGGTTTACTTTTGACTTCAATTTATTCATTGTTGTGAATATATTGGGTGAATATGAACTATATTCAGTATATTAAGTGGTTATATTTAATTCTGATTTTGTTCTATTGAATGTACCAGTCAACTTCACATGAAATTTCATTTCATTTGAGCATTTCGGTAATACTTTTTTTTTTAAAGGATATGTTGAATTTCTATGTTCTGTTTACTTTGGTTTCTGGATTTTTTTATTCATGGGGGGAAGATATGTAGGAGAGAAATCAATGTGTTCACGATATTTTACTTCAAAATGTCTAAAATTCTGATCGAAATCTTTATGGGTTTACAGGTTTCATGCTTGAGTGAGTTCAAGAATTTGGATCGACTTGATCTTGGGTTCAGTAATCTAACTTCACTTGAGGCAGTAATACTCTAACCCATTTTCCCATGGAACTCTGTGAAGGTAGTATTTTGGAAAAATACATTTCATAAATCCGAGGTTCCCTTTATTACTTTTACGATTTTTAAATTTAGGATTTTTAAGATTTTTTTTTTTTTTTTTGAAAGAGTAGATCCTGTTTGACAAAATCATTTGGATTAGTAGACCACTGAATGAGGAGTAATAGGATTTATCTCATTTCGATTACATTTCCTTGTGATTACCACAGTGGAACAAAAGAAAGGATGTAGAGGTAGACAAAAGTTAATATGGTCTTAGGTAGTTGTGAGATGTTTGACTTTATTGGACCTTTGTAGCAGCACGATGACATGAAAAAATTAGTGTGGTCGACTCCAAGTTTTTTGAGAATAAGTTTATCTTGTTAGTTTGGTGAAAGGATAATGAAAATGACTTCTTTAACAATTACAAATTTATTATTTAAATGGTAAATTTAAAGAATAAGTAATATTTAATTTTAACGATTCCTCTTTGAGCATTTTTTAATTTCAAATATGCAAGTTAGGCTTCTGTATAGTTCAGCACTCTCAGCAACATGAATTAGATTAACCGAGCAATGTTACAGTTCTTTAGGGATGTTCTCAAGAGTTTCTAGATTTTTCGACTTGTGTTGGATATTCCTACTTGCAACTTCTTTTGGTACTTTTTCTTATGACAAGATTACCATAGAATAAATTATTTTGCTACCTATCAGTATTTGATCCAACTGTAACCAGTCAAATGTTGTGTAGTTCATGGTATGAAATAATCAGAGTTTAGTTTCTTCAATTGTCATAGGTTTGTTAAAGTCGTTTATTACGTGAAGCAAAAAGAGATAATAATTTTCATCATTAACAGCTCTCATCTCAGTCATCCCCACGTCCCTCTCTCTCCCCATACATATGTGCATAGATAATTCTTGATGCAAACATGTTTATGAATATATTGCAGCTTGTGGAGATTTTAATTTAGTTCGTTTTGTTTTTCCTAAATGAAATAGTGCAGATTGAGCTGTTTTGGTTGCTTCGAAAAGGATCTTGGAGAAGCTAAATGATCTTCATAAAGACCCTCCTACTTCTTGCAGTTCTGGTACTGTTTGACTCACTTTTCTAGGTTTTTTATTATTGGGTTTAAATGTGTATCACTTTGTTTTGGAGACTAATAATTTTTTGGGTGGCTAAGCAACAAACTATCAGAAATAGCGAATGAAAATAAGTGAAAATCAGTGATACTGTTGCAGTCGCCCTCCAAATATCTCCTTCAAATCTTGTCTACTCGGATTTTGAAGTGAGTTTTGTTCATCTTCCCTTTTTACTGTTTCTTTTACACTATCTCTTTTAATTACATAATATATTTCTTACTTCTTATATGTAAAGGTAATCTTTTGAAATTTATATTGTTCATATGATTATTTTATGGAGTATATTAAGAATCATCCATATATAGTGATACCAACTGATGTCAATGGTAGGTTGAACTAGGTTTAGAAAATTTGGTATCTTTTTGGGACCAAATTTACATTTCCATATGTTTAGCACTTACAATGATTTTATGGATTTTTGACAAAAACTTTGATATACTATGTTATTATATTTTCTATTTTGTAAATCAGATTGTCGTCCATCCCAAATGTAATATTTGAAATTTTTTTAACATGACTATTGATTTTTCTTCTTGTAGACCGCTCTCACAGAATGCTTTTACGAGTATTGCAATATGATTATTTTAGCCATGATCCTAATTTGTTCTACATTAATTTCACTCTGTATTCATATTGAAGATGCATTTCATATTTATTTTGAGAAATTCGTTTGATTTGTCATAGATAAAAGCTTGAGTACTATTGAAACTCTTGTTTCCACAGCTATCTGTAGATTCATTCGTTCAATGTTTCAGGGACAGCCAAATTTTATTTTAGGTGTTTCTAACCAACAATTAATTAATACACACACTTTTATAGTTTTGCCATTAAATGAATTTTATTTAGCATGGGTTGAGTGGTAGGGAAAACCAATCTTTCTCACTTTAGAACGCTCCACCGATCTCTTCTTTCTTGTATCCTGCAATATTTACTCCCTTGACTTCTAATTCATTTTGGCTAACCCTGTGCACATAAGGGAACAGGTGGATCACTTGATGGACCATAAAAAATGGTATGCTCTCACTAAGTGCTGACTCCTTTCTTTATTATTGATGAAAAAAATAATTAGATTAAATCCACTTACTATTAAGATATAAATGAAAGGATAGTGATTAATTTGTAATACATTTTGGAAAGAAGAAACTACTTGATTATTTATTTTTTTATTATCCGTTTTTTTATTTCATGTTGAAGTTGATTAAAATCTGGCATCGAACATGTCATTTAACTTAGCACCCACAGCTATGTTGGTGTTCACCTTGCAATTCCCTGTGCTGAAGCTGCACTCCAGTGCATTATAGTCAAATTGGATGACATTGACTTTTTTTTAGAAGATCAACCAGCTGATGTTGAGATACTAAACTCTATGACTGTTACAAAAAATCACTTCCAGACGGCTCTTGGAGTAAGCAATCCTTCTGCTTTGCAGGAACTGTGAGTCGATTACTTTCCGCTCTATGTACATGCTGTTATAGGATATGAATCTTAATTAGGATTTATATTCTCTATATTTCTTGCTTGATGATCAGGTTGTCGAAGTGCCCAATGTCTCTTGGGAATATATTGGAGAGCTTCAAATTGTCAAGAGGGAGCTTGAAGAGGTCAACCTTTTTTTGAAGCAACATTGCTAACCTTTTGTTTAATTGTAAACCATTCAATATCACGTGGAACATTTACAAGAGTTCGAGAAAGTTGGTATGTCACCTGACCTGAATTGCTTACCATGTACTTTGGAGACAAGGAAGAATATGTATTTATTTTCGCAGTTCCTATTGCAATTTTGTATGGCTTTAACCTAATATTGTTTCCTGTTAATTTGTCTTTGACAACTCTTAATGTCATTTTCATTTTTAACTTCCACTTTTGAGATAGAGGCTGCACTTTGTTTCTGGTGCATCGTGATTATTTTTTCGACTTACCTTTATTCATTTATTAAACTTCTTAGTTATAAAATTATCTCTCTCATTGGTAAATTAATTTTGCTATATAATTATGGTTTCTTTGCTTCTACTATTTGGTCATTGATAAAGCTGTATACTTCATACAATATTAACAATACTTACATTTGACTCCGAGTCGTGCAGCGCACGTCTTCCCCTAGTCATTAATAAAAGACTTGATGCAATATTTGTTGCACCACAAAAATACATCTCATTTTATTTTTTTCGTATTCAATATTGCGGATTGATAAATGCATACTTAGATCATGGGGAGATTTTTAATAAATGAGTAATTAGAATGATAAGCTTAACATTTTAAGACGAAATCCAAACTTCATTCAAAAAATTGGAACAAACAATTGATTAATTAATATAATGGTCAAATGAACTATTGTATTTCAAGATTGATCTTAAACGAGAGAGAGAGAGAGAGAGAGAGAGAGAGAGAGAGAGAGAGAGAGAGAGAGAGAGAGAGAGAGAGAGAGAGAGTTATGACATACAAACATGATTTAAGTTTATATGGTATCCCCAAAAATGGCGATGAGTATTTGCTGTTTAAAATATGCATGAAAACAAATCCTGACCTGAAAATCCCAAATTACATTTTTTTTCCCTTTTCTCATTAAGAATTTCAAAGTTGCCAAAGGGAAAGGTTAAATAATGATTATTCTCTTTTCAACTTTTCGATTTTCTGACATTATGTTGTCTTTATTCACCTAATATAATATTATCAAACACATTGAAAACATTTTTTTCTTTTTCGCATATGATCAGGAAAGAAAGGGTTTCTCAATATAGCATTGGAATCTATTCATTTATTTTGCTATGCACGTGGAGGGTAAAATTGATATTTTGGACGAATAACAAGGATATATGTATGCGTCTCTGTGTGTGTGTCTATATATATATATATATATATAGAGTGTCCATGATGGTCAAGATACTGATATATACGTGTTCATCATGAGCACAATATTCTTCCTGATTGGCTGGAATGAATATGTAATGTACCCTAATTTTCGTAAATTCTACTCAGACGTTCACCTTATAGGATCTGAATTTTTTTAATTTAAAATGTAACCAACCAATCTATAAAAATCTAGGGTAGCTTTCTCTTTGTCGTTTTCCAGCAATTTTCCGTTTTTCGTTTTCGAAAAAGCGGGAAACGTATTCCCTTGCGCCGTTTTCTGAAAAAAAATATCAAAATTTTTTTCCAAAATTAATAAAGGAAGTGGAAAACGCGAAATTCACGTTTTCCGCGTTTTCCATTCATTTCAACTAAAAAGGAAAACTCGGTTCTTTTTTAAAAAAATAAAATTAAAATCCTCAAAATTTTGAAATTTGTCAAAATTTGTCATTTTAATTACATTATTGGTCCCTCGATTTTCAAAACTTGTCATTTTAATCCTCGAATTTTGAAATTTCTTTCGAAAATGCCCTCATTTATTTGCAACTTAAGTCATTCAGCTTTATATTTTCTTGTACATTAGTTCGTAAATTTTAATTTTCTTTCAATTTAGTCCTTCCCTTATTTGCTTTACAGGTCATTATGTTCAAACATGTATAACTTTTAATCTATAACTCCGAATTACACTCATTTTTTGCGTCGAACTCTAAATTCAACAATTTTTCTTATGATGTATCATGTGCTCAATTATTAAACATTTATTTTTTACTTTTGTATTGTAGAAAGTTAGAGCATCATTGATTAATGTATGGAGTTTTGAACTTTTTTGGCATAAACAAATATGACAACTCAAATATGTCATCTCTATTTCATTTATATATATATATATATATATATATACAAGCAATATAATTGCAAATATACAAAATCTTTTTCTGCAAAATTTTAAACAGAACGTATTTTCCAGTTTTTCATTTTCGAAAATAATTTTCAGAAATAACAAACCAAACGCGTTTTCAACAATTTCGAAAAAAAAGTCACAAAAAATGAAAAAATAGAAAACATTTTCGAAAATGAAAACAGACAATAGAAACACAAAGAGAACACGGGCTCGAATTCTCAAAAAAGCTACACCAAATCTCATTCATAGTACTTTACAACTTAACAAACTTCACTCTAAATTATCATAGGGATTCAAACAAATAATTGTACACTTTCACTTTTGTT
Organism: Ligustrum vulgare; assembly: GCA_963555705.1. Classification (NCBI taxonomy): domain Eukaryota; kingdom Viridiplantae; phylum Streptophyta; class Magnoliopsida; order Lamiales; family Oleaceae; genus Ligustrum; species Ligustrum vulgare. Next base: position 5,164,296 of record OY743180.1, read on the forward strand.
CCACGTCTAAACATTGATATAGGAAATACAATATTTATCTAAATTTCCTACAAATTAACCAAACTATCTACTGGACATTGAGTTTAAGGTCAGATGATATCCCACTATTTCTGTCATTGTTTGATTACATGAAGAATGAAGCATATACAGAAGTGAAAACATAAACCAGTAGAGAAGAACCAACAAATACAACCAGCGTCACGACCGCGTATATGGGTTCACTTCCACAAGAAAGTACTCCAAGTTTCACTTGGATAAAATCCACGATGGAAAGTGTCAAAAACAAGCATCCCATGACGGATCCAATGGCAGAGCTGAACAAACCGTATTTCAGAACAGAAGAGTCGATATCAGCTTTATGAGGGTCACTTGCATCTAAACTGTTCAACAAGTTGATCGCGAGCTTGAGACTTTGGGCTATGAGGGAGGAAAAGAGAAAGAAACTGAAGGAAATAACTTCGAAAACGATAAGCCTTCTGATTGTATCGATACTGGCATTGCATGATGCTGGATGCCCCGCACTGCCATTTGCAGGGACCGTGAGAGAGAAGCCGATGAAGATTGCCATGGTGAAGAGCGAGTTCACGTTTACTATGCCATCTAGGGCAGTAACGTGGATGCTAGTCTTTGACCGACCCACGGTGGACGGCTGCGTGGCAGCGGTGGTAGCATTCTGTGCATCTTGTGAAGTCTTTGATTGCAACTCAATTCTGCTCAAATAGTGGATAGAATCAGTACATTATTCGTAACTAAAAACATACAAATAAAGTGCATATCAACTAGACATGAAAAAGATAACGAGAGAGGATGGGATTTACCCGTCAATTACTGTATCGTTCGGAGAGGACCGAGCCGGTGCTACGATGGAGAGCTTGTTTCCGGGGGACATTTTCTTGCAAGAATATTTAGGTAGTTGTAATGCCTGACATACATGAACTTATATATATAAAACTCAGCATGGCAAGTTGAGTACTTGTGCACATGCCAATAAAGAGGGAAACTTTATTTATTGGGATGCTTTTGTTGACCATGCATAATTTACCCTATTTGACGTTTGAAATCTGGTCTCCACTAAGTCAAAAAATGCTGTTTAAAATATGCAGAAATCTTACGCCGAACATTAATCCAAGAACCCTATTTCTCTGTATTAAAATATCAAAATTTCAATCTTGAAGTGAATTTTGTCTTTATCAATTACCTAATTATTTGGGATGATGATACCATGATTATATAATTTATCCATTAATGAATAAGAAGATATCTTGGCTTTGAACAACCCAAAAAACCTAATTATGCAATGAAAATTATATGGTAAATCTTTAAGTTTAGTACGTATATATGTTGTCTTTGCTTATTTACCTAATTAATTCGGTATGATGACTGGATTATGATCATAATCCCATCATACGTGGCCTTTTTACCTCCATACGTGTTGAACTTTTTATCGTATAATTTAATATGACCTCTCTTTCTCAGATTTGATTAAATAAATATGTAAAGATTATAATGTTAATACATCAAAAATAATTGTGTAGTGTTTCAAACATAGTTAGCTATTGTCATTTCCATTAGCATTAGCCATTGTCACTGATGATGGCCACGGTTTCGTGTACCTATCTCTAGAAAAAGTAATTGTACGTACTTAAATTATGATTCATTTCCATTAGCATTAGCCGTTGTCACATGTTATCTCAGTAAAGCTTTGAAAAATTATGATTCATTTTAAATGCATTCATTGACAACTTGCTTAGGATGCCTTTCTTGAATCTTGACCTCAAAAACACAGAACGATGACGATAAGAAATGCACAAGGAAAGAGAACAAAAGCATCTAAAGATTAATTCATAAGTGAACCTTCAACAAGAATTATAGAAGAGCATCCTAGAAATGAAAATGAAAAGCATACTCATCTGATTTCTTAATGTCATATCCATTGCTCGACTATAATCCTGGTTCAGGGCTTGTCATGGACTTCATATGTGCAAGTTGCTTGGCAAACCAAGTATAAAGAACTCCCTTCACCAATAGTCACCGCAAGAACAAACACCATTTTGAAAATGGTGAAACCTATTTCTATCTCTCACAACAATTTTTCTTCCAGTAATCTTCGAAATGAGCTTGATCACAGAATGGCAATCATTGCAAACTCTTAGATTTTTAATGATCCTTAGAGTTCCATGTGGTTCAGTTGATATTAAGCCATAGCATATTGCAAGCCTCTCACTGTGTATGGCTAAAGCCCATTCCTTCTCTCGATCAGGAATATCCTGTGACACCACCTCTATTTCTGGGTTGTAACCTTCTGACCTTAGAATTTCATTCAACTCCTCCAATTTTCTGTATATAGCTTCCTTTTGAGGGTGTCTAATGTCTCCAAGAAAGAACTCGTGAATCTCATCATTCACTTCAATTGAACTGCAACCTGGTTCTTTCTGAACGCCACCTTCTTTCAACATTTTCCGCACTAGTGCAGCCTCTTCCCATTTATTCCAAGAAGCATATACGTTAGCTAGAAGAATATATGTCCCAGTATCAGCATTGCCACTATCTAATAGAATTTTTGCAACCCGTTCTCCGAGTTCGATATTTTGATGAACTTTGCAGGCACTTAAGAGTGATCCCCATATTATATGGTCTGGAGATATTTCCATATTTTGTATGTATCTGAAAGCCTCCTCAAGATGTCCTACACGACCCAAAAGATCAACCATGCAACCATAATGTTCAATCCGCGGTTCAAGTCCATACTCATTTTTCATACTTGTGAAAATTTCAATACCGTGGTCAACTAATCCCCCGTGACTACATGCATTAAGAACTCCAACAAAGGTAATGTTGGTTGGTTTAAATCCGTCCTTTATCATCACTCGGAACATCTCAACAGCCTCTAAACTCTTCCCGTGCAACGCAAACCCTGTGATCATGGAATTGTAAATTGTGATCTCTCTCTCTTTTATCCCCTCGAACATTCTCTCTGCTTCTTTAATACTCCCACACCTTGCATACATATTAATAAGAGATGAACCAACGAAATAATTAACCTCAATATCATACTTCTCAATGTAAGATTGAATCCATCTACCAAGCTCCAATGCTCCCAATTGTGCACAAGCGGACAAAACACAAACAACTGTAACTTCATTCCCTCTCACGCCTTCCCTTTGCATCTGCCTGAATATCTCCAGTGCCTTATTCATTTCCCCGTTCCTTACAAGCCCATCAATCATCGCTGTCCAGCAAACCGTGTCCTTAATCCTCACCAAATCAAAAACATCACACGCATTTTTCACAAACCCACAATCAAGATAGGAAGATATCATTACCGTTAATGCAACAATATCTCTATCGGGCATTTCATCAAACACCCTCTTCATATTTTCAAATTCTCCACATTTTCCATAAAACTCCAGCAGTTTAAGTTTAACTGATCTATTCGAACAAAACCCAAGTTTTGCACACTGAGCATGAATTCCCCGACCCGTTCTCAAATACCTGTCAAACCCACAGGCCTTCAATACAGAACTAATTACATAATTATCCGGCATAATTACATTTTCAATCATTTGCATATACACTCTGATGCCATGATCATATAACCCAGATAACACAAGCCCATCAATAAGAACGGTATAGAGATAGACATTAGGGTTGGAGAACTGTTCGAAAATCTTGAGAGCATAATCAATGGCATTACATTTGGAGTAAACGCGAAGGAGCTCAAATACAATAAAAACGTCGTCTTCTTGGTCATTTTTAATGATATTACCGTGAATTGAAGCAATTTCGTTGCTATTTCTGCATTTTTGTAGAAGAGATACGGCCATCTTACGGTACTGAGAATGAGACCTGTTGGGATTTGAGTTTGAATTAGGGTTCGGTGGGAAGAGAAGCGCGGGTCCGAGGCCGATGGATTGCGCAAAGCAATTCATTGACCTTAACAATTCTTCCAGCCCGTAGGTTCGTTAAATTGGAGTACAAATTTGTTCACCCTCTTTTGACCCCTCAGTCACGCCGTTTACATATTTCAAAATCCCTCCCCTAACACCCAAAAAGGCGCCCCCAACCCAATTTGAGCAGGACTTAAACCACCCACCCAATACGTGAATCAAGCACCTACCCAACCTACCCACCTTTATTAACACTTTTTCCATTTCCTTTTTTCCTAAATATTTTAAAATCTATATTAAAAATAATTTTTTTGTTAATTTCATATTACACGATTTAACAAGAGCTTAGACAATAATTGGCCGATTGTATAATCTACAACAAAGCGTACCAATCCTTATATCATCATCTCACACACAAAGACATCTAATAAATGTCTCAAAATAATTTTACGGGTGATGATGAAAAATTGGAAGCAAGTACGTAGAAGTAAATCTAATATTCCTCATCTTCAATTTGACCTAGACTTGGTATTTATTACTGTATATATATGTTATTGAGATGATAGGATAATTGAGATGGAGTGGAATTATGCAACTTTAAGGTTGGGATAGTTGATATTCATAATAATATCTTCGGTAAGAAAGCTTGATTTTAGTAGGGAAAAAAGGGCTAAGGTCTGCTTGATTTTATTGAATCTTTGACACTTATGTGAAAAGCCCACAAAAAAATTAATTTACCGTGTTAAGTTGGGATTTTATTATCTTGCCTCTGAAAAATGGATGATGAAGCATAACCTCAGCTTAAGCAATAGGGTTTCTGCATGCACTAATGACTCCACCAAGATATCGATCAATGTCATCTCTTGTTTAGGATTTTTTTGATATACTAAATTATTGTTAATTCGAGCACGAAAACTCGAGACGACAAGTCCGAGAAAACAAAGGAGAATTGCAATAGACTTAAAAAAAAAAAGAAAAAATAAGCTCATATCATAATAAAATTAACAAGAGAACCCCGAGTGATTCGAGGGCGAGAGCGTGCGACACAATGGACATTGTTTGTTCTTCACTAGCCAAGTGATTATACACTTGGAATGATAAGCGTGTGAGCATGGTAGGAACGATATTTCTTCTCCAATACAAGGCTTGTTCAAACAAATACAACATTCTTCTTCTTCCCCATTATCGATTTCTACTTTAATCTTCTTCAGCAAATTAATGAACGACCATTTTTCGGACCTGAGCTTAAGCATAATGGCCCTCTCCTTGGCACCCTCAATACTTTCATCCTCTTGTTGTACCGTGTAAACCTTAACGGACACGTGAATTGCGAACCATGTCCTCCCGGCATTAACCATACTAATTTTTATTTCATTGGGAAAATCTACGGCTTCTCGTACCAATCTTTGCCTTACATCGATGTCGCGCACCCAAAGACATCTAAAAATCGTATCTAAATAATCGTGAGGTCGATAATATAATTAGGAAGCAAGTAGAAGCCTCGGTGGATTGAACTTAAGGTTTCCTCGTCATCAGCTTGACCTTGACGTTTCTTCAATATATATGTTATTGTGATATTATAATAAACATCATCGTTGTCACCTTCGGGATCGGGTCGAATGTCGTCATTGTCCTTGGACAATTTGTATTCGTAATAATATCTTTGGGAAGAGGACATTTTGTTTGCAAATCGAGTAGATAATGAGGTCGTACGTATTCCATAGAGAGGTATATATAGTAGAGAACATGCTTGTTTTTTCGTACACAACAGGATTCTGCTTGTTGGAAGATGGCAAAAGCAACAGAAATTCATTGTTCCCTCCAAACCCCTAATCCTAATTCTAATCAAACTATAACTACCAAAAAACCTTATTTATAGATCACTGAGTCCTTGTTGGGGTGGGGCATCGCTCTAAAACGTCCCAACTTTAAATTTTATTTTGTGTTTAAATTTAAATTGTAAAATAAAAATAGACATGAGTAAAGAAGTAGATGGGATGAGAAATTGAGATATTTTAATTATGTCATGTCCTATCATATCCTATTCTATCATGTCGCATCAAGTCATATATTATCATTTTATTTCGTGTGAGTGTTGTTTTGCTCGTACTAATAACTAAAAGAGGACCGGACGAAAGTTTAAAATATGCTATATTATTCAAATTTAGCTTTTAATTGTAGTCTTCAATTGATAATAATTATATATGTTATTGATAATTATATTTATATATTATATATATTTACAAAATTGAAACGAGATGTCAAATCACTCTAACAGCATTTCCAATGCTAGAAAAATAATTTAACATGTTAGTAAATTTGACAAAATTGGTTTAAAATGTCTCTTTAATTCACAGTGTCAATTACAGTACCTCCAATGCATACTGTCAATTAAAAAAAAAAGATTTAGCCACTGTTTGACAAACTTGTTTAAAAATAAGTTTTTTTTACACAAGTCCCCAAACAACTTTTAAATCACACATATTTTCTCTTTTCATTTTTCAATCATACATTTTACTTCGAAAACATAAAAAAATAAAAACATTTTAACAAACAGAACTGTGTGTGTTTGATTTTATAACTTTTTGAGAAAAGAAAAAGTTTTGAGAAATCGTGATGTTAAAAAGTGATTTGAAAAGTAAAAAGTTGTGTGCTTGAATTTTTTGAATGGTTGAAATTAATTACTGTAAAAAAATAGTAAATTTTATGAAAACTTATAAAATCAAACAAGGGCTTAACACGTCAACAAATTAACGAAATGGGTTAAAAATGTCTATCCAATGCACAATGACAATTACAATGTTAAGCTGACGTGATTGAAAAAATTGACAATGTCAAGTACTCCATCTACATGTTAACACTCTGTTTGACTGAATGAGTTAGCATTAATTTATTTTATAATTACTTTAACTATATTAAAAAGGGATGTGGATGTCTTGGCATGAAGATTTTAGTTGAAAATTATCTATGATCAAACACTTTTTTATTACTTTTATTCAAAGTTTTCATGATTATATTAAATTTAAATTAATAATTAATATATATATATATATATATATATATATATATATATATATATATATATATATATGCATTTTAATAAATTTATTTTATCAATAAAAAATTATCGCTAAATAAAGTTATATAAAAATATTAGTCATTGAAATATCTTAACAAAATAAAAATTAAAAATAATAAATATAATTTGAAATTAATAAATAATTTTTTGTCTATAATAATTAAAGAAAAAATCTCATAAAATATAAAAATGTAATGAAGTCCAAGAAAATAACATTTATAGTTTATAATAACGAAAAATTTAATATTATATTAATCATTTTAAGAATAAGTTATTATTTTAAAATTTAAAAAAATGCCACGTAATCAACAATATTTAAATGTAGAAGAAACCATTGGAGATAAATTTAAGACTTCTCCGTCAATTTATCCACGTTCCCTAGAAGTCTGTCAATTTCATTTTCAAGTCAGCTACAATTCACATAGTGCATTAGAGATGCTCTTATAATGTTAAACAAATGTGACAAGAAAAAAATTGACAATATCGAGTGTTTCGTCTACATATTAACACTCTGTCTGACTGAATGAGTCAACATTAATATATTTTATAATTATTTTAACTATATTAAAATATGAACGTGGGCGTCATGGCATGAAAATCTTTGATCAAACACTTTTTGATTACTGTCATTCAAAATTTTCATGATTATATTAAAGTTAAGATTAATATATATATATATATATTTATATATATATATATATATATATATATATTCATTTTAATAAATTTAATTTATCAATAAAAAATTATTGTTAAATAAAGTTATATAAAAATATTAATCATTGAAATATCTTAACAATATAACAATAAAAATAATTATTTAAGATTACTAAATAAATTTTTGTCTGTTATAATTTTAAAAAACCTCATAATAAATTTAACTACCAAAATAAAAATATAAAAATAAAATATAGTCCAAGATTAAAACATTTATAATTTATAATAATGAAAAGTTTAATATTATATTAATCATTTTGTGAATAAGTTATTATTTTTAAATTTAAAAAAATGACATGTAATCAACAATATTTAAATGTAAGCGAAACAATTGGAGATGAAATTTAAAACTTCTCTCGTCAATTTATTCATATTTTCTAGAAGTTCGTCAATTTTATTATCACGTCAGCTTCAGTTGACATAGTGCATTGGGGATGCTTTAAAAGCTATAATGTCAAAACAATTATATAAACGTACAAAATTCACAAATATAATACTATAAAATTTAATAAAAATATAAAAGTGCAACTAATATTTTGAAACTATATCATTTCAAAGAAAAAGATGAAAAATGTAAAATATGTGAACTATAATGACAATTAACACCATACATATATCTTAGGCTGCGTTTGATACGCAATATTTTTCATGGAAAATATGACCCTTGTTTGATAAACCAATTTTCTCATAAAAAAGTAAAAAAATTTCTACAGCAATCAATTTTAACCATTCAAAAAAGTCAAACCCACAATTTTTTATTTTTCAAACCACTTTTTAACCACACAATTTTCCAAATTTTTTTCTCCAAAAAGTATGTTTATCAAACACACACATTATTTTTTAACTTTGAATTGTTTGATTGTCTAAGATTTTCATGGAATTCATTTTCTACTTGTTTCGAAGTTCGATATTTTCTTTGTTTGGATGAATTCGTTTTCCAATGAGGGAGTGAGGTTTTATTTTTCATAGAAAATCTTATACCATTTTTGTTACGTTTGATCATTTTTTTTATTGTTAATTTATTTATTTCTTTTTCAAAAATTAATATTTATCAAGTACAAATTTTGATCTATAATGATAATTGACATCGTAAGTATGTATCTCTTATTGACACAATTTGGCAACTCAAGTTGAAGCAAATTTTCTATTGCTTATAAATATTTTAAAGGCATCACTTGTTATGTTATTTGGATATCGATTTTTCTAAATTCTGATTTTATTCATTTTGATCACCAAACCGATTTTTTTCTACTTTTTCCCTATTTTTCCGTTCCCTCGAAGCTATCTTGTTTTTCGTCCAAATTTGTAATGAATATAAAAGGAACAAAATAAGGCGAAAATCAATAGAAATTATGATTTTAAAGATTTTATTCATTTTGATCACCAAATCGAATCTTCTCTACGTTTTACCTATTGTTTCTTTCCCTCGAACTCATTATCTCCTTTTTCGTCCAAATTTGTAATGAATATAAAAGGAACAAAATAAGGCGAAAATCTATAGGAATGATGATTTTTATACTTAACCATTATGTAACCGTGGTACTTGCTATTATATTCCTCGTGAAGAAAATTGTGTAGCCCACAAGTTAACTTCTAATGCTATTTCTTTAGTTAATTCTATTACTTGGATTGACTATATTCCGTTCTTCATTGTACTCCAAGTTTTGGGTGACTGAATTGAATAAGAATACAATTGTCATTTAAAAAAAAAAAAGAATTTATAATAAATTAAAATTAAAATATACACTAATCAAGTATAGCCAATGTTGGATAGAGATTAAAATTGAATTGTTAGTAAATTCTGATAAAAATTGATCAAATTCGTAGTTGAAAAATTATGTATCCAACAGAATTTGTAGTTAAAATTAACCAAACAAGGTAGTTCAGGTTTTCATACTCAAGTTCTCTTGGGCACGTAACAATATAAAAAATAATAAAAAGTCACTTTATATACGATTATTATAAAAATATATTAAAAACTATATATATATATATATATATATATAAAACGTTTGTTCTAAAAGCGATTTCTGTTCTTCGTTCTCTTATATTTTACTACACAGGTTGAAGAGTCGGTCCAAACAATTTCTTCTACGTTACGTCTACTTTCAACTTTTCAAGCTTTTCAAGCAAATCTCCACTATCTCCCCCGTTGACCTATACATACACACATATATACACATACTGTGTGCACGCCCATGACCACCCACCTCAACATATACATACATATTCGATATTCGTCTGCTTATATACCATTTCCACTCCTCGATGATCCTTCATTTCTTCCTTTTTTCTCTGTTTATTGAACACTGATATATGTAAGCGACTTTGCTTTCTTTATTTCATAGTAAATATTGCCAAATTATGCGTGTTTTTGTTGATTATGTTAATTGATTATAATCTTTGATACTTATCTGAAAAGGCCAGAAAAAATTATTCTGAGATAATTATATGTCTAATGACTTCTGATGATGGTTTCAGATTATTGTAAATGAAATTATGGAGCCCCCAAAGATGAAGTCATTAGTTTGCAATTGCTTTCCATCATTATTACTTCTTTCTGCTGTTCTCTTTCTTGGGAGTACATTCCTAGTCATTGATTATAAAGAGGTATTTTTTGTACTTCTTTTCATCTTTCTATCTTCAATTATTTACTAATTTGAAGAAGCTCTGGTATTTGTCATTTCTGGTTTTGTATCATCATAATACCTTAGTTACTTTTATTGAAGATTTAGCTCTTGTTTAATCCCATTTTTTTAATCAAAAAATGAGCTACGGTGATTTTTTTGGAGAATGTGTAATGTGGTTAAAAATGAGTTTGAAAAGAAATGAATTTTGAATAATGAGACTCAAACAGTGGCTTAAATATGTATATAAATCTTGTTCTTAGTAAAATCACGATTTAAACAAATAAGTTTGTCCCCTCTACACGCTTAATGGCTTAGTTTCTAGATGAGTTGCTTCAACATGGTATCAAGGGTATGAAGGTCGTAGTTAAAGTCTCTTCACCACAGATTTATACGAATGTGCACGTATCGGACACAAGTTAAATTAATAAGTTTTCCCCTTTTCAGTCTCAACAGATTAAGCTTTTACATTATGTGGTTCAACTGTACTAATGCTTATTTTTCGAGAAGATTTTCCCTTTATTTTTTTATTTTTTTGTGCAGAGGTTTTTGGGGTGTCAAATGTTTTACAATATAAAGGCCACAAAATCTAAGACGTGTGAGGTTTGTACAAGTTTTTGGCAGTTCTTTATTTATCTTCAGTCCTGACCATGAAAGTTGTACTTATTTGCTGCCATTTACATTGTTTTACTCCATTTAGAATCAGTGCAGGCCTGAAGGAAGTGAGACCTTGCCAAAAGGGATTGTTTCCATAACTACTGATTTGGAGATGCGGCCACTGTGGGGTCGTCCGAAGAAGGTTTGAATCGTCTCTCACCATCGTAAAGATATGAGCTTAGACAGTTCTTTATACGAAATCAAGAAGGATTGCTTCCCTTTTTAATAAATCTGTGATTTTTCCCCATTTTTTACTATAATGTCTTTTACAGCATCCCAACCTGTGTTTATAGGAGATCCGAATTAACGTCTTTCTATTTCGTATTCCAAGTTTAGAAGTCCAAGTCACCAATGAACTTGTTGGCAATTGCAGTTGGAATAAAGCAGAAACAAAATGTAAATGAAATGGTTAAAAAGGTGAGAAAATGAAATTTAAAACACAGATTCTAAATCCTAATGTATATATAAACTTATTGGGTTTATGCTCTTATCTCATTTTCAGTTTCCGTTGACCGATTTTACCGTCATGCTTTTTCATTATGATGGCAATGTGGATGGCTGGAAAGAGTTAGAATGGGGCAATTATGCCATACATGTTTCTGCTATTAACCAAACCAAGTGGTACTAATTCTTCACCGCTAATTTAAGCTAGTTTTACATGGTCTTAGATATACCTCGAGATATCTTGTGCATTTCATCATCGTACTTGTTCCTTATAATTTAGGTGGTTTGCCAAGAGGTTCTTACATCCAGATGTTGTTGCACAGTATTCCTATATTTTCCTTTGGGACGAAGATCTTGGAGTTGAAAACTTCCACGTTGGGAGGTATATTTTAATATATGTGAGTTTATAAGTGATGAATAATTCCCCGATGCGCATGACCATAATTATTTGTCAGTTCCTTAGATTTAGTAACATATACTAAGTAGATAGTTTCTTCAATTTACATCTGTTAAGGCAATGGTGGTGTTAATGAAGATCATACTGAAAAGTTTTCAAATCACTTCGGCTTTCAGATGCGATCCCAATAGAATCACAACTCTTATACATAATTGATTTTCTCCCAATATTCCATGTAGATATCTCTCAATTATTAAAGAAGTAGGGCTTCAGATTTCACAGCCAGCAATTGATCCTGAAGAATCAGAGGTCCATTACAAATTTACGGCACGAGAGTTAAACTCGACAGTACACCGGTATCTACTAAAGCTTATGTGTTTGTAATTATTATTGTCAATTGAGTAGTTTGCATTCTTATTCTAAAGTATATATTCTGGCTATTTCTGCTACCAGAAGGACTATAAACCTACATGGTCCAGGCAGGCGGTGCTATGAAGATAGCACCGGACCTCCATGCACGGGGTGAGTTCATTCATAGAAATCCATATTGATACAGGGATCGTATATTTTCGTAATTGGTTAGGAACATAATAAATTTTATAATTAATTCAGGTTTGTGGAGATGATGGCTCCTGTTTTCTCAAGGGAATCATGGCGTTGTTCGTGGTACATGATTCAGGTGTGGCATCAGTATATACTTGTGTTACTCAATACTTGGACGTTCGTTTTAGTTAATTTTATCTTAATTGGTGGTATGTATTATAAGCAATTTGATTTATTTTTTTTCAATGTTGTTTAACAGAATGACCTTGTCCATGCATGGGGCCTCGACTTCCAGCTTGGTTACTGTGCACAGGTGCCGTTTTACAAGACAATATCTTTTTTTCCGTATCCAATAATATGTTACAGTTTTGTGATTATGCTTCTTATAGGGAAATCGAACAGCAAATATTGGGATTGTCGACTCTGAGTACGTAGTCCACTTTGGTCTACCTACTCTTGGAGGTTCGTCATCAGACAAGGTACTTCCATCCCAAGAGCACGCATATCGAATCTGTAATATGCCTTTTCACGTTCTTTAGTACGCTAAGGAACAAGTCATTTAGAATGCTGTGTTCTAACTTAGACTGAAATGTTGTCTTGAATTTTATATCAACTGATACAGGCTGACAGTGAAGACAAAGGCCAATCATCTTTAAATAAAGCGTCGCCTGACCAAGGGCAAAAGGTTTGGATCCGATACTTTTGATATGACAATAATAAACTGTTCTTTTTTCCTTACAAATGCTTATAGTTTTCTACCATGACCTTACAGGTACCATCTGAAACAGATCAATCTGATGGTAGAAATGCTGTAAGTCTCTGTTCATTTTTCTTTCTAACTATGCTTTAGTTGCTTATGTCAGTCAAAGAAGGAAAAAGTTCTCATGTCCACTGGAGTATAATGAGTATAATGCCCACTTGTCGATGTGGCAGGTGAGAAATGGTTCAACACATTTCACCTCCCATGTGATGAAATGTATTAGACTATTGCGCGCCTACCACATCAGCAGGTAGGCAATATAATTTCTATCCACTGTGAGCAGAGAACAGCCCTCTATTAAAGAAACCAAAAGGAGAATTTTTTATAAAATCTCATTTATTATATTGTCCAGTTCCGTCTAAAACTGCATATGTTACTTGGACAATTTGAGTTAACTCTCTCGACTCTCTTGTGCGCCTTTTGCAGGTACGGAAGGAGTCATATATTGAATTAGAGAACTTCAAGAATAGATGGAAGAAAGCTGTAAGAGAAGATGAATGTTGGGTAGATCCCTTCCAGCAGCCAGTAAAGCAGAAATAAGGACAAAAGAATTTACTTTATAGATTTAGGTTTTTACTTCAAAGAAAGTAGACGTAAAACAAAGAATATTTTTCTTTGATTCAAATGATATTCTTTACAATAAGCTGAGTTGTAGTGTTTGATGATATAAAAATGTAAATCCTCAACATTTGATTACTTGTTGAGTTCTAATAAAGAAAATAACATTTCCCACAAGTTGTATTAATTATTGAATACTTCTTCTTTTACTTACAATTGTAGCAATGAGTTTTCCTATTTCCTCACTGCAATCTTCCTGCACATGATGCCCTGCCTGGAGAAGTAACAGAGTAGACACTTAGACCCAAAAAACTAAGAAAGATGAACTTTTAATCTTAAAGGTTACTTTTAAGTAGCTCTTACTTTTTTTCAAGACTTAGCTAAACATGCTTCATAGCATGCAGTTATTCGCAGCCACAAGAACAAAGGATTCCAGCTTGAGAGTTCGGAAGGTATAATAATCTCTCAGCAAAACATATACAAGGGAGCGAATACTATTACCGTGGGAAGATTGATTAGCCGATGATTGGATTCTTTGCAGAAATCTTCCACCCCATCATAGCTTAACCACCGGTCTCTTTCGCCCCAGCATACAGTTGTTTGAACTTTCCAATTTTCATCCATTAGTATCTTCCTCGTCTCTTCTACGTACGTCTATAAATTAAAGAACAGGAAATTCTGAAAACTAGAATTGATGTCTTTGGAAAAAGAGATGAGACTTCAGTTAAATAAGCAATGTGATCAAGAAAAGGGCAATATGAAGCATACCAAAGATGAAAGGAAGTTGTAAACGAAGGTGAGGTAAAGAAGAAGATAAAGGAATGACGCGAAGAAAGATTAGCGAATTGGCACTAACAGGGAAAAGGATATATGTTTCTCTTCATGGTAAGAACAGAGATGCACAGAAACATCTAATAAATTCATGCTTATAAGAACAGAGATCAGCAAGTTGGACTTTCTGGTGTTAGAAAACATCTAATAAAGTCATGCTTATATATTCATCCTTAACAAAGAAATGTAATCTTCCAGAATAAGCTACCCTGATGCTCCTGGTGTTTGACCACACAACTGGCTCAAGGACACTGCACATTTAAGCAACTTCTCGCTGTCTAGAATCGACGCCATGTTTTATCAGCCTACCTCATTTTATCCTTATCTAGTTTGAAGATTAAAAATTCAAAAATTAAATAACGCTGCACTACGATTTTCCTGATGCCTGTAACATTTCATCGGATGCTCAATAGACATCTATCAAGCATGCAACTCTATTATATTTTATGCCTCAGGGGGGTAACTGTAATCTGTGTTATGATAAACTGGTAGTATATGCGCTTAACCTCAAAAGTCGGGTGAATTTTTAAGAGGGGGGAAAATGCATACATCTATTCTATAGAATTGACATGCTCCTTCCCAATAATTAGGACAGAAAATAAGTGTAATTTAATAATAAAAGGTCTTGTACTAGTTATTATAGTTTCATTGATTCTATAACATGCACCAGAAAAAATATTTCCAAGAAAACATGCACCTTAAGTTCCTTTTTCATTGCCCTACTGATTGCGTTCAGCGCAAATCCAGAAGAACCAGATGTGAGATAAGGTCTTCTGTAAACCATGGCAACTTCTTCCTTCATTTTGTAAGGACCGCAACTTGACAAGGCTTTATCACTTGCTCTTAAAGGATCCTGATTCAGAAACAACCATTTATTGTAATGAAAATTCAACAATTAACAAGCTTCACAGAAATATAAATGCAAGTGTTATTATTGATTTTCTCACCTGAGAAAAAATCTCCCCCAATAAAAAGTTGCTGAATATAGATATTGTTGATGGCAAGTTGGCATGTTTTACTGTCAGCTGTATAAACAATTAGACACCTTAGATTACCATGGAAACTTATACATGCCACATTGATACAAAAACAATTGCTAGTTTAATAAGATTGCTCAGCTGTATAAGTTTTCACAGGTTTATTTAAATATAAATGCCATTGAGGCACATAGCGAGACAAGGTCAAATTTGTATTAAGAGAAATTTTGCGTTAGGTTCGAATCTAAAGCAATTCGGGTATGCAATGGGCATAATTACAAAAATCTTCTACTATGACAAGAAAAGATAATATTGTTCAAACATCAAGTGCATGTGTTAAGTTAAATAGTATCTCTAGTTCTAAAGTTATGGTAAATTGCAGGTAACTATCATAGATTCATGACCTTGAAGATGTTATATTATTTTCTGATCAATCAATTTCTCAATTACCCAAAACCATAAGGAAATAAATACCATATCCATAGACCATAGTGGTAAAGTTATCATACCGGTGGATTTAGAAGAATGAGATTGTTAAGCTTTTCCTGGTGCCTACTCGCATATTTGACCACAACTGGTGAAAAGTATCCCTATAAAAGAATAGTGTAAGCTAATAATCTTCGAAATTACAGGCCAGATGACAAATAACTTTGGAAGTATGGTTATAGATTTAGATTCGAGATGGCATGTACCTGGACAACAAGAGTAACCTTATCTTTTGAGAGTTCATTGATAATAGATTCCAAGGATGACACATATTCTGCAAGCCAGAAGGCAACTTTTAGCATTGTTAGTAGATAATTTTTTTTAATAGTGACATGAGAACTAATTAAAATCTATCTGGCAGAAAATACCATTCAAAGTGTAGTCAAAGCCATATTTAGGTTGAGGTTTATCTGAAAATCCAAATCCTGTAAGAACAAGAATGCCAAGAAAATTTAATAATGAGAGCTTCAATTCAGCTTATGCCGCAAAAAGTTGTTTTAAGTAGGTAAAAAAAAATACTGGAACTTCAGGAATGACAGATAATTTATGCCACAAACACGACTGCATTAAGTGAAAAACTAATTACTCAAAACTGAAACATAACGGAAGTACCCATTTTATTTTTGGAATTACAGAAACTATGCAAATAACTATAATTTCTAGTAAGAATAGAGCGGTTAAGCTTACCTAGCCAATCAAAAGCAATAGCATGATAATTCTTTGAGAGAATTGGTAGAACTTTGCGATAAGAATAAGCCTATAACAGAAAGATAAAGTATATTTTCAGGTACCACTCATTAATAATATCTATAGTAGACTGGAAAAGTTCCCTTAATGCTCAATTTGAAGCAGTAGTATATCATAAAATTTAAAAGAATTTAATTCAGTAGTAAGCTTTTATCAAATTCAAATATTTAAAAAGTTAAGATTTCAGTACAACTGAATAGTGGAGAAGAAGACATATATGGTCTTGTAGGATTTAAGTTTGCTTTCATATCTCCAAATGAATAATGATGGGGAGGTGTAGTAAATTATGCAACAACTCCAAAGGAAGAAGAAAGTTCAAATGATTTCAACTTTCAACTGGACTACACATATATCATGTGAAGGGACTACATATATATCTAGTTTCAATTGATCGAAAGTACTAAAAAAGCACAAGACTCGCCTGTGAAGGGAAACCATGAATTAGTATGACTGGCGGGTTTTCAGGACTTCCTCTTTCTACGCAAAACCATCTATTGCACAAAATGAGCCATGTTTCAATTCATAGCCCTGCAAATAATCCATCCTCAATATCTGAATAACATTGATTGCTAACACATTAATTAAGGGCATGTCTGATGCGCAGTATTAGACCGGTCAAGACAGTACAATTGACAAGATATAACTTTCTTTTCGTTCATTGTACTTTCTAGGACTCTACAGTCCACCTTACCAAACATGTCATAATTTTTCTTGTAGTACTTGTTGCTTCCAGATACTCAATCTTTAACAAAAATTTTAATTTTGATTACCTAAAAAGATCAGATGTGGCCTGTGAAGAACCACCCATTGCAAGTCCAAAGATTGGGTCCTTTGCTTTCTCTCCAGTGCCACCAACAGGGTGGGCTTTCATCTGAATACAACATACCCATAAATCAACATCCATATGAGCCTAATCCCTTTAAATTTTGAAGATTTGGCAGAAAAAACAAGTCAATAAGTAGTAATTTTGTCTTCATATCACAATGAAGCCAAATAGATGCCCAAATAACATACTATCATTCCTTGCTTGAACCATTCATCAGCTGGGCTCGGTTCATCAGAGTACTTCCCTGTCAAAAATTACCTTTAGTTTCAGAAAAACTATTATTAAAATTTCTATGTTTTCAGTAAAACATAGTTATAGACGGCCGGGATGGGGGGTTCTTAGGATCAATCTTAGTTCCAAACCTCCACTGAAAGAAAACCCATCTCCAATCGAAACAGGAGCGTCCAACAAATAATCCTACAACGTCAATTAAACATCAGAATCATAATGAAGAAAGAAACCCTTTATTCAGAAATTGTATTTACCTCATCAGAATTACTGCTTGAGTGGCAACGGAATCGGTAAGGTTTCTTATTCGTGAAAAATGGGGGCTTCGATATTAAAGGGCGAGGGCGAATACCTACTGGAAATGCAAGCAGAAAATGGAATTGGAGTGATGAAGAGGAGATTGAGATTGCCATGGAAAGGATTCTAAAAAAGGAAACTAGTTCTCCAAAAAGAATGGCAGTTATGGCCGTTGGTTTATTAGATAGAAATAATAAATATGGAATTGCAAATTGGAGGCAGCTATGTTTTATGATGGATAGGATTTTTCTGGTTCTCATAATCTCATTTCTCACAAATATCAAATATTCATATTTGATACATGTTTTTGTATTGAGTATTAGACTCGACTCGACTCGACTCATCCATATAACGAAGACTTCCTTTTACCGTTTTCACGAAGGGATTCATGATGATTTTATTAAAAGGGCCAAGATTTTAAAATCAATGTAGTAAAATTTAAATATAAATAAGTCAACATGGTAATAATTCAACGATTTTATATAATATGAGCTAGTATCAATTAATTTAAATATTAGCAAAAAAATATAAAATAAATGCTTTAATAAATGAAGCACGGAATAAAAAAGCAAACGGTAATCAAGTAGCAACTTATTAGGATTAAGTATACAAATTACACACATTTAGGCTTGAAGATTTTTATAATCAGGTGTTTTGTAACTAATTAGTAATTACACAAGTATCAAAATAATTTTTAAAATCGGGTATTTTTTTAAAATCAGAATTAGGTTCTATATTTAATTACAATTGTAACTTTATTTCAATTTGTAATTAGTTACGATAGTAAATTTAACTACAAATGTAATTAATTACCACCACCACCATCGATCACTGCCTAATTTGTAATCACTCACCGTTACAACCAGCATCAAATTACAATTGTAACTTATTTCAATTTTGTAATTAATTACAATTGTAACTTATGAATTAGTAAAGAATTAGTGTAATTCGTAATTCGTAATTAATTATATTAGTGTAATTGTAATCAGTCACCACCATAATCACTGTCGTCAAAGCACTGTCGAAA
Organism: Ligustrum vulgare; assembly: GCA_963555705.1. NCBI lineage: Eukaryota > Viridiplantae > Streptophyta > Magnoliopsida > Lamiales > Oleaceae > Ligustrum > Ligustrum vulgare. The sequence goes on from OY743180.1 coordinate 5,183,384, forward strand.
ATACAATTTTAATTTATTTCAATTTTGTAATTAATTACAATTGTAATCACCAACTATCACCTATCGTCATGACTGTTAGAGTGCAGTATTATCACCACCTAAAACCATTACCACCACCGTCTCAACGTCACCCCCCACAACTATGTCAATCAAAGAAAAAAAAAATCAAACAACAGTTTCATTAAGAAATAAAATTATATTTTCTTTCACTACTACCTCAACCAAAGGTAATAATTGCAAGTTCCTTGTTTGATTGAAGTCCCAATTTTCTAAAATCTCATTTTTAGTATATTTTAATAAAAGTTAATGAAATATATAGTTAAAAAATTGTGAGTACTATAAAATATATGATCGACACTGAACGTTGATTTTGACTTAGATTAAAATCTAAAGTTTAAATTTGTAACAAACATTGGTTAATTTTTCTTTTTCAATTGTACAATCAGAATAACTACACATCAAAAGTGAATTAAATTGCTCTACTTAAAGTAGTAAGGAAGGTCAAGAACATAGAGGAGAAAATAAGCCCAAGTGACACCAGAAATCCCACCAAAGAAGAATCCTCCAGTGAATTTGGCCCAACCCTCAGCAGTTTGTAGCTGATCAGGCTCCTTTTTCCTGCCAGTCAGGGTCAATGAAGGTGCAGTTGATGGCTCTCCCTCTTTGAATGATGAAATCCCATAAATTGTTAAGCAAAGACTAAGGATCACAACAAGGCCTGCTGCTGCTAGAGAACCAGCTCCACCTGCATAAGGCGTGTTCCGGAGGGGGCCGGTTTTCACGAACGGGCCGACGAGGAGGAAACCATGGGCAAGGCCGACCTCGACTCCACGGAGAAGTGGGTTGACTGCGGTCCGGTAGGCTGGGAGGTTGGACAGGTACCAAGCAATCAATGGGCTTGATGTCACTGGGGTCTCAAGGCTTCCAATGAATGGATCACCATTGATGGGTTGAATCACTTGGTAAGTAGGCTGTGTCAAGGTGAAAGAAGATCAAACTCCAGTTATTATTATGATTTGCACATTATAATATTGGCATATTTGATACATAATATTTTACAGGATTAGACGATCCTAAAGAATTATTAACTAGCCCACGTCCACAATTTATTATTTCAAATAAGACATAATCTCTTCTTTAACGGTTTAAACTTTTAGATAAGGTGCTTCAGTAAGGTAAGATAGCCATTTGTGAAACTTGTGCACGTTGAAAACTAATGCTCTACTTGTCTAAAATTATAGGAAAAGTTTTAGGAGGAATAGTATTGTGTCCCACGAAATGTGTGGATAAAAATGTGCATATATCTCGTATCAAAAAATGTAACATTCTAGACGAGATTATTCAATCGAGGCGTAATTCCTCTAACCTTCTCAGACTGGACAGCTTTGATGGTGAAGCAAGAGTTTCTCCTGGAAGGCAGAATTCTGAGTGGAGCTCCAGAAATACCCTTTGGAGTAACCAGCCTTCTAGTCAAGGAAGAAGGAAAATTGCTCTTGAGCTGGCTAGCCATGGTAGAAGCAGCAGTAGCCATATTTGAAGCTTGTGCTTCAATTCAGAATGGATGTCTGGGTACAACAAGAATAAGAATATGTATAATAATAAAGAAATAAGGGTTTTTTGTGTAATTTATGACTCTGCAAATAATATCTTTTGAACACAAATTTGTGGATCTCAGATGTGGGGATTAGTTGACACAGGATACTCATTGGATGAGTTGGGCTCCATATCTTATCTTCCCTTATCCACATTGACATGTAAGAATGTGGATGGTAGGATAATGTAGTTGGTTATTGAATAGACATGGCGCAAACTTTCCTAACTGTACGTGCTTGGCTTATCGCGCCTCTCAACCGGGTGGAAAGCTTAGAAATCGAAAACCAGGGCGAATCCGAGACAAGGGATACATTTTCCAAACAAAATAGACATAGATTTCCCATAAATTTTTACTTTATTAAACTTTTTTGTCTAAAAGTTCACATATTATATTTTACCTAGAAAAATTTTGTTTTAAACTCTAAGGCGGACATTGACTCCAAAAAGATAGAGGTCAATGGCCAAAGTTTCAATCGGATAAAAATAATCTTCTTTTTTAAAAAATTATGCGTTTGAAAATTAGTTATACAAGAACAATCCAGAACGTGTGGACATTCTATCTTGATTGGTTGAACACGGTTGTAGTGCATGGAATTGGCGAAGCATTTTTTCGAACAAATATAGAATCGGAATGGATTGATTTGGTTTGATATTTTGTTGGGATTTTTTGGTCCTAATCAAACCTCGGGGGCAATGATAATATACATAGTGTCGGATTTTAAGCTTCGTAGGCCCTCGGCCCATGATCGAAGTATTGCCCAATCTCCACAATTAGGCAGCCCACGTGCTAAGAGATTTACTGTCCACGTCGAGGTTTTCTGTTGCTCGATGAGTAGGCTTCGGAGACGACCCATTTAATTAGGGCTTCCCTAATTAAACCCTAAACCTATATCTACCCACACCCTCCCTTTGGCTCGTTAGATCACTATCTCTCGACATATCCTCTCCACTCTCTCGGTGCGGCTCCCTTTCCTCTACGTGAGAACCCGATATTCTCTTCCACTTTCTTGGTGAAACGACTGCCATCTCTCTCTTTCTTGACTGGTTCTTCTCATCCCTTCGTGGGTTGAGACCGTGAGCCGTCTTCCCTTTGTTCGGTTCTTGCTGTTGTGGCCGAGGGTTGTGTGCTTGGTTCTTGCTTGTGACCGTGTACTTCTTCTTGCTGTGAGCCTGTGTTTTGGCTCTTGCTGTGATCACTTTATTGCTGTGGTTTTGGTCCTTGTTGTGGCCGGTCCTTGTTGGGTCTACTTTGTGCAGCCTTTTGTTCGGTTCTTTTGTGGTTCAACTGTGCAGCCCTGTGTTCGACCTTGTGGTGGTTCCTCGTTGTGCAGCCCGGTTTGTATTGTGTGGGAGGTGTGTTTAGCAGTGGGTCTTGACCGGTTTGGGGGGTTGTCTTGGAGTGTTCTCTAGCCGTATAGTGGTGTTACCATAGTGGGGATTGGGCTGAATTTTGAGCCCTCGTTTTCATCCTCTGCAGTCGACTAAGTTGATGAAAAGGGAGTTTTTACTTGCCTTGTTATATTGTTTATGTATTGATTCAATCACGTGCTAATTATATTGTTTACGATGTTGGATTATTCAACATATTCTTCCTCCAGAGTCAAGACAAGAATCAATTTGATTTTTGAGTTTTGTTGGGAAAAATTTTATGATACTGAATTTATCTTCATCATAGCCTCACATACAAGATGGATTCAAAACATAATTTAGATTTTTTATGTTGGAAAATTGCATTTCCAAATGATTGTTCAAATATTTAAAGACGATAGATGAAGTACACAATTAAATCAATACAAAGAGGTATTGAAAAGGAAGACAAAAGAATGAGAAAAATCGAAACATAGACGGCCATGCGATCACATGGCCTTGGGTTCATGCGATCGCATGAAAAGATTATTATAAACCAGAATGATTTTTTTTTATGCCATGCGATCACATGACACATAACCATGCGATCGCATAGTGGTTTCCGAAAGACACCTTTTAGTGCCTAAGTTGGTTTTTGGCACTAAAAATTGCCCTTTTGTCCAAGAAGTGTGTACTTTCGTAAAAGGTGAATCAATTTCTATATAAAGGATGTTATATTGATCAATTCAATATATGAAAAACAAGAGAGAACATCTATCATATATAGAGATCCTTTCCACCAAAATAAATACTCAATTTTCAATTGTTTTTTGTTCTTTTTTCCATGGATTATTAGTACTTAATAAATACATGGTTTGAAGACTTGATTAATCCGCTAAAGCATTTGCAATCTAACCCTTTAAGCATTTCAAACGAGAGGGGATAAATGTACTTTTAGGACAACGGATAATCATATATTCAAGTCTCTCGTTTGATTTCATCATTCGGTGTTCTTCCATTCATATCAAGAATTCAAGTGGGTGTTTCCATGTGTTTTGGATTGTGATTCTTCATATGGTATTCGATGATTTCGTTTCCAACCTCTCGAGGAATTAATTTTTATAATAATCTAAAAGCACATTTTGATCCATTGGAGACTAAATCTTTGGAGAATTCATTCATGTTTGCCCACGGATCAATTTTCATTTTTCTGATCATACTGTGATATTGATTAATTTTATGAGTCATTTTAATTATTGTGTTCTAAATCCGTTATGCATAAGAAAATGAAAATGCATGAAAGATTGTGTCTTTTCATTTTTTTAACTGTGGTTATATGGTATCTTTCTTCAAAATCAAAGACGACCGTTGGACAATTAAATTGTAAATGGTGCATCTGGAAAGTCCATTCAAAATTTCATGACATGGCATGCATATTGCCTTTTATAAATTCTATTTTGTTTGTTAATTATCTACTAATTGAGATTAGGATATTGTTTCACACTTTGAAGTGAACCGGTGCCAATTGATAAATCCATATAAAATTGAATCTTTTATATATTGGCATTCTGCGTATTAGTTCATTTTTTAACATTATTTTATAATTGAAATAATATAGAAGTTGTATTTTTAATTGAACTTATCAAAGAATATTATATTATTTTATATTCTCTTATCATGATCATTATTTTATCATAAAAAAATATGTGTTTTTTGAATAATTGAGACGTGATATTTTAATTATATGATTATTCATTATGAAGAAATTTTCCATGATAGTGGAAATTTGAAAGTATATGCTCTTTCAATAATATTATTTCTATTTGATTCATTTATGAGAAGTATATTTCTCTTTTACATTATGCAAGTACGTTGATTGATGTATGAATCAATTGGACTCTTGAAAATGACATGAGAATTTCATAAATTGGTGAATAAAATTATGCTTATTTGTAATACGATTTTATTTTATGTACAATAGAGTTCCTAAAATATTGACGCATGCAAGTATAAGTATTTGCACAAGTTGCTTTAACAATATTTAATCAAATATTGTAGAGAAAGTAAATATGATAGTTTACTTCAATTATCTCATGATAGGTTTGCTAATAATGTTATTAGTATTAATAAAGTGACCATTTTCAATGGTAAATTGGAGACTACCACTTGTATTAAAAATGCCCATTGTTGGCTTAAATGTGGTAGTGAAAATCTTAATACTTATTGTTGTATTAAGAAATGTGAAATGACTCTACAACAAATTATGGAGGTGTCATTTTTTGCTTGTGAAAGCAAAGTTATTTTCCTAATTAAAGAATTATGGGGGTGAGATCAAACTAGGATCAAGAAGATCATTGATGAATATTGAGATTTATCATATTGTTTATCTCTTTTGAAATAAAATACTTATATGAAGTATTTTTTTTTATTAATGCATAAAGAAGCATAACAATTATTGAAAATTTGTGAATTTTCATTGAGAATATATGAGATTGAATTTGTCTATACTTATTGTGATTATTACATTGGTCATGCGAAAAGTGATAAATATTTACACAATTGGATGATGAGATCACAAATATGATTTTATCACGACCATTGATTAACATTGATATTTGTTTTGTAAAACAAATTTGCTCATATCTCGAAAAATAAAGTCTTTCAATGAGTGAAAAAATTACAAAATTATTTCTTTCAAATTAGGTGAAAGAATTAAGAAACTTGTGCTTATTCCAAATATGTGGAGATAAGGTGTATTACAAAAGAAAATTATATTGTGCTCATAGTGGAGACAATAATCTTTTGCAAATATCAATAAAACAATTGATGTTTTATTACATAACGTTTCTTTCAATTGAGTTGAAAGATTATACATAAAAGTTGAGTTTAGCCTAAAATGAAGAGTGGCATTTTGACAAAAGATTCAAACTATAATTTCCGAATTAGTGAAATTATATTGTGATCGTGATCAAATATCCTAGCCTAAACTTTGACAAGTTTAGAGGATACTAAAATGCAAACAAGTAATTAAGTTGAATCACATAAACAAAATTTATCTAAACTTCTAAAAGAGAGAAGTATAAATTAATAAAGTGATAGAATCACTTTATGTATTTGACAATATTGTTGTCAATTGAAAAAGTGATTAAGTGTAATCACTAAAATACATTTAACAAAATGTATTGTAAAGTCATTCTTTTAGCGAAAAAGAATATTGAATTTAATTTTGTTATACCTCAAATTTGGGGGGGGGGGGGAGGGTAATATGATTAAGTCATAAAAGAGACTTTTAGAAGTTGTGAGAAAATGGATACAAGAAGTGGAGAAAGAAAAATTATGGAGTGCAGTGACAAAGGTAAGTAAGTTGTCATGCATTATAAATTTATATAATATATTCTATGCGTGGATTGCATGTTAAATTTAATATAGAATACTATATTGTTATACCTTATTTTGACATACAACATATCATTGAAATTGGATTTAGTTATTAAATACCATATTTAATAATATTGTTGGTGCATTGATTATGTGAGAATCTATCTTGATTATTGCATATTGCTTATTTAGTTGAAAATTATGAAGTATATGATTTTCAAGCTTAAAATTTATGAAAGTAGAGTTCCATGAATGCATGAGATTTTAATAACCTTAGTGGTTTCCTTAAAATTCTCATTATGATAAGTATGTTACTCTTTATAACAACATGATATAAATGTTGAATCATGTAAATTTCATTTACTTGAACTCTTTGAGGAATAAATATATGCTACATTTATTCATAGTATAAATTGCTACATACTAAATGAATATGGTATATGAGATAATTATAAGGCATTGATATAAAGCAAATGATAAATATATATCACGCAACAATAAAGTATTTGTGTCTTAAAACATGTGAATCATTTGCAAATACTTATGTGAAGTATTTATTATCAATTTGTCTTATTTGAAAATTTTGAACAAATAGAAGTTTATTTACTATACATACATACATTTTATGAAATTTTTGTTCAAAATTGTTATCATCTTATTTCATACTATTGTGCATAATCAAGTTTGATTATTATTCTCATATAATTTGAGAAAGTATGCAAGATGATATGGTAGAATGAATCTATCTAATTGTTATTGATATCAATGGTTGATATCATATGTGAAAAAGCATTATTACTAATGGAGAGTAATAATATGAAACATACAAGTGAATATGGATTGTTGTTGAATAATGTAGTTCACAAAGAAAATCATTCACTTAAATGATATGAGAAATTTGAAGTTTATCCCAAAGTGTGGGGGAACACTCAAACAAATATTGTAAAATATTTATTGTACTCGTTGAGGAGACAATTAAATTATTGATAGAACAATTGTGTTCATGGAATTACGATTTTATTTCTTTCAATTGGGTGAAAGAATTGCGAAAAACAAATATTTTATGAAGTAAATAAATTATAATATAAAGTTAGATTCTTTCATTGAGTGAAAGAATAATTTTGAGTCTACCCTAAAAGTGTGGGGGTAGTACAACTAAACTTTAAGTAAAGTTTAAAGTAATATTATTTTGAAATCTATAAAGTGCACAAAATAGATTACAAAATATTGTAAAATATTTGACAAGTGTTGTCAAATAATTAAGAAGTGATCACATTTAAATATTCTAAAGAAGTCTATACATAAATTGAATCAAAGAGTGATTCCATAACTTGTGAAAAAGCTAAGCTAAAACTTGACTTTATATCTTATGTAAAATCATAAGAACATAATCGAGTAGGATGAGGTGAAACTCCTTTATAAAAGATCTTCCAATGACGGCAACCCTACTTGTCATTACAAAATGAGTAATTCACTGGTTCAAATGATAACAACAAGTCATTCGATATGTGGATAGTTTCAACACTTTATCACAACATACCTCATTCTAGATTAAAAGTGTTGGTTGTTACAATTGGAAGGCTGAGTTCTAAAACTCTTAATGAAGTTCAGAATTACAAGTATCTCTAAATGTAATAAAGATACTGGAAGAATTTCACATTTATGAACTTAGAAGTGGTGCCGCTTCAAGGAAAGTTTGGAGTTACTTTCTGAAAAGTTCATGAATCGGATAGGCGCAAGGCCATTAACCCGCTATAGCAAAAACTTGTGTGGAACAAAAGACTTTGAGTATTATGTGTGTGATGTTGCCGGTATTGTCACATGGAATAACGGGTTCAAAGTTAAAGCTATTCGGGATTTCAATAATACTTTGCGACGTTACACTAAGGTAAGGTTCAAATCGAAAAATACCTTATTTTATGAATAACATCGTTATAAAATGAGTTGGTGAAAATATTTGAACAAGTGGGGGATTGTCGGAAAATTGTGTTTCCAAATGGTTGTTCAAATATTTAAAGTTGATAGATGAAGTACACAATTAAATCAATACAAAGAGGTATTGAAAAGGAAGACAAAAGAATGAGAAAAATAGGAATATAGACGTCCATGCGATCGCATGGCCTTGGGTTCATGCAATCGCATGAAAGGATTATTATAAAGCAAAATGATTTTCTGCTATGCCATGCGATCACATGGCACATAATCGTGCGATCGCATGGTGGTTTCCGAAAGGCACCTTTTGGTGCCTAAGTTGGTTTTTGGCACCAAAATGTGCCATTTTATCCAAGAGGTGTGTACTTTCGTAAAATGTGGATCAATTTCTATATAAAATGATGTTATATTGATCAATTCAATATATGAAAAACAAGAGAGAACATCTATCATATATAGAGATCATTTCTACCAAAATAAATACTCATTTTCCAATTTTTTTTGTTCCTTTTTCCATGGATTATTAGTGCTTAATAAATATATGGTTTGAATGCTTGATTAATCCGCTAAAGCATTTGTTATCTAACCCTTTAAGCATCTTGAACAAGAGGGGGCAAATACTTTTAGGACAACGTGTAATCACGTGTTTAAGCCTCTCGTTTGATTCCATCATTCGGTGTTCTTCCATTCATATAAAGAATTCAAGTGGGTGTTTCCATGTGTTTTGGATTGTGATTCTTCATGTGATATTCGATAATTTCGTCTCCAACCTCTCGATATAAGTAATTTTTGTAACATTTTATATGTAAGTTCTCACATAGTATTATCAGCTAAAGCACCTCCGCCTTCAGTCGATGAGCGAGTCTCCCACTTTCACACGATTGTGTATAAATCTTTTTTTCTTTCCATTCTTTGATCCGCTAATGTTATTGTGGAGATAAAAAGAAAAGAAAAGAATTGTATGATAGAAAAATAAATAAAAATCTATATTTGAAAAAATCTTTTAAAATTCAAAAAAAACAAAAAAACAAAAAAAAAACAAAAGATGAAAAATAATCATACTAAGATTATACCAAATTAAACTAGCACGTGCAGGAGATGTTTATTAAGCATTTTAAATTAAGTCTCGATTTGATAAATTATTTATAAATAAGTATATTAACAAAACATTCGAAAACATAATATTCTTTATTTATAAACAAAAATATTTTACCAAACTGAGACTAAATTGTGATGGGAAAGAAATGAGTGAACAATTAAGTTATAGTTGTTGTTATTGTTGATGATTTTATGAATGTGTAAAAAAAAGGTAATTTAAGAAATTTGACTTATGAGTTTCCCATTTTTAAAATATTATTTTCTTCAATAAATATTTTTTAAAAATATAATGTTAATTCTTGAATCATATAAGCCTGTGTTTGATCCCATTATTTTAACTCATTTTTTTTTACAGTATTCAATTTTAATCTCATTTTAGTAACAAAAAAATTGTCTTTCATTTTAAACCATACAATATAATATCAATCACTATTGCAAAAAATTTTTGTCAAATAGTGACAATCAAACATAGCCCAAGTTGTTGATTAAACAATTTTATTTTTTTATTTTTTTTAAAAAAAACAATTAGTCCAGAAAAAGTAGAATAACCATTTTTTAGCAACGTTATTTTCGAGTTAATTGTTTCAGTGGCCATTGAACTTTATATGTTATCAAGATTTAGCCACTCAACTCTAATATACTTTCAAGTGGTCATTGAATTTTGAATTGTCTCACCTAGTTGGCCACCAAACTTATATTCTGTTACGATTTAGCCACCAAACTTCAATAAGATTTCAAGTGGTCATCGAACTTTGTATTCTATCATGGATCACCCACCTAACCTTTAATATGATTCCAACCGGCAATTAAAGTTTCAAAATTCTAGTTTTGGAGAGACATGTTCAAGTTTAATTTTGAGGTACTAAATGAGGTCGAAACATTAAGTTCTTAATACCATTTCGAAGTATTCACGGCATACTTTAGTGTACAATTTACAACATAAGAATTGGTTAATTGAGGAGGAAGTTATGACTTGACAAAGTAAGTCACTTGATCGAAAGTTTCAAAAAAATAGTTTTGAGTTGCTTATTTTGACAAGTCATAACTTTCTCCTCTGTTAACCATTTATTGTGTGGTTAATTGTACGCAAAAGTATGCTGTGAGCACTTCGAAATGATACCAAGAACTTGATGTTTCGACCACAATTGGTACCTCGAAATTAAACGTGAACATATCTATCCGAAATTAGAATTTGAAACTTCAGTGACCGGTTGAAAGTATATTAAAGTTGAGTGGGTAATTCGAGATAACATACAAAGTTTGGTGGTCACTTGGAAGCTTATTGAAATTGGGCGGCTAAACTGTGACAACATGTAAAGTTCAATGCTCACTTGAAAGTATATTGAATTTATGTGGTTAAATCGTGACAGTATATAAAATTCGGTGGCTAATGAAACAACTTGTTATTTTCTCGACTGCGACTGTTGAGTACAATCCTATTTGAGGCTTTTGAGCGTTTTGTTCAAAACCTCAAAAGGAGGCGAAGATGGTAGTGCAACATATTTTCAAATTACACATTTCACGCTTTTGTGCTGCTTTGGTTTCTGGCAATAGCAATGGCTTTCTCCTCTTCACACCCAGATTCCCGCACACTTCCTTGTTGTCGGGTACCTTATCATTTTTTCTTTTTCTTCTTTTCTTTTTTTTTTTAATTCCGTTTTCTGCTATCTTCATATGAAAACTTTTGATTTCGTTATTTAATGAATTTGAAAGTATTAGTGAAATTGGGTGTATTCGATTGCCACCGAAAGTTAGGTTTTTTAGTATGTATGTGTATTTTTTTAATTTTTTTTCTTTGACTGCTGAAAAGAAAACTTGCTTATGTTGGCTTGGGGTTTTAGCTTTGTACATCCGAGCCTAGTGTTCAAGGACTCACAGACAGGCGAGAATTTGTTTTGGATTGATTTGCATTAGCAACACGTTCATATACATTAAACATATGATTTTATTTTATTTTTTTGTGGATTAATTTTGCTACAATTAATCAGTGAGAATGAACAAGGCCCATGTGCATATTCCTCTCAGAAGTTTTGCTGCAACAAAACCTGAAATGGCTCGGGTGCAGAAAAAGTAATTATTCTCTAGTGCTGTATAGCTTATTGCTTTTATTGTTACCGTGATAGTATCTTGTTATCTATATTGGTTTTTCAGGAAAAGAAGATTGGATGAAGTATGCCTTGAAAGATTTCAGCAATATAGTCGAACATTCATACAGTCATGGATCTTGCAGGGTAGGTCATATTGATCTTTATTTTTCGACGGTCTTCTAGAGTGCATTGTGCATCAAGATTTGTTCCGTGATTCATTTTTCATATGGAGGGCTTATGAGTAGATTGTCAGTGGTTATTGTAAAAACTCTTGCTTTTCATTATGAAACTAGAAAAATAACTTCATCTTTGAAATGTCCTGCATTTTAAAGGGTAAATGGAAGGGTGAACATCATATTATCATTTTATATATATACTGCATAATGTAACTCTAACTTCTGAAGTTATAATGTTAAGCATATTCTGCCTTTTAAAGTTTTAATGTATCTTTTTTTTCTGGAAAATTGATGGGTGTCTGTGCTATGTTGAATTATCTATTCATACGTTCTTGAAATTTTGCTTACTATCATCCCTACGAAGTTTTGTCTACAGATGATAATGTGTGTCCTCTCATACTTTGTGAGATTTAGGACTTGTAGACTTTCCCTTTTGTTTCACCTTACTTATATTTTAACTTATCTGACAACAGAATGTAGCTCACTTGCTTTGCCTCTTCTTCTTACGGCCTTCTTGTTTTCATTATCAGGGAAAGTATTAGTTGATGGAAAAGTGGTAAGCAAATGTGGAACTCCCATCTCTGACAAAGCAGTTTTGGAGATCAGGGCTGAAGTTCCCAAATATGTATGTAGGTGATTACTCCCTCAAAACGACGTTTGGCTGTATCTTCATTCATGATATTTGTATCTGTATCTGTAGTATATTTGAGAATCCTTTGCAACTTTTTTACTCTTGTACCAATCTATACTGCAGAGCAGGACACAAATTAGAGGCTGCCATAGAACAACTGGAGGTTGATATAGCTGGAAAAGTTGCTTTGGATTCAGGTCTGTCTACTGGAGGATTTACGGATTGCTTGCTTCAGTTTGGTGTATCATTTGTTTATGGTGTTGATGTGGGGTACGGACAGGTAGGCCTTCAAAAGCAAATTCTTGTGATCAAGCTGCTGTTCTAATTTTTTTATTTTTTTTCTCATTAATTCCACAAAATGAAGTGAATAGGAGCTTTCCAGTTTGTTATTTGGAGATGCAATGAAATATTAAAATAGCAGTCATCCATTATAGGTTATATGCAACCCAACCTCCAATTATATCACATTGCTACCACAGCAGCAAAGGGAAATGTCTGCTTACTTTTCCTACTGATAATTGTTGAATTTTTCTCGAGTGAGATTTTCTTGATGATGGATGAATTTATCAGAATTTTGTTGTTTAATTTCACTTTGAATTAGCATTCATCAATAGTTATCAATTTTTTCCACTAAACATGATATTATTAGGCAAGCCAGCATACAAATGCATCAGACTAAATCTACATAAAAAGACAATTCAGAAACATCAACTTATTTAGGTGGGGATATATAAGATACTGGAAAAATATTACTATTTCTGCAATATTTAGCATGGTTGCATGTATGGTTGTTATAACTAATCCAAAAAATCACTTCATAATTTTCTCTATAGGTGGCAGACAAAATCCGTCGTGATGATCGTGTATGTGTTATTGAAAGAACAAACTTAAGATATCTTTCTCAACTCCCGCAAAAGGTTGATCTGGTTACTTTGGACCTCTCTTTTATTTCCATACTAATGGTAAGTTTTCTTGAAGACAGATTTCAACTTGCTGTATTTTTTACTTCATCACATCGTTCCTACATGAAATGATTGTTCTCTGGAAAAGGAGTCATCTTTCGGTATTGCTATATTATTGGGCAAACTGTCAATGTTATAACAATCTCGGGATTGAAGATTCAAGTCTAGCATGTTGCTTATTTTCACTTTGATACTTTTGATTACGAATTTGCAGGTTATGCCTGCCGTAGTCAGCGTGATGAAGGAAGAAGCTACATTAGTTACTTTGATTAAACCTCAATTTGAGGCACGTAGAGGCCAAGTATGCAACTTTTCTTGTTCTTCATTTGTTGCTTTAAGCTTCTCTTGTTCCTGGCCCTCTATGATTATTATAGAATCCATATGACAGTTAAACACGTATGGCTTTGTCAATAGCTAATGAAGAACTTTGTAGCATTTCTAGTATGGTCCATCAACTATTGTCATTGTATGCATGTATGAAATTCTGAATTTCATTCCTTTTCAGGTGGGACGTGGTGGGATTGTGAGAGATCCGTTGGTTCATCAGGAAGTAATGTTTGCTCGACTTCTTATTGCTTCTCCCCCGCCCAACTTCAAATTGTATGCTTGTGAAAACGACAGATTTCAAATATTGCTCTTAACAGCAGACTATTTATTATCCTTATGCTATCTATTTAGTGCTTTAAGCTTTTTGGCTGGCTGCAAATTACATTGAGGATTTGTAATTTCACAGTGCAGCCTGTTTCATCGCTAGTTAGATTTAATGGTGTATTCGCAGTAAAGAAGACAGTGAAAATCTAAATCTAGCAACTTAAAAAAAATTTGGGAGAGACAGAGGAGTTGGTGAGAATCAGATAACTGTAGTCATTGTCTTTGCCAGGAAAATATAAAAAAAATAATCCTTATGTACTTATGATTACAGGTTCTTGAGAAGATCATAAACGGTGTGCAAGATTTTGGATTTCAGTGCAAAGGTTGGATTGAGTCTCCATTGAAGGGAGCTGATGGAAACAAAGAGTTTTTAGCATACTTCAGCCGAACAGCTAAAAGACCTGGAGACATCTCACCTGCTAAGGCAGATATTAGTAACTTGCACAGGGGCTGTCGACAGGATATGATACTGCCAAAATAAAAATGTTGTATAAACAGGATCCTTCTGTCAAAACTGAAGAAATCTTGTCATTTTCATATGGTAGAATATACCATAGCATTTGCATTTGTTTTGACTAGAATTTTAAATTAAGGGGAAAATTTAACATTATGATGTAAAAGGGCCTCAACTGGACTTGTTTTTTTGTTGTAAAACTACCAAAATATAAGACAATAAAATAGAGAGGTAGAGAGAATTCATTCTTGTTAGCTCTTCTAAATGAATTGTTTAGGTCCATATTTATAAAGGTGGATAATGACACAATCGTAATATGTAAAATTTACAGGAGTATAATTGTAATGTCATTCATATATATATATATGTAATTTATAACACTCCCCATTGAATGATATATTAAGCAATTGTCTGTCTCGTTAAAATCTTACTAAGAAAATTCAGTGGGATAAAATTTGAGCGAAGGAAAAAGATTACAGTTGCTCTTACTAATGTTGGCCATAGTCAATCATTGAGTATAATGTTCGAGTAAAACAAACCATATACTGAATCTTGAAGTTTTGAATTGTTGGCTCATTAAAACCTTGTCAATAAAATTCAGTGGGATAAAATTTGAACCAAGGAAAAAGAGTACAGTCACTGTCTCGTTAAAACCTTGTCAGGAAAATCTAGTAGGACAAAACCTGGACGAAGGAAAAAAAGTACATCATGATTCTTCCCTGAAGTGTCCAATCGAGGATTCATGAACTTCTTTGATATCATATTTTGTCTGGAATATGTATATATACAAATCTCCTTGTGTAGTCGATATCATAACATTCTTCATAAAATGTCTATGATTTTCTTCATTTGTTGATATCATTCCAGTATAACAATGTATTGCTGAATTATAGCTCGTCGATAGCTATGATAATGTATCAAAAACTTTTTTAGGAAAACCCTGTGGGACAAAACCTTAGCGAAGGGAAAAAGCGTACATTATTCTTATTAATTCTCATTAATACGCCTCAACTGCTGCCTCATTAAAAACTTTGCTAAGAAAACCTATAGGACAAAACCTCAGTCGAGGGAAAAAGAGTGCAACGCATATTTATTTTTTTCATGAAATATCACAAGTATATTGATGTAATCACGAATCTTTTCATCACACGTATCATCTATAATGAGCTTTATATAAATGGTTCATAACTCATTTATGATGTCATAACATGCTATATTAAGCAATGTTTTACTAATTTACCGATTGCATCTTTCACTTCGGGTGAATAATTAAATGTAGAATTCACTTATGGTGAATAATTAAACATATTCATTTTCATATTCACTTCTGGTGAATAATAAAATATTCACTTTCAAATTCACTTCTAGTGAATAATCAATTTCTCATATGTCATAAATAATACACTCCAATTTCGATTTCAGCATATTATATCATGGAGTCATTTGTATTATTCTATAGTGATACTACACTGGGTATATTGAATATTTTAGTGATTATAGATGTATGTTCTTGCATCTCATAAGCCACAATCTCTGATTTGTCTAAATGTAATAAATCATTGAAATAGATATCAATATATAATCTACAATCATTTTACTTGAAATCCCAACGTACCGCAATCAACTGGTACATCAAAGAATACTCTCAAAGTACCGAGATGAGAATCATACATTTTGATCTCGCTCATTGGTAAATCAAAGAGCTCATGCTAGTGATTTATACTATAGTCTATCCACCGTATGTCATGTCAGTTCTATGAAAAATTTCGCGTGCAACAAGTTGTCTTTTACGATTGTGTAATATTTTTCATTTGCACAAATAACTGCTGGCTTTACTCATTTAACTGTTTGGACTTCAGGTCCTATAACAATAATCCCTACTTTGAGATTTTTATATTTGGCCAAAGTATTATAATTTCATCAACCTCATTTTCATAAGAGGATTATTTATGTATGCATTCGACTTATTTATCGATTCCATTTCATCTCAATATAAACATAACATAGAAAGATCTCTTTATATTTTTATCATTAGGCCTAAATCTCTTATCATTTAACTATGTCAATTTTACTCACTAAGAGTATTTAGTCTCAAATGGATCATTTCAATTATTCAAGAGATATTTGTTTTTGGAATCGATTGTCATTATGCTTCAGACATAATTACGCTTTAAGCTCGATCACTCTTCATGCATGTTATTGTTTAATTTCCCCAAGAATATTGTATTATATCAGTCGACTAAAAATGCCGCAACACATGTCATTCATAATTATGGATATAATCACAATATTATATCTAAGTACGTTTTGTTGGAGTGTATATAGATATCGCACTTCTTATAAATCATAAGTCTTTACAAGCTAATATTTATTTCATCTTATTGACATGTTTGTAGAATATTGCTACATGAGAAATATTTATATTCAAATTGTTCTCATAGCAAATAACTTGAGGCTTTTAATATGCTAAACCATTAACAACATAATGTTCTATTATCTCAACTAATGACTTTGAGATATATTAATGCTATCATTTATCATTTTTCTCATAATATAATTACTTGAGCAAATAATCAATCATTCATTTTCTTAGTGAGATAATCAATTTGCTTTTGATAATAAGCAGCAATGAGAATTTGTTAACCTGAACAATTTTCTGGTTCTTCATTGAATGTCATTTTGCATTCTCAATAAATCTCATTATTGAATTGGAATATAACCAATCATTATAGAACTTCTGGTTCAGCAAGATATTTTACTTGTACATATGTATGAACTTGTGGTTCAATACAGCATTTATTTCATCAGTACCTATTTCTGTATAGTACAAATCAGTATACCTTTATTACTTTTAGTGTACCGAAAAAAATCAGGTACAATATCCAAGAAAATATCTCATATTCTTAATCTTGTCGTCAAATCTTCCCTTATATCGAAAAAGGTAATGACGCGTTATCTCATTGTTCCCACCTTTTCAATAATTTATTCCATTATTTCTTGATGGAATCAATATCACGCGGAGCGCTCCTTTACGCGTTTAAATAATGCATTTAAATAGATCGTTTGGAAAGAAGATTAGATCCATAAAAAAATGGATGTTATATTATCAAATATTCGCAAATATTATTCTAATTTTTCGGTAAATGTTTTGAAAAAGATTTACCGAATTCGACTTGAAAGATTGAGGTTGTTGATGGATCAAGTCATTCCAGAAGATGTTCGTTGGTTGATCGAAGCAAAGGTTCGATTAGCTGGTGAATTACCAAATTCATTTTCTAAGCACATGCCTGGTTTAGGTAAGAGTACTTTCACAAAGAAGCGAAGAGCAAAAAGATTAAACAGTTGTTATAAATGTACTCAATGGATATGTGATGCCCGTTATAAATCAATAAGATATTCATCCAGAAATCGAGATGATAAAATAGATTTCATTAAGGTTGGACTGAGTAAAGAGTCATTGGATGATATTCGATTGACTCTTGAGATGCACCCTTGTGGATATGTGCAGCGTGAGCTCCTTTCTCTATGGACTCAATTCAACGATGATAAAGACAGTTATAGTCTTAAGAATATAATAGCAAAAGATCATGTTTTCCAGGCTATTATAAAAAACGATGTTTTGGCTATTCAGCATTGATACAAGGTAAATCAGTATATTATGTGTATATATTTGCACATATATTTATAAAATATTTTCATGTTTTATTTCTCGAGCATTGATAAAGTGTGATTGAAAAATCACAGAAAATGTAAGCTTTATCAAGAGTAATGTAATTTAGTCAGAAGTAGGTTTTCACTTTTACAAAAGATGAGCAGTAAATAGTGAAGTTTTTCGAGTTTAAAAAGTCAATGATTTTCACAGTGTCAAGCATCCCAAAATATCATTTTCTCATAAGTTTTTTTTCCCCCTTATACTCTCAAAAATGGAAGAACCAAAACTTCGACAGATCAAAACTATCTGTGTATTTTGTGGATCAAAAGTAGGGAAAGGTTTTGGGTATCTAGAAGTAGTAGTGGATCTAGGAAAAAAGTTGGGAGAGAAATGTATCAATCTTGTGTATGGAAGAGGTAACAGTGGATTGATGGGTTGTGTTTCCCAATCTGCTCAAACAGAGTGAGTGAAGGTGATAGGCGTTATACATGTTCCTTTGGTGGATATTGCAGGCAAAACACGAGGGCATGAAGTACAGACATTATCCATCCATGAACGCATAACTTGTATGCTATATGGTTCTGATGCCTTCATAGCCCTGCCCGAAGGTTTTGGTACTTTAGAAGAAATTTTTAATATTACCTCATGGGCTCAATTGGATCTCCATACCAAGCCTATTGGGATTTTAAATGTTAACAATTTATTTGATAGTTTGCTAACATTTCTTGATTATGCTGTGGAACAGTTATTCATCTCTCCATTTTCTAGGAGAATCCTTATTTCTACTCCTACTATCGAGGAACTGCTGGATAAGTTGCAATCATATATTTCAATACAAGATCCAGCAGGAGTTAAGATAGATTGGTCGCAAGGAAGGGGAATCAAGCAAAAATGGAGTCCGGTTAATGCAAACTTAACATTGTAAACCTCAACAAGATTAGGGGTGGTAGAGTACGGAGTATTCTTACTCTTGAGACACACCTCTAATATTGATGAATATTTGAACGTAATCTTGTGAACCTCAAAAGAATTAGGAGTGGTAGAGTACAGAGTATTCTTACTCTTGAGACACACAAAAAGATTAGAGGTGGTAGAGTACGGAGTATTGTTACTCTTGATACACACCCTACTTTTGAGGATCGTAAATATTTCCCCCTTTTGTGTTTTACATTATCTCTTTTCAGTATAACTCTTTTGTACTTCTTCAAGAGCAATAATAATAATATCATTTCAGTATGTTTAGATGATAATCTTTACTTCTTCTGGAGTACATAAATGCTTGTGTAAGAATTTTGATCAAATCTATTTATCTCAATCATATAATATTTATCTCAAAATATTGATGAAATTATTTTCACATTAGTCATATCCGTGCTATCATGTGATATTATCTTATCTTACATCAACATTTTCTTGTTGAATAGTTTATCTGTATTTTCAATACAGATAATGATAACTTCTGGTACCGTTTGATAAAATATTTTTATCAACATTCACCAACCTTTTGGTAATGATAACTTCTGGTATCATTCAATGAAATATCAAATAACAATAATATTGTATATATATTAACAATAATAATATAGGGGTTATACCACCACGTATATATGTTTATAACAACATCTAATATGTTAGAATTAACCAACAACTGAGGTGTTTCTGAAATAATATAAAATATGAATATATGTAAAGTATTCCATGTATTCAATCGATAAACCGACCATATATGCAGTGTCAACATAATGAAATAATTACCTTTCATAAGTGAGCAAGTTATATTTTCAAATCCAGTCAAGGTATTCATAATAGTCCAATTCGTTACGATAATGAGTCATATCCAGTTAAGGTATAAATTCAGTCCATAATAACTCAATCCATCACGGTATGACAATTATTATATTACTTATACCATGTTTAAAAATCTTTAATTTATCTTGTTGATCACATATTAATCGTTAATTTACGATTAATATACTTTTACGTATTACCAAGGGCAAAATAGTCCATATTTTAATATATTGCTCATATGGATAAATCGAAACCGTCAATAGGTTTGAAATTTATTTTAGAATAAACTTACTTTTGGTCCAAAGTTCAAAATCTCGCCGGAATTGCTTTAAAAATAATTTTTACGAAGCCACCACGTTCGACCACTGGAAAATGTCCAAAATGGCACTAAAAAGAAAAGTAAGACCATAGAAAAATAAAAAATGTCGATACGAACAAACTGTCTTTTGACACCGTCGACGGAAAACGCCGCACGCGCCCCCCACACGCCAAGTCGATGTTTGCGTGTGGGCGCCACGCAGCTCACGCGCCTCCGCGCCGTTCTGCCGCCATCTACACGCGCCGGTGCCGGAGAATCGTCTCGCCGTCGTGGTTTCAGATCTGGTTTCCGATCGTTGATTGGATGTTTAGTTTTGCGTAAATCGGTTTTGAAAGTTTCGGATTATACACTTTTTTCACTTTTCTTTTTGCACAACATTGCGACCATGTTTATTTCCTTGTATGAAACTTTTTGAATCATACAAAGATGTAAAGTTTCCATCTTTCTTGAAGTTTTCAGATCTACAATATATGTGTTATTTTTTAAAGCCAAATGTGTTTGATTTAGGAAAGGAAAACATTGATTAATAATAATCGGGTTTCTGATACAGAGGTTCATCATTTAGATGCAACTGTAGAGCATACTTCCGTCGTATTACTCAATTGGCTAGAGACTCGTACTAATAATGTGTTTTAAAACTTCCAAAATATAAGAACAATAAAATAAACAGGTAGAGAGAATAGAGAGAATTCATTCTTGTTAGTACTTCTAAATGAATTGTTTAAGCCCCTATTTATAGGGGTAGACAATGGTACAATCGTAATATGTAAAGTCTATAGGGGTATAATTGTAATGTCATACACACACACGCACATATATATATATATATATATAACATTTTTAATATAATTGTTCTTTGAATAGTTGCCTAGATGTGTCTCTCCATGCAAATTAATAACTGGTGCATATGATTAGCAAATGAAAAATATAATTTATAACATTTTTAATATAATTGTTCTTTGAATAGTTGCCTAGATGTGTCTCTCCTTGCAAATTAATAACTGGTGCATATGATTAGCAAATGAAAAAGGGAAGAAGAAATGCATCAAGAACCTGTACTATGGTGTACGACAAAGGAAATTCTACTAGGAGTTGTGCTACCTGTACAGGGTATGTATATGCAGCTCTCTCAATAGTTACAGTGATGGTCTGTACATGTACAAATAGCATTTTCCTTCTACTTGGGGTGTAAGACGGGATTGATCAGTCAGTCCCGTCATGGCCAACTCATCATTTGTAAATGGGGCTGGTGCCGGTTAAGTTAAAATTAGCTTCAACCTTCACTAGTTCCACAGGGACACAGAGTATACCAAAAATAATATTCGTACCTGACTTTTAGGGTATTTTAGTAACTACCCCTTTTTACATGCCACTCCTACGACTAGATCAGTTTGGTTGGTTTTTACACCTAATTTTGGTGTAATAGCTATATTTCGAACGATTCATCGCCTTTTTTCATAATTGGACGCTAAACTCGTTTCATATAATCATATGATGGAAGTTACAGGTGTATTAAGTGCTGTTTTCAACTTACATGCAATTGCATTTCAAGTGCCCTTCAAGATTCGAAAACTTTTACCATAATATTTTATACATTTTGAGCAACAAAACAATGATAAGAATGGGAAGCAAAAGAAAGTAACCAACAAAGAAAAAACGAAAAATCTGTACTATTTACTAAGTCAGCAATATACCTGACAGTCGTATGCAGAAACCATCAACCTTAAATATACGAGTGTAATCTAACTGGCAAGTAAAAGTTATGACGACTACAGACAATTTCGATAGGGGCGACTCGACCCTATATCTTGTTTTTAACTTTTCTTCAATAGATCTCCTATGTATCTCGAGCAACTATGAGTTCGTCTAGTTGATTGGCGTTGCCATTGTCCGATAACTCCAAAACATCATCTTCCGTGGAGAAATCGTATCGCTGTCCGATAGCTCTCAAAAGCTGGTACACTTCAATCATGGTAGGCCTCTCTTTTGGAGCTGGCAACACACAGCTACAAGCAACCTTAAGAAACTGGAAAAGCTCGCTATCGTAACCTTTCCCGACCAACAACACGTCGATTGCTTCCCGAAGTTCCGAGGCACTGGAGAGTTGGGAAATCCACTCAACTAGATTTCCCTTAAAGCTTTCGGGTGCTTTCGCCACATAAATTGGTTTCTCGCCTGTTACTAACTCGAGAAGAACGACCCCAAAGCTATAGACATCCCCCTTCAGAGTGGCAATCAGTGTTCTTGTATATTCCGGAGCAACATAACCAAAATCCCCGAATTCGCCATTTATAAAAGTACTCAAATGAGTGTCAACAGGATTCATGAGCCTAGCTAGTCCGAAATCGGAAATTTTCGGCTCATAATCCACATCCAGTAAGATGCATTTGGAACTTATATTTCGGTGAATAATACGGGGATTGCAACTGTGGTGCATCCATGCAAATACTTTTGCTGCTCTTATCCCAATTTTAAGCCTCAATGGCCAATCCAAAGGTTTCTCGCCATCATTCACAACATGTAGCTTATCATGGAGGGTACCGTTTGACATGTGCTTATAGACTAAGAGTCTTTCCTTCTTAGTCATGCAAAAGCCGAGAAGCGGAACCAAATTCAGATGCTTTACATTCCCTAAAGTAGCCATCTCAGACACAAATTCTTTCTCTGATTGTTGAGTATCCTGCAATCTCTTCACCATAAGAGACGTGCCATCTTCAAGAAATGCCTTGTAAATTGTCCCTGTTCTTCCTGACCCCATTATATTCTCTTTGCTGAAGTCATTGGTAGCTTTCATGAGGTCACTTAGTTTCATTTTGGAAACCGACTTCTCAAACATGGAAAGCTGAAACAAGAAGATACAGCTATTTGTGATTCGTTCCTTGTATGGAAAAAAAAAATAATCGAATGAAAATTCTTATAAGCAGGCAGTATAAAATTATATAGCTAATAATTGTTATATGTAAAAGCAGAAATTCCAAGAAATTTGTCTATCTTGCCTTGATGCCTTTGGAACCCTTCATACTTTTTGCCCATTTGTTGCCTAGAGGATCACCTTCCTTCTTCTTTCTAGCCACCTTGCGCATATAGAAGAACATGCCAATACACACACACAAAGCAGCAAGAATCAACCCACCAGCAGCCCCCCCAACAATTGGTCCAATGCTGGTTTTCCCTTGGCAAGGTGGCAAGGGATCATTACAAAGTCCTCCATTATTCGCATAGGTCTCTAGAGTAATACTAACATTTTTTGAGAAGCGTGGGACTGGCCCATCCAATCGATTGTTTGACACACTAAATTCCTTGATTCTGCTAAGTAGAGCAAGCTGTGCAGGGATTTGACCTGTTAACTTGTTGTTGTTAAGTTTGAGGACATTCAGGTAAGTGCAATTGGAAAGATCTACAGGAATCTCTCCAGATAACTCGTTGGTAGAAAGATCAAGGCTCGTCAGAAATCCAACTATACGAGAGATGTTATTTGGAATATTTCCTTGAATTTTGTTATTAGAAAGATCTAAACCGGTCATGGACGAACAACCAGCAACACCTAGTGGAAACGTGCCATGAAGTTCCATGTTCCCCAGCTTGATATTCAAGACCTTATTCTCATCCGGATGCCAACAGTCGATCCCAATAAATCTACAGATGAAACCTTCAGTTTTGTTATTGAAATTCCATGTTGCTAAGTAACCCATTGGGTCTGTCAAAGAAGATTTTATGACTTTGAGGCAGTCAACATCACTCTGAGCAGCATAGCTGAAAGATCCACTGCAGAATAACCAAATAGAAATAGCAAAAATCGGGAGAGCTCTAATATTGAAGACCGTCCTCGTGAAGAAAGCATCCATAATCCAAGATAAAACAAGTACGTCAACAAATGGAAATATTATACTAGTCACTGAGTGGCATGCCTCATAAGTTTGGTTGCTGAACAATTTCAACATCAACAAAACCAAAATTAGGGGGTGAATGTAAAGTACTAACAGAGATTATTCCAAACAGTACAGAGATTATTTCAAATAATAGACAAATACAATCAATTGCAAAACAGCTTCATCTATGACCATGGTACCACAAAGAGGCAGAAATATCCCAAGTCTCCAACACTAAAGGGAAATTGTGCAGACAAGAAAGGGTAAGTTTAAGGTGAAGAAAATTTACAAGTTGTTGATAATTTCTTACTTATCTATATCATTCAAAGCTTGATTTTACGAGTTTGAAAGCATGAAAGAAATCAAACGAAATTGATACGGTGAATAATCAGTATTTCATTAGATGAAGAACACATAAGCATTCAATTAGATTTTAGTCAATTAAACAGTATAAAAGCTTCCGTTTCCAACAACATTAAAACCTAATTAGGAGGAAAGGAAAAACTTTGAATAGTGATGAACGAATGCTTAACATGGAGTTAACTTCTTCCTTTTATTAAAATCGTGAAATCAGAATAGAAAAAACCAAAACCCACTTGAGTTAACTCATTATACATCCTTGCAATCACAAATTCACACGATCCAATCATTCAATGAAGAAAAATCAAAGAAA
This sequence comes from Ligustrum vulgare, assembly GCA_963555705.1. Classification (NCBI taxonomy): domain Eukaryota; kingdom Viridiplantae; phylum Streptophyta; class Magnoliopsida; order Lamiales; family Oleaceae; genus Ligustrum; species Ligustrum vulgare. The sequence goes on from OY743180.1 coordinate 5,207,994, forward strand.
CCCACCTCATAGGCCACAAGAGGATCATATCATTCATGCCAACTCAAGGAAAATCATAATAAAAAATCCAACTCTTTGTTCGAGATATTCAAACCCACAAACAAGCAAAAAAACTGCTAAAATAAAACTAATTAGAGATAGAGAGAGGCAGATAGGTAGTTACTTGTGGCATTCGCAATCTTCTTCGATCTTGATATTGAGCGGAGACTTAAGGGTGGACTGGAATTATAAGAAGAATCGATATTTCAATTACTTTTGTTACTGTTGACTGTCTGGTCAAAGAAGGGATGCAATTTTCCACACCTTTTTTTGGTTTCTTCTGCTTTTCATTTTCTTCTTTCCACTGAGGTAAACGGACACAAAGGGAAAAAGGAGATTTTTGAGGGAGAATGCTTTGAACATTTCAATTAGGGGTGGACAAAATAATCGAACCAGACCAGACCAAATCAGAATCAATCCAAACCAAACGGTTTGATTCGGTTCTACATAAAAAAAATAATGATTTGGTTCTTAAAATCAAGAACCATTCGATTTTGGTTCTGGTTCCGGTTCTCTTTCCAGAACCAGAACCAAGAACCAAACTATACATATATATTTTACAAATTAGTGGATATTCATCTCACCAAAAAATTAAAATTATAAATGTGAAATGTACAAAAATGTTATTTAACATACATTTTATCTCATTTCATATTAAACAAAGATTTTAAATCATAAATCTAAATTCTAATTCTAATTCGTTTTTTCTTATTTTCAATTATAAATATGCATTCACACTGCTTTACTTACACTCCTATAACACAACAATCGTTGAACTCCTTAGTTACCATCGACGACAAATTCCATCCCTAACTCACACGGCACCACGGTAGAATGAGACTCAGAACTTCATCATAATCTGTAACTATAAGTCTAAACTGCCTTTATGTTCGATTCTCTAAATTTCAACAGGTCGACGAGCTTCCTTCAGACTAGTTTCTTCTTCTTTGACTTAGAATAACATGTTACTTTTTCTAAATCTTTGTTTTGTTAACTAAAAATTTCATTTTTTATTTAGTAATGATGTAAATGGATTCTAATGAAGAAGCGGATATGAACATGTTTTAATTTACATTTATTATTTAAAAATTCAAGTAATGGTCTCAGAACCAAACCAGACCAAACCAGAACCGAGGGGTTTGGTTCCGGTTTGGTTCCATATCTTTGAAAAAACCAATTGATTCCATTAGTAAAAAACTATCGGTTTACGGTTTGGTTTGGTTCTTCTAGAACCAGAACCAAACCGAACAACGTCCACCCCTAATTTCAATAATGGGAAATACCACTTGTACATGAAGTATGGCTTTAAATAAAAATTGTCAAAATATCATGCCCGATATAAATTACGCATTCATATATAATAAAAAATATTTAGAAAAATAAAACATAAAATTTCGACTTGCACTTTTCTTAATCTATTTAGGCGAAGTGAAGTCAGATATGAACATGTGACTCATTTTGTACTTTAAAATTTTGACTTGATAACTGAAGTCGAGTTATTTGATTTCTAAAAGTTGAAATATTTACAATTTTCAAATCGTGAAATAAAATAAAGAGACTAATAGACATTTACAGAATTAATTTATCGACTCACCGTATAGCATTATAAGAATTTATACTAACTATCTTAATTCAATAATTGATATTTAATATATTAAACAAATATTTCATTTCATTACATGTAAAAAAGCAAATACATTACAACCAAAATTTACCTAACATTTTAAAAAATAAAAAATTGCTCAAACTTTAATTAAATGTTACAATATATTAAACTTACACTTGACAAACTTATACGTAATACGCAATCCTATATTTAAATGAATGTAACAAATAGATAATATGAAATACGAATTTTAATTAAATTTTATTGAACGAATATTACAAATATAATTAACATTATATACAAAAAAATTATCTATACATCTTAATTTATAAATGGGGATTTAACCCACAAGACATAAGACTTTATCACTTATTCGTATAAAATTAATTCTTCAAAAATATTTTTTATTTCAATGTTGATTCTCAACCACACATTCTTTGAAACTCACATTTCATAATTGCACATGTTATTTTGTGCATGTTAAATAAACGTGTTTACCATATTTTATTTTTAAATAGAATGATTTTGTTAACGCCTTCTATTTACAAATTGAACCAAGGGGTTTATCGGATCTTAAAGTTGTAGAAAATTAAATGATTTAATTGAATTTATTTAGAAAGATCAAATATCTATTATTTCTATCAATTTGATAAGAAAAATATTCAAAATTAAAGTCAAAATGAATTTAGGTAAGAAGTGATAGGTATCATTTTAGGATTTAAATGAAATAAATTAAAAAGATTAAATGTTGGAAAAAGTAAAAAGTATAGGTAAAACTTTTATATTTAATATTTAAGACGATTTTACGAATGATATGTTTAGAGTTTGATATCAATTGTTAGCTTATATTAAACTTTTCGTTGGAATCTTGGATTTGACACCCATATTGCATATTTTTCGACTTCAAAATAATGCAATAATTATTTACTACATGCATTAATTGAGCTTTCATAATTCATGTATTAGAATAAATTAATTAAAAAAAAAAGAAATTTCCTAAAATGATAGTTGAAATGAGTGGAAAACTATGTGCGTAAAATGATGACGGTTATCCTATTATTATATATGTATATATGTATATGTGTATAAGAAAATGATTCAAAATTAATCATTTAGGTCAAATTGAATTTAGGTATGAAATGATATGTATCATTTTAGGACTTAAATGACATAATTAAAAAGATTGGATGTTGGAAAAAGTAAAAAGTATAAGTTAAACATTTACATTTAGTATTTAAGACGATTTTACGAATGGTATGTTTAAAGTTTTCTCTCATTTGTTAGTTTGTATTAAACTTTTTGTTGAAATCTTGTACTTGACACCCATATTGTATATTTTTCGGCTTCAAAATAATGCAATAATTATCAAAAGAAAAAAAATAATCTATAATTTGACTTATTATTATTATTATTATTATTATTATTATTATTTGCACAAATCCTTAACTCATTTACTACAAGTATTAATTAAACTTTCCTAATTCATGTATTAAAATGAATTGATAAAAATAAGAAATTTCCTAAAATGCTAAAATGGTAGGTGAAAATAGGCGGAAAATTATGTGCGTAAAATGGTAACGATTATTCTAGTATTATAGATGTATAGATATAGACGTATATAGATTTGATAAGAAAAATATTCATTTAGGTCAAATTGAATTTAGGTAAGAAATGATATGTATCATTTTATTAGATGTTGGAAAAAGTAAAAAGTATAAGTAAAGCTTTTAGATTTAGTATTTAAGACGATTTTACGAATGACATGCTTAGAGTTTGCTCTCATTTGTTAGTTCGTATTAAATTTTTCGTTGAGATCTTAAATTTGACACTCATATTACATATTTTTCGACTTCAAAATAATGCAATAATTATCAAAAGAAAAAAAATTATAATTTGACTTTTTATTGATTTTTTTTACACAAATCCATAAATCATTTACTACATGCATTAATTGAACCTTCTTAATTCATGTATATTAAAATAAATTGATAAAAATAAGAAATTTTCGAAAATGGTAGGTGAAAATGGGCGGAAAACTATGTGCGTAAAATGATGACGATTATTCTATTATTATAGATGTATAGATTAATGGCCCAATTTGTTTGTTTCTTCACTTGTTTAGTCTAGAATACATCACCAATTTGAATCTCTCTATTATTGCCAACACATAATAATGTTTGACTAGATTGTCTCATAATGCTGAACTTGTGAGTCGTGAAACCTGATGTAAATTACAAATTAAGCGCCTCTTGTAGTCGAAAAGGGAAAAATTGTCCTATAGGGCGGGGGCGGAATTTTCTCGCGGTCTAACTAACATAGAGTTTTTTTATAAATTTATTCATTTATTTCAAATGTAATTGAATTAATTCTCAAAAAAAAAAAAATTATATCAATCACCAACATATATAAAGTAAAAAACATGAAAAACATAATCACAATCATATAAGCTTACATTAGCTTTCTTTATTACATATTTGATATCATTCGTCATTCACTTCTAAAAAAATAAATATTAATTAAAAATAGAAAAAGACAATAAATATTTTTGTGAAAAAGTAAAATAAAGAGTTTGTAAAAAAATTTACTCTTTAAATTTAAATATGCTCTCTATTATGTAGAATATGTTCTTTAAATATAAAAAGTCGATTGGATTGGAGATGCTCTTACTAGTAAACCAAGTAAATGTGATTATTACCTTATCCATAAGTAAGTCAATGCGTTGAACGTGACTTAGTGCTTGTTTGGTCCTATTACATTTTTTTAATATTTCCTTCAAAATCATTTTTAATCACACACATCTATGAAACTCATCACTCTTCACATTTTTCAATATTTCTAACCACACATTCTGCTAAAAATCTAATTTTTTTTCATGTAATGACTCGAAAAATTATGATGTACTTAGTTGCACATTATGATGTAATAAAAGTGTTTTAAAATTTATTTAATTATTTTGGAAGTTAAAGAAATAAAAAAAAAGTTTTTAATTAAATGGAAGTTATGAAAAACATATTTAAACGTATACTTGATATCGTCATCTAGCGCAACACTCTCAGTCAAGTTATCTAAAGATCCGTGTCAATTCTTTTTATATCAATAGCTACCTGAAAGGTTAGATGACGTGGGATGAGCATACACTTGCTCAGTGAGAAGATATTATGCACGTTTGTTATTAATGAGTGTCAAATCTCACAAATAATAATATTTTCTTGCTCTCATAAAAATAAATTGTGATAGTTGTGAGTAAGGTCGAATTCACAGGGATTAGTTAGATTTAATTATTCGAGAAAATTAAAACAATAAATTAAAAATAAGGGGGATTTTGAATTTTAAATGTGAATTCAATTTGTAAATAAACAAGTGTGAAATTAAAGTGATGAAAATATCAAATTAAATAAATATCCAGTTCAAGGTATAATCTTAGAATTGATTTATAGAATTGTTCATGGATGCAAAAATAAAATCTTTTACTCATTTTCTAAATTAGTTATGGTCTTTGATACGATCTAACAACCTATTTCTCCTTACTATCTCAATAATCAAGAGACGCTCGTTGATTATTTCCCTAATCAATAAACAACACTAGATACGATATTAGGATTAAATTTACCAATAGCATTAACCTCTATAGAGACGACCAATTCTAACCAACAAATTCACACGTATGATTAATTTAAGTTAGGTTATATATCTTCATAACACGAGTCAAAAATCAATTTATGATCAACTGTGTTATTTATCACTTGTATTAGAAAACCTAAACAATTACGGATTTAGATTTCTAATTGAATAAATATCGTTTTGACAATTAAAACAATGTGCACTTTGTATTAATCAATCAAAACAACAACTTCAATGCAAACAAAAGATATATAAATAGAGAACAAGTATAAGAACTATGAAATTAATTAGATCTCACAATTCTTGAAAAATCAAAACTTCAATTATCCTTGAATTGAAATAATAAATTAGCTATTCATCATCATTTGAATCAGAAACTAAAAAGAAATAATCTTCAATATTGAGAATTATTATTTAAGCTCTTCAGGAGCAATTAATATTCTTCTGGAATATTATAATGTTGTACTATTTTAGAAATAACAATAAATATTTATAATAGTCAATTCCCCGATTAATATTATTCTGGAATATTAATTATAATGTTGTGCTAGAGCAACAACATGATGAATTATTTATTTAAAGGAAAAAGAATTCAACAACAACAACAATAATAATGTATGCATTAAATACACATAAAGAACATTTAAAGAGGATTATATCCACGAAATAGAATCACATTTTAAAACAATATATTGCACAAGCATATAATAATTGATTGAAATTAATGTGTACAACACTACATCAATTGTAATGTGTAAAGAGTATTATGCCGCACAGAAAACAATGATACATATCACACACACACAAAAAAAAAAAAAAATGTGTACAATCAAAGTAATGTTCCACGTGATAACAGAAGTACAAAAATTGATTTGTTGGAAGAATTGTGTAACAAGTGGACAATTCGCAGCAATTAACATAGCAATCAAATTAATTTGAGCAGCCCATGTATCACGATGTAGGTTAAATTAATATAGTGGAAACTGGGCATGAGCAAAATAATGTTTTGTAAGAAAATGATTCCTTAAAGTCTGTCTCTTGATTTCTTAAACAATCAGAATTGCTATTGCACTGGAGCCTCACTTCTGGTTGCTTTGCAATTGTTTTTTGTTGAAATCTTCAACTATCTGGAGCTTTAGTTAGTTAGGTTGTTAATAACCATTTTTGATACCCTTTTGTGCCTATAAATACTTGTATTAGGTCTGTAGAAAGGGGGGGCAACTCGGGAATGAGAGTAAGAGAAAGTGAGATTAGGTAGAGTAGTAAAACTCTTGTAAATCTGATAAAGATCTTTCTGATGATTTCTAGTTTGTAAATCATGTTTAGTCTTGGTAAATAAAGTTTGGGAAGAGGATTTTTTCCTGTTTCAAAATTCATTCTTATGTGTTCCTACTGGTTTTATTCTTTGTTCTGTGTTCTTACTGTTGTGCATTAAGTTCTGCATTAACATCAGACCTAAAGGCAGCCTTCAAAGTCCTAACAATTGATATCAGGGCTTGAAATTTTCTGGCCTGATTTATCTTTTTTGTTTTTTGTTTTGGCTAAACACATTTCTTGTGAAAGAAAGATTCCAGGTCAGAATCTTGATCATATCATGTCAGCATCCAAATTTGAAGTGGAGAAATTTAATGGAAAGAATGATTTCAACCTATGGAGGGAGAAGATGATGGCACATCTTGGTAATCTTGGATTGGAAGAAACATTGAAAGGAAAATCTGGAACTGAGGCTTCAAACTAGGCTGACACCTTAAAGAAGGCAAGAAATACCATCATCTTTAGTCTTTCTGATATAGTTCTAAGGAAGGTAATCAAGGGGAAGACAACCTCTGAAATGTGGAATAAACTGGAAGAGCTCTACTTGACCAAAGCTTTGCCAAATTGGATCTACTTGAAGCACAAGTTCTACAGCTTCAAGATGGATGAATCAAAGTCAATTGATGAGAATATTGATGAGTTTACAAAGATGGTTTCAGATATGGAGAATCTGGAAATCAAGATTGATGAAGAAGATTAAGTCATTTTCTTGTTAAATTCTTTGCCCCCATCCTATGATCATCTAAGAGACACCATAAAATATAGTAAGAAAAATAAAGTGTTCTGAATTTGTCATCAAGAAGGGAACTTTAAGAAGAATTGTCAACAAAGAAACAAGAGGTGGATTAAGCAAGGAAACAACAAGCAAGATGGAGAGTGTGCAAATGCGGTTGAAAGCTATGAAGTTAGTGAAGTGATTGCTATAACGAATGCAAGCCAGACCACTGTGTGGATTATGGACGCAGGTTGTTCATTTCATATGACACCAAGAAAGGAATTTTCCATGGAGTACAAATCAGTTGCTGAAAGTAAAGTACTGATGGCAAATGATAACACTTCACTTGTGAAGTGGTTGGTATTGGTTCTGTCAAGCTAAAATTGTGGGATGGTTCATCTAAGGTCCTAGGTGGAGTAAGGCATGTACCATGCCTTGAACGAAATCTGATCTCATTGGGAGCACTTGAAAAATCTAGTTGTGTGTACAAAGCTCAAGGTGGAGTGTTAAAGGTGATGGAAAATTCGGTGGTAGTCATAAAAGGAGTGCTACAACAAAGCATCTATGTTTTGCAAGGAAGTGGAGTTGAAGGTTTCAATTGCATCTGTAAATTCCCTTCAAGGAATCAAGGTGGAGATTGTAAGAAAATGATTCCTTAAATTCTGTCTCTTGATTCCTCAAACAATCAGAATTGTTGTTGAACTAGAGCCTCATTTCTGGTTGCTTTGCAACTAATTTTGGTTGGAATCTTCAACTATCTGGAGCCTTAGTTAGTTAGGTTGTTAATAACCATTTTTGATATCCTTTTGTGCCTATAAATACTTGTATTAGGTCTGTAGGAACTAGGAAGTGGGTAACTCAGGAATGAAAGTAAGATTAGGAAGAGTGGTAAAACTCTTGTAAATCTGAGTAAATATCTTTCTGATGATTTCTAATTTGTAAATCATGTTTAGTCTTGGTAAATAAAGGCTGGGAAGATGAATTATTCATGTGCATTAAGTTTTGCATTGACATCTGACCTAAAGGCAACCTTCAAAGTCCCAACATGTTTACACAGAGAGCGACTGAAATTCAGTAAATTGAAAAGTTTGAATAATTTTTTTTAATATCTCATTTATTATAAATTAGATCATTTAAGTCCTATAATACTATCAATAATTTGTTAACCAAATTCAATTTAATCATAGATGATTAATTCCAGTTCGAGTTTTTTCTTATCAAATTAAAACAAATTATGAATATACGAATTTTCAAAGTAAATTCAATTAAGTTGCGTTAATTTTTATAACTTAAGATTTCGATCACTTTATTCATAATTTTGCATAATTTTTATTTATTTAATGATTATCTATTTTTTATTATAAACTTAAATAACTACAATATTCGAAATATGTATTACAGATTTTAACAAATAGTTTATACAATTTTTATTAAACAATTGATCGATCATCAATTTATATTAAAATATTAAAATAATAATATAATAATATGAATAAATAAATTGCCAATATCAAGAAATAAAAAAAAAATTCATGCAAAAAAATTTATTAAAATTAATAATTATTTTTTAGGAAAAATACTTGAAATTAATAATTAATGCTTAAAAATCAAAATATACCAAAAAACCTATCTTATATCTCTTTTTGGGAAGAATATGATGAAGAACAATATATAAAAAGAAAAACGTTGGTCCTAAAAAGAATATATATGTAAGTTGTGTCTTCCACATGTATTGTATGAGCTTAATTTTGTAATTCAAAAACTTTTTTTAAAATGAAAATTTTAGTTATTGAATATTAAATCCAAAAATCGAGTTGATATGATTGTGGTACACACGCTAAAACACTTAATTTATAACCTGTTTCTTTGCAAAAATGGTGAAACATTTCATTGGTCCGCAAATTTATTAAAATATTAAAATAATAATTATATGTCGTAAAAAATGATATATTTTTTTAAATTTTATTAACATATTAGCCCATGTTTGACATCCTTTAAATTTTTAACACATTTTTGTATTTTCTCTTTTTAACCACACGTTTATCAATAAATAATATTAGACAAAAAATCAAATGATTCACTACATTTTAACCACATTCTCCTAGAAATCACTATTCAATTCAAATAAGCTCTTTTGAAGCAATATCAAACAGGGGCATAGACAAAATTCTCATTATATATATTTTATTTAGATTATCATTAATATTTTAATTTTATTTTATTGACATATAATTAAATATGAATTTAATTATATTCAATTAAATGCATCGCATTTAAAAAATTTAAAAAAAATTATACAACGGGTCTCTTAGGTTGAATTTCATTTTTTTAATCGCAAATTTTGAGGTAGATTTTCATTTTCGTGCACCGTTAACATTGTTTAATTTGTTACATTCATTAAAATATTGGACCGTATATATTTAATTTGTTGCAATTAATTTATTTTATGTAAATTATAATATTTTGAGAATTATTATTTCTATATTCTTGGTAGTCAAAAACAGTTGGACAAAATTTTTTATTTATCTTATGCAAAAACTTCATTATTTGATTTAAGTTTGCAATTGTTTAAAATATATTTTGTCTATAAAAACTTTTGTGCATTACACAAGTGTGGATAACCACAAATTATATAGACAAATTAGCTCCTGTTTGATATCCATTATTTTAAACTTCAATTTTTAAAAATAATCTACATATTAATTCAAAAAGATTCCTTATTTTTTAACCACACATTCTCAAAAATTTACTATTACGAACCACGTTATGTTGAAGAAATGGATCTCAAATAGGAACATAGTATATAAAGAGGTTTTTCAAAATATATGAGAATTCTAATTCATTTCTACTTTGATTATTTGTTGACAATTTTAATTATTAATCAAAGTAATTTGTGTGTTCAAACTTTTTTTTTTATTTAGAAATGAATTTTACAGTAAAATCATTCATATTATTCTTTCGTGCAAGGGTGTTATACTAGTTAATAATATCACGAAGCGTCTTTGACGCATTAAACCGTGCACCGACTAATCAAAAACCAAAGAGATGGGACAAATATTTAATAACACTGAAAAATAAAGAGTTCCAACTTGTACTTGTAAATGTACATATACAATTTTTAATTTTTTTTCAATATATATACTATAAAATCAACACTTATATTAATTAATAATTACCAAGCATAGCAACTATAGATATGTTACATTTCTTCTATTTTGAGAAGGGTGCCCAGTAGATTCTAAAGAAAACTAGGATTCTTGAAGTAAAGTTATACATTTGTTAGTCTGAGTAATAGTAATTTATGTTGGTGATTCACATGGAAATAATGACGGAGATTGTTAATCAGATTAATGATGACAATATTGTCAATTATGTTGTCGAGAATCACTGACGACGATCATATTGTTGATGATTCTGAATGCTACTAATTATTTTTGAAAGCTTACTCTTGACACACTTCAAAATCAACGTCAACACTCTTTGCACAGACTGAAACTTTATCAAAATTAACCACAAAATAGAGGTATGGGGATTGTTTCTGCGTGCGTGCGAATTATCGAGGAATGAATAAATAAATAAATAAATAAATCTTAATCTTAATCTATATTATATATTAAAGCAGAACAGCCGTCAAAATTTTTCCCGCCCATTTTCAGTTTCTATTTTTGGAATTTTTTTTTTTTTTCAATTGAATTTCCGGAATTGGAAAATGAGTTGTTGACAATTAATGAGACATTTAATGTGGGAAAGTGTGTAATGCATTGTAAATAGGCAAACAGCCGTCAAAATTTTTCCCGCCCATTTTCAGTTTCTATTTTTGGAAATTTTTTTTTTTTTTTCAATTGAATTTCCGAAATTGGAAAATGAGTTGTTGACAATTAATGAGACATTTAATGTGGGAAAGTGTGTAATGCATTGTAAATAGGCACTTGACTACATGTATTGAATGCTAATAGTTTGTCTATATATATATATATATATATATATATATATATATATATATATATATATATATATATATATATATATTATTTTAGGGAACTATATTCATACAACACATTTTTTAAAATTTACACCATAATTTAATTGCGAGATAGATCTTCGGTATTTGTTTAGTTTTGCTTTTATATCCTTAACTTTTTTTAATCGCATTGTTATTTATAACATTCAATTAATTAATAAATTTTATTTCTAATCGCAATTTCTATTCAAATATTCTGCTAATTTGCATTGAAAGGATGTGCAAATATTTTTTTTAACTTTTGTATTAATTATTTATTTTGATTATTTAAAAATATGAGAGATAAATAAGTGTTTTTTTTTTCAATTGAATTTTCGAAATTGGGAAATGACTTGTTGACAATTAATGAGACATTTAATATGGGAAAGTGTGTAATGCATTGTAAATAGGCACTTGATTACATGTATTGAATGCTAATAAGTTGTATATATATATATATATATATATATATATATATATAATATAATATAATATAATATATTATTTTAGGGAACTATATTCATACAACACATTTTTTAAAATTTACACCATAGTTTAATTGCAAGATAGATCTTCGGTGTTTGTTTAGTTTTGCTTTTATATCCTTAACTTTTTTTAATCGCAATAAATTTTATTTCTAATCGCAATTTCTATTCAAATATTCTGCTAATTTGCATTGAAAGGATGTGCAAATATTTTTTTTTTAACTTTTGTATTAATTATTTATTTTGATTATTTAAAAATATGAGAAATAAATAAGTGTTTTTCGCCAACAAAACAAATATATTGAACAAAAATCGTCTCAAAAGACAAGATGTAGAAATTAATAAAGAGTTGATGATAAAAAAATTATAAAAATTTTTAATATAACTATTATAATTTGAAGTAGTTTTATTGTTTGTAAAATTTTAATAATTATTTTAATATAATATTATTTTTTATGCATTTTGTATACTGGATAAATTATGTATAAGTATTAAAAATTAACAAGCACTTATCAAAATTCATATTGTTAAATTGCAACTTCCGTACATCATTTTTGTTTTCCAGTCTAAAATACTTTCCAAAAATTGAAATGCATTAATATTCATCATTAATTGCTTTATAAAAAATAAATTTTATAAAGAAATTAATACATTTGGAAAACTACACATTAACTTTGAAAAACAAAAATAGCTTTACTTTTTCTTACATTATTTGTGCATTAATTAGATTAATATTTTATTAAACTTTAATATTTGTTCTTTTTTGTTTAGTTAAAAATATTAGTGACAAATAAGTCTGTTTACACTTCTTAATAGATTTTTTTTTCCAAGAAAACAATAATTTTTTTTTAGAAAACGGTGACTATTCATTTTTTTAATTATTTGAATTAAACTTGCTTGCATCAACGTAAGAGGTACTGATGATAATTAATAATTTATTGAAACTAAAACTAATTATTATGTCATCACATTGATATACATTTGAATGGTATTATGGAAATCATTTTACATAGTGAAATTAATTACTATGTTATGGATAACGCGTTGACTGCATTTGGTTCCTGTTTGAGACCCATTATTTGGAATAATGTGATTTGGAATAGTAAATTTTTTAGAGAATGTGTAGTTAAAAATTGGAGAATATTTTTGGATTTATGTGTAGATTATTTTATTGGTATAATGTGTGGTTGAAAATGAGTTTTTAAAAAATGAGATTTAAAAATAATAGGTACCAAACAGGGGCTTGATAATGCGTTTAGTGCAATGGGAAATGAAATTGAAATTATTAAGGATGTTCATTTTAATACTTAAAAACCCAACTCCAAACAATGTGCAAATATCTGTTATTTTCAATAAAAAATAATATCAATTTTTTATCGAACAACAACTTCATTTTTTTTTTTGTGAAAAAATGTGGAAAACTTAATAACCATTTACTACTTAAATATATAAATTGATTTTTATTACTCAAAGAAGATATTATAATTTGAAGTAGTTTTATTATTTGTAAAATTTTATTAATTATTTTAATATATTATTTTTTATGCATTTTGTGTACGGGAGAAATCTTAATAAATTATTATTATTATTATTATTATTTTATTATATATATCTATATTATATATTAAACCAGAACAGCCGTAAAAAAAATTTCTCACCCACTGTCACTTATTTTTTTTTTGGAAATCTTCTGTTTTTTTGTGTTTTTTTTTCCTGATTTTCGATACAATTGTTTAACATTAATTATCAACTTGAATATGTATTGGAATAGGTGGAAGACGTGTCATGCCAGTGACTTTTCATTTGTTGATGTTGAATTGATTAATGAGGTGTGGATGGGAAATGGCTTTTCATTTTCCCATTTCATATTAAATGCTCGATGCAATTTTTTGCTGGCCGAACTTAAGTATTAATTAGTATTAATACATTTTTTTGAATAAAACAAATATAAGATTAATTTTAATAATTGTCTAAAAATTATATGATCTAAAATTCTCGGTATAATTTTTTGACCTTCAGTGTTATCCGGTTGCCATGTCATGATAATTGCAAGATTTGCGTAAGTATTATTTTAACTATTTGATTTTATATGTAAAACTATAATGTTATTGGTTAAGAATGAATAATATTTTTTTAATAATTCTTAATTTTAATAGTTTTGTAAAGGTTATATGGTACGATTTTTGCTATAATTTTTTTACTCCAACATTGTCAATTGTTATATCATGATAATTGCTAGATTTATGAAATTGTTATTTTGACCACTTGATTTTATAGGTGAAAATATAATTTTATTGGTCAAATGCAAATATTTTTGGGTTAAGATTCAGCACGCTTTTATAATTATTATGATTCTTATTTTTGAGTGAAAAATTTAAAGCTTAAATACGAGAGGAGAATGCATAAACCATTAGAAATATATTAATACATTCCACACAATCAATATTGTATCCATAATATTAAATAAAAAACATGATACACCATTAAATAAACTACTAAATTTGAATTTTCTTTGAAGTTGACAATAACTCATAAAAATTATTGAAATTAACAATCATTTTTATTGGTCAAATACAAATATTTGCTCTTAAGATTAAACAAAAGCTTATAATTACTGTGATTGATGTTTCTGAAAGAAATTTAGATAAAATGTTAAATACGTGAGGAAATTGCAAAAATTGTGGTTAAAAGCGAATAATATTCTTTTAATCATTCTTAATTTTAATAGTTGTGTGAAAATTATATGGTATACCATTTTCGTTATAATTTTTTTGTCACCAACGTAGCATTTTGTCATATCATGATAATTGCTAAATTTATGTAATTATTATTTTGACTACTTGATTTTATAATTAAAAATATATTTTTATTGGTTAAATACAAATATTTGTGGGTTTAAGATTAAGCACACATTTATAATTATTGTGATTTATATTTTTGAATCAAAATTGGAAAAACATAAATACGAGAGGCATAAATCATGAGAAATAATTGATACATTCCACAATATATTTATATTTGACGAATACTTTAGTATTATTTACCAATGTATTAAGTAAAATACTAAAGTATCCGACAAACATAGCATCCTCAATATCTCACTTATTTTTATTTATGGATTAAAATGGTGTAGTATTGAATTTATAATGCTTATACTAAACTTAAAAGAAAAGTGTTGACATATTTTATTACAAATCAAATTTGTATTTTCAATTGGAAAATTGCATTCGTACAGGGCCTGTACCTGTAGGATTACTCTTTTCAATATACCAAAATTATTCACTAATTTTACAATATATTTTGTACGATACAATATCCGTGCATCGCACGGGTGATGCACTAGTATATATAATAACAACATAGCCGTCACATAAATCCGCACATAGTTTCCCGCCATTTTTACTTGCCATTTTAGGAAACTTTATAATTTTATTAATTATTTTAATAACTAAATTATGAAAGTTCAATTAATGCAAAATTAATTATAGGTGACATGTAATAAATGATTTATTGATTTGTAAAAAATAAAACATCTATAAAAAGGTCAAATGATATATTATTTTTATTCTTTTGATAATTATTGTAATATTTTAAAGTAAAAAAAACATGCAATATAGGTGTCAAATTCAAGATCTTAACGAGAAGTTTAATACAAGCTAACTAATGAGAGCAAATTCTAAATATATCATTCGTAAAATTGTCTTAAATAATAAAAGTAAAAGTTTTACTTATACTTTTTACTTTTTTCAATGTTCAATCTTTTTAATTTATCTCATTTAAGTCATAAATGATATCTATCATTTCTTACCTAAATTCAATTTGACATAAATGATTAATTTCAAATCTTTTTTCTTATCAAATTAAAAGAAATAACAGATATCCAATCTTTCTAAGTAAATTCAATTAAATCATATTAATTTCTACAACTTCAGGTTTCGATAAACACTTTGGTAATTTTGAAATTAATTTTATAAATTTAAAATAACATCGATTTGTAAAATATATACTATAGACTTTAACAATTAATTCATTAAATTCTATAGAAAATAAAATATAAGGTTTTAGCAAATTTATTCTATTTAAAAATAAAATATGGTCAATACATTTATTTAACATGCAAAAAAATAAAAATAAAAAATTTTGTGTAAATGACAATTTTTAATACTTGGTGAAAAATAAAATGTCACGGTGCATTGGAAACTATTGAATAGGAGTATGTTTGATAGAGACTATAGAAATAGTTTTAAATGTGTGATTTGAAGTGAAAGAAAATAGTATAAAAAATAAAATAATTGTCAAATCAATCAATTGAGTCGTAGAAAATTAAAGTTGAAAATTGATTTTCTTTTTTTAGAATGTGTGGTTAAAAAGTAGTATGTGCAATTATGAAAAATTAGTTTTTAAATAATATGCGGTTGTGAATGAACATTAAAAAAAAATTATTTTTGAATAATCAATTCTATATGAATAAATAAACTAAGAAAACTAGAGAATGAACAATTAACTGTTAAAAAAACATACAAGTCATAACTTTATTTTTTACCTTTTTTTTGGTATTTTGATTGTGTATTGAATACACAATTTATGCATTAAAGTAAGAAATCTTATAAGAAAAAATGAAATTACAAATTATTCACAATTTGTGTATGCAAGTTATTTTTTTATTTTATTTTATTTTTTTCATTGTGTTATTTTTATCGGGCATTGTATTTTTACAACTTATTCAATAAATCATTTTAAATTATATATTCCGTGCATCGCACGGGTGCGATTACTAGTATATATAATAATAGTATAGCCGTCAAAAAATCCACACATAGTTTCCCGCCATTTTTCCCTGCTATTTTAGGAAACTTTGTAATTTTATTAATTATTTTAATAATTGAATTAGTAAACTTCAATTAATGCAAAATTAATTATAGGTGACATGTAATAAATGACTTTTTGATTGTAAAAAATAAAAAATCTATAAAAAGATCAAATTGTATATTATTTTTATTCTTTTGATAATTATTGTAATATTTTGAAGTCAAAAAATATGCAATATAGGTGTCAAATTCATGATCTTAACGAGAAGTTCAATACAAGTGAACAAATGAGAGCAAACTCTAAATATATCATTCTTAAAATTGCCAAAATAATAAAGATAAAAGTTTTACTTATACTTTTTTCAATATTCAATCTTTTTAATTTATCTCATCTAAGTCATAAAATGATATTTATCATTTCTTACCTAACTTCAATTTGACATAAATGATTAATTTCAAATCTTTTTTCTTATCAAATTAAAAGAAATAATGATATCCGATCTTTCTAAGTAAATTCAATTGAATCATTTTAATTTCTACAACTTCAGGTTTAGATAAACTCTTTGGTAATTTTGAAATTAATTTTATAAATTTACTCATTTTGTTCATTTATCTATTTTTTAATTTTTATAAATTTAAAATAACATCAATTTGTAAAATACATACTACAGACTTTAACAATTAATTCATTGAATTCTATAGAAAATAAAAATATAAGGTTTTATCAAACTTATTCTATTTAAAAATAAAATATAGTCCATACATT
Organism: Ligustrum vulgare; assembly: GCA_963555705.1. Taxonomy (NCBI): domain Eukaryota; kingdom Viridiplantae; phylum Streptophyta; class Magnoliopsida; order Lamiales; family Oleaceae; genus Ligustrum; species Ligustrum vulgare. The sequence goes on from OY743180.1 coordinate 5,225,348, forward strand.
TATTTAACATGCAAAAAAAATAGTTTTGTGTGTGTGTGTGGCTAACATGGCCATTTTCAATACTTGGTGAAAAATAAAATGTCACATTGTATTTGAAACAATTGAATAGGAGTAAGTTTGATATAAACTATAGAAATTGTTTTAAATGTATGATTGAAAGTGAAAGAAGGTAGTATAAAAATAAAATAATTGTCAAATCAATCAATTGTGTGGTTAAAATTTGATTTTCTTTCTTTAGAACGTGTGGTTAAAAAGTAGTATGTGCAATCTTAATCTTAATATATATAATAATAGTATAGTCGTCAAAAAAACCCACACATAATTTCCCGCCATTTTTCCCTGCTATTTTAGGAAACTTTGTAATTTTATTAATTATTTTAATAATTGAATTAGTAAACTTCAATTAATGCAAAATTAATTATAGGCGACATGTAATAAATGACTTTTTGATTGTAAAAAATAAAAAATCTATAAAAAGATCAAATTGTATATTATTTTTATTCTTTTGATAATTATTGTAATATTTTGAAGTCAAAAAATATGCAATATAGGTGTCAAATTCATGATCTTAACGAGAAGTTCAATACAAGTGAACAAATGAGAGCAAACTCTAAATATATCATTCTTAAAATTGCCAAAATAATAAAGATAAAAGTTTTACTTATACTTTTTACTTTTTTCAATATTCAATCTTTTTAATTTATCTCATCTAAGTCATAAAATGATATTTATCATTTCTTACCTAACTTCAATTTGACATAAATGATTAATTTCAAATCTTTTTTCTTATCAAATTAAAAGAAATAATGATATCCGATCTTTCTAAGTAAATTCAATTGAATCATTTTAATTTCTACAACTTCAGGTTTAGATAAACTCTTTGGTAATTTTGAAATTAATTTTATAAATTTACTCATTTTGTTCATTTATCTATTTTTTAGTTTTTATAAATTTAAAATAACATCAATTTGTAAAATACATACTACAGACTTTAACAATTAATTCATTGAATTCTATAGAAAATAAAAATATAAGGTTTTATCAAACTTATTCTATTTAAAAATAAAATATAGTCCATACATTTATTTAACATGCAAAAAAAATAGTTTTGTGTGTGTGTGTGGCTAACATGGCCATTTTCAATACTTGGTGAAAAATAAAATGTCACATTGTATTTGAAACCATTGAATAGGAGTAAGTTTGATATAAACTATAGAAATTGTTTTAAATGTATGATTGAAAGTGAAAGAAGGTAGTATAAAAATAAAATAATTGTCAAATCAATCAATTGTGTGGTTAAAATTTGAATTTTTTTTTTTTGAATGTGTGGTTAAAAAGTAGTATGTGCAATTGTGAAAAATTAGTTTTTAAATAATATGTGGTTGTGAATGAACATTAAAAAAAATATTTTTGAATAATCAATTTTATATGAATAAATAAACTAAGGAAACTAGATAATGAACAATTAACTGTTAAAAAAAATGCAATTCATAACCTTTTTTTTTTTTTGATATTTTAATTGTATATTGAATATAGAATTTATGCATTAAAGTAAGAAATCTTATAGGGAGAAATGAAATTACAAATTATTCACAATTTGCGTATGCAAGTTATTATTATTATTTTTTTATTGTGTTATTTTTATCGGGTATTGTATTTTTACAATTTATTCAATAAATATTATTTATTCCGTGCATCGCACGGGTGCGATTACTGGTAAATAATAATAATAATAATAATCGCTCCAAAATTGGGAAACTACAGTTCTTCCAAGTACCGTTCTGTACAATTACTCTGTAGCAGCTAATTCCCACCATTTTCCCTGCTTTATCTATCCGAAATCTTAAAGCAAAAAAATACATTAGAACCCATTTTATTCTGCCCCCAAGTACACATCAAAGAAAATCTATCCCTAGAACTTTCAAGAAAACTCACATCAAGAATTGCTCAGAAATCCATGGATTCTGATTATGTTCCTTCAAGCCCAATTCCTATTGTTTCCACTTTCAGTTCCCCATTCGAGGGTTCTCCAAAGGGGAGTGATTCAACAAGAAAACCCCTTAGTTTTTGGCCTGGAATGTACCATTCGCCTGTGACAAACGCTTTATGGGAAACAAGGTCAAAAACATTTGAGAGACTTCTTGATCCCCCACTCGATGCACCCCCACAAAGTGAATTGTTGACAAAAACTCCATCTCAGAGTAAGATGACTATTCTGTATAACTTTTCCACTGATTATATACTGAGAGAGCAGTATAGGGATCCTTGGAATGAGGTCAGAATTGGGAAGTTGCTTGAAGATCTTGATGCTCTTGCTGGAACTATTTCAGTCAAGGTACAATCTTCTGACGAATTTTGGATGTTGTCTTTTATAATCTTTGGAATTATTTTGTGTTTTTTAATATAATATTTGTGTGTGGGTGCTTAAGATATATATGTTTTTTTTGTTACATCTCCAACATTATGGATTTCTTGTTGCTGCCGATGTTGACTTGTCTAAAAGTTTAACACTGTTGTTTAGCTACGTGTTACTTATTTAAATTAGCCTATGTTTGGTACGTTCTCTAAACCAAATTTTAACCACGTATTTTACCTCGAAGGTGACAAATTCTTTGTTTATAAACAAAATACTTACAATACACTATTTCGCGTGCAAGCTAGTTTCAATTTTCACCAAAAGCATCAAACGAATAGCGGCATTATCGGACACGTTTATTTATTTAAGTTTAGTCTTCAACAGCCTGTATTTGGGATAATTCCAGGTCTGATAAATGATAGAAAACAAATGTATAACATTATGTTTTCTTAGTCCTGATGCATTCAACTAAAGTTGGTGCTATGATTCGTGCAAGGACTATTAAAAGTACTAGTTGTGTTATGGTTATAGGAATTGAGATATAATTCAAGATGATAGTTCCATTTTATAATCTTCATTTTCTCGTGTATTAGCATTGTTCCGATGTTGATAGCACGACTAGACCACTCTATATGGTAACTGCTTCTGTTGATAAAATGGTGCTGAAGAAGCCAATCAGCGTCGATGTTGATCTGAAGATAGTTGGTGCGGTGATTTGGGTTGGCCGATCTTCTATTGAAATTCAACTAAAAGTCACTCAGCCACCAACTGGTATTTTCTTCAGAACTAATTGTCTTTCATCACTATAAGAAATTGAACTTAAAGCTCAATTCATACAATTTTCATGATTAGTCCTTTTACATACATATCTGTTCTTTATAATTTCTTGTGAATATTATTATAATGTTGTCTTCTGGATGACTTCTCGATTTTCATGCTCTGCCATATTAACTAGTCTACATGTCATGGACAATCGTCATCAAACTATATTTTTCAAATGCGTTTCTTTAATTTCAATGCACCAGCATCGCTCTCTGCTATTCAAACTTTGTCTAGATCTTAAAGGTCACAGACAATCTAGCGTGTCGGTGTCCGACACTTCCCGACACTCTCTTACACGTGTTGGAGCTACACTCTATACTTTAAAATGAAAAGGGAAGGGAAGAATTGCCGGCAATTAAATAAAAATGATAAATTTGACTTGCAAGTTTGTTTTTATTTGATATGTATATTTTGATACAACAAATATACAATGTTTTGATACAACAAATATACAATGTGTTGTTTGTATATCAGACTAAAACAATAATAAATAAAATATTTTGCTAGTCCTCAACATGCCGTGTTCTAACATTTTGAAAATCACGTATCGGCATGTCTGTGTCGCGTGTCCGTGCAACCCGAAAAACATGTTAGCAGTTTTGTCTTCGTATTTGCCTTATGTTTCATCCAGCAATCCTCGATCTCTCCATATGTTATCTGGTTAACTGATCTGTCTCTTGCACAATTTTTATCAGTCTTTGAATTCCATTACAAGTTGGTTAGAAACTAATTGACACGTGGTAAATCATAAGACTGGTTGTCACTATTGTGGTTCACGCATTAACCAAAGAAGCCTTGCCTCCACAGAGATGACTGATGGCTCAGAATCAGTTGCTCTGACGGCCAACTTCGTTTTCGTGGCACGTGACTACAAGACCGGGAAAGCTGCTCCAATAAATCGACTGAGTCCAGAAACAGAACAGGAAAAAATGCTTTATGAAGCATCAGAAGCAAGAAATAAACTAAGGAAAAGGAAGTTCAAAGAAGACGGAAAGGAAATTGAGAATGGAGAGATGAATAGATTTGAAGAATTACTGGCTGAAGGGCGGGTCTTCTGTGACATGCCATCATTGGCCAATAGAGACAGCATTCTCCTCAGAGATACCCGCCTCGAGAACTCTTTAATTTGTCAGCCACAGCAAAGGAACATTCACAGTCGGATCTTTGGAGGATTTCTGATGCACCGAGCATTCGAATTAGCTTTTTCAACAGCTTATGCTTTTGCCAGCATAATGCCAAGCTTTCTAGAAGTTGATCACGTTGATTTTCTGAAACCAGTGAGTACCTCATTGTAAACTTCTCCTCTGCTTCCTTATGTCAATTTGATTTTGTGATTTGTTGCATCTTGATTTTTAACTTAATCTAAAACAAGAATAAGAGTTAGATACAGATTAGCTTTGGCATCTTTTTATCAATTCAAGTTCCCTGATTAGAAACCAGTGCAGAGAGAACTATATGCTACCTTTTTGGTTCAACTGTCTAAAAGCTGCTGCAATTGTAGTGTAAATATTAGCTGTTAGTAACCCCTCTTCCTCAATTCCTGTCAGAAGGAAACTAATCCAGTGACATTAATGAATTTTCTCCTTGTCTTTTCTTATTTGCTCAGTGTGGTGCAATTTACCAGATGGGCTCTAAAATCGTTATATGCTTTTTATTGCAAATGAGCAGATGAGATCAATAATTTTTTGCATAAATAAAGCTGTGTTCCCTAACATGACATCAATTGTGAACAGCCTGCCTTTTGTCGGTGTTGCAGGTGGATGTCGGAGTTTTCTTGCGTTTCAAATCATGTGTCTTGTACACAGAATCTGAGAACTCGGATCACCCTCTAATACACATTGAAGTCGTTGCACATGTTACAAGGCCTGAACTCAGGTCTAGTGAGGTATGCTCATCTTTACCATATATCATACTACCTCCTCCTCATAAAGATAGATTTGGTTTCTTTTTTTCGTCTGCCGCAAATAGGATTAAGGTGAAGTTCATAGGTGGTCTGCCCCAAATAGGATTAAGGTGAAGTTCATAGGTGATATTGACGTCGCTGTACATGATAATGCTGGTGGGGCTGACATTTAGCCCAAGTTTGGTCCGGGAAGTTTTGACAATTTTCCCCCCAAACTCATTTCGAACCCACGTTTTTATGAGACCACTACTTTCACACTTTTCAACCATACATTCTCTCAAAAATTCAAAATTTCTCCAAAATATCATATACCAAACGGGCCCTTCATTAAAAATGAGGTTGTGTTGTGTCACGGGATTAGTGTATGGACTTTGTAGATGGACTTTTTGGATAATATAGAGAAAAGGACGATTTATGCATATTGCGTATTTCGAGTTCTTCTCTTCCTAGTAAATTTATGCTAATTGAAAAGTTCTAAGACGTCGATCAATTAAAGTCATTTCATGTGAAACTTCGCGTCTCATTTAACATTCTATTGAAGTTCAATTTTCTTTTTAACTGCGACTATTAAGCAATATGAAAGCGTTTATTTTTGTTGCAGGTGTCAAACAGATTTTACTTCACATTCACTGTTCGTCCTGAGGCAAAGGCTATGAACTATGGATATGGAATCAGGAAGGTGGTTCCAGCCACAGAGGAGGAAGCACGCACGATTTTGGCTCGCATTGAAGCTGATTCCCTGTGATCGCTTGCGTATGTATGTGAAAATAAACAACGTTTCACACTCGACTACATTGTTCTACTTGACTCTGCTGGAAAATAAAAAAAGTACTAGGGGCTATAGAATTAATGGAGCTGTTTTTTATAATGATTCTATTTTGAGTTTAAATCTTTGAGAAATTATCTCAAACCATTAGTAAAAATAGTATCCATGTGAATCTTCAAAGTTAAGAAGAATAGCAAGTGTTGTTTTGTTTTGAGCATGTTTGGCAAAGCTTAAAAAGTTTGATTGTTGATTTTAGAGATAATATGATAGGAAAAATAATGGATTTTTGCTAAGTGTTGAATCTGTAACCTAATCTGTAAACAAATATGTGCAACTAGCATGGTTCATCATTTTTTCAAACAAAATCTTCTTTCCATAAATATATCTATTAATTACTTATACTTTATAAGTACAGAACACCAAAAAGAAAAAGAAAATAAACAATTTACATATATCTAAAAAATTGGCAAGCTCCGACACTGGGAAGGGAACCTCCTACTGACCAAATCATAAAGTACATTCTCTAATGGCCAGAAAGCGATGAAAATGTAAAGCGAGCAGTAAGATACTATGCGGGTGTGAACTCCTCATCTGATGAAGTGTCTTGCCCCTTAACAGGGAATCCACCAGAAACTTGTTGTAGCAATGGATTCACAGGAACTGGAAATTTGTGGGCATGACTGACTATTGTTCGTTCATTTATCATTCCAACTTCCTTGCATACCCGATCAAGAACGGTTAAAAAGTCTCTGACGACCATGAAGATTCGAAAAGGATGAGCCTCTTCCATGGCTGAGTTTCCATGGAAGTATTCAGTAATTTCCTTCACTAGAGACAGAGCAACACTTTCTTGGGCTTGAATCTTTATAATCTCTTCCTCTGCTTTTCGCATGAAACTGTTCATAGACTCAGAAAATCTATGGCTGCTAGCTTCCTGCAAATGTATTGCTTCATTTAGTCTTACAATCTCGGCAATGTTCCCAATTCCTTTTGAAAGCTTGGACACTTCACTACTAAGCACATCAGCATCCATTGCAGCAGCTTTCTTCACATTTGAGAGCTCTGAGCTGAGACCTGACACCACTTGAAGGCCAAGCTTCCTGCACTTGGCATCATCATTTACAGATGACTTGTCGTCGTTGTTCCCAGTAGAAAGACGGGCACCTTCACTTCTTATTATCTCCTGAACGACAAAGTGCAAAAGTGTGGTTTTCCCATCAGCTCCTTTGACATCTACGAGCTTGAGCAGTGTGTCTAGCTTAAAGGCATGTGCAGCACCCCGATTTGTTCCAACATTCATGCGATTTCCGGTCTTCAAAACCGCTTCTAGAAGTTTTAGGAACATCCTGCTTGTCCTCAATTCTTCACAAGCTGTCTGTAAAATCAGAAACTTCTTAATGGCCATCACCATTAATAAGGTAAGACACATGCAACAGCAAAACTCATGTTCTATTTCCATTTTCTTGTCTCTATTAGTGAAGAAGCATGCCTTAAAGTGGGTAAAAACTCAAATCAAAACTAACACCGGAATAAAGGAGATACAATTTAGACCTTAAGTGATATGAGTATCTAGCTCCATGAAATACCACAAATAATTAGCTAACAGAATACAGTACTTTGGTTTAAATCTGCTGGAAACAACAATCTTAACACTGGTTTAGTTCAGTCAATTAAGCTCTCAGAAAGTTTTTCGAGTGCTAAGAACCAAAATGTACCAAAGATGTTTCTTCACTAATCTCTGTGTGATGCAGATTTTATTATAACCTTCCTTCAGTTATTTCTTTGATACCATACAATCAAATGAAAACATAATTTCTTTTATAGCAATTAAGCATCTTTAGCCAGTTTATAATTACGAGCGTTGCCAAGGTAGTCAGTCTGGTGCTTATCACCAACTTGCATTCATGTTTTATGGCTCTAAGTTCAAAAATCACAATCATGCATGAAGCTGATGAGGGTATGAAAAGATACCTCCAGAGTGACAAATGACTTTTTGAGGTACTCAATCTCTGAATCAAAATTGGATATGTATAGCATTGCGTCTAGTCTTTTGAATGCATGAGGTATATCAAGAACAGCCTTCAAAAATCTCTCGGCAGCCCCAATCTTGCTTGGAGAATCATCTTTGTATTCTTTTAGTTTACGTTCTTCTTCCTTGGACGGAGCCATCTTCAACAGACTTTCTAGAAGTTCAGTGCCAAGAGTATCTGCATTACCTGTGTTCAAGTGCAACATGTTAGATTTCTAGTACTGTCAAAATTTGATATCGTCAGAACAAGTAAAATGATAAATGCAAGATTTAATCAGAAAGTGGAAAAAAGAACCAATCTAGCATGAGTACTGAGTACTGAACAATTATCTCAAGAGTAGCACAACAGAGAGAAGCAGGAGGTTAAGAAGATTGGTAAGTTACAGCAGTCAAGGACGGAACTCGTGTATAATTAAAGCAAGTTTGAGGATTCCCTAAACCCACAAGGAGGTGAAGACTAAGGCTCTGTAGGTAACACTGTAGCAATTATAAATTGATTTATTTATATATTTTAGGTAGAATATGTGGTTGAAAGATGGAGGGAGAAAATATGCATAGTTAAAAAATAGTTTAGAAAATTTGGTAGTTTATAAATTGATTTATAAATTGTAATGATTGTGTTAAAAAAAGAAGCTAAAGCTACTCATTTGGAAATTAACAACTTTACAAGTGCTGAAAGTGTGTCAAAAGTCATTATCAAGATGCAATTATAAATTGATTTATTTATATATTTTAGGTAGAATGTGTGGTTGAATGATAGAGGGAGAAAATATGTATGGTTAAAAAGTGATTTAGAAAATTGGGTGGTTTATAAATTGATTTATAAATTGTAATGATTGTGTTAAAGAAAAGAAACTAAAGCTACTCATTTGGAAATTAACAACTTTACAAGTGCTGAAGTGTGTCCCAAGTCATTATCAAGATCAAGAAAGAGACCCTGTGACTCAACAATTTTCTACATGGCAGTGCCACACAGAGGAGGAGAAAATGGAAAGAGAAACAAAAGAAAAATATCCCATTATCATAAATGTCACATTCAAAGGTCTAAATCCACAAAAAAAAAAAAAAAAAAAAAAAAAAATAATAATAATAATAATAATAAAAAAATGAAATAAATAATAATAATAATAATAAATTCATTGTTCCAGCCTTCCAGTTCCAGGTGAAGCCAAAAAACATCTCAATCAACATATTTATATTTGAGCATCAATGACAAACATCCGTGATCAATTGATAAAGATCAGCTCATAACAAGAAACACTCCACATGATCTTGAAATACATAAATGAAAACGATAATATAGGGAATCAGGGATACCTTCTAAAAGGGCTTCACAAACTTCCTCTACAGTGACATTGAGCGCCCTCAATAGAATGGCAATGTTTTGCGATTTCTTTGGATCAAGTACCCGATTACCACCGTCTTGGTTAGGCGAGGGGAGAACTGGCCGCTTGGCCATTTCCTTCGGATTTGGATTTGGGGTATTCACAACGAACAATGTCTCGATCATCTCCTCATTCAATCTGCATACAGTTCCAGTTCAAGACATTCATATCGACGAGATTCACTTGACAAAATAAGCAAATGAATTATATAAGAAAATTTTAAAATTTTACTTAAACGAGCTGGATTTGAGTTGATCCCACACCATTTCACGATCAGAGCTCGCTCTTACTTTATCCCAATGCAGTGGCTTCAATTTTGGCTTAGGAGTAGTCTCCTCACTTTTCTCCATGGACTTACTAGAACCTTGCATCTCATTTGAATCAGTTTCTGAAATCCTAGAAGGCAACTGGATTGGAGAAATCGATGGAGGAGTGTCAATTGCAATTGGTCTGAAAGGTGTTATGAGAACAGGTGGCTCCAACACCTGCTTTTTAGCAGGCGGAGTTGGAGTCCTTGGACTCTCCCAGAGTTTACAGAGTGGTGGTGGTGGAGCCTGTGGTGGAACAGAAACAGGTGCAGGAGGTGGCTGTGGAACAGATAGATGAACTGCAGGAGGCGGAGGAGGAGGTGGTGGAGGTGGTATAACAGTCACATTTTGCTGGACAGGGCTAGTGATTCTTACTGGAGACTGCACATTCTGATCCGAAGCATTTGAAATCCTGGGCGAAGATTCTACACTTCTCCTTGAATATCTTTCAGATGATGATGAACTCGGAGGCGACGGCGATGCAGATTCCCTAAGCACCAAACCACTAGAAGCAGGCTCTGACGCCATTGTCGTTTGCATCAGAGCCGGAGCCATCTGAATCTCGATCAAGTCCGGCGACTTGAGCATCGAATTTCTCGGGCTCAAACTAACCGCCGGAGAAACGCTCAAGGAGACGGATCTAGCCGGAGATGCGGAGCCGGAACCAGATACCGATGAAGTGTAAGTGGAAGAAGAATTTGAAGTAGACCCGTTAAAATTACCCACCTCGACAGCTGCAAAAGCCCTTCGGGAAGTCGATCCAGTACCAATAGAGCTTTCCCTGCCATTTAACGATCCTTTGGGAGAGTAAAACTCTTCATCTTCCTCATCTTTATTCGATGCCGCCTCCACATTTCTGTAATTATGCTGGAAACTGTTCGTCTTCAACGGAGGCAACGGGTGTAGCTCCGGCGAGTCCGACTTTCGCGAATTCGAAGCGTTACAATCACTGGTTCTACTTCCACTGTAAACATTGCGCGAATCAATAACACTTCCTCCATGTGAATTAACCAGAGTACCCAGGTAGAGAAACTCCGAACTAGTCTGCGATGGCCTCTGGAGCTTCGGGATATGGTTGTTATTCGGCGTGTGATTAAATCGAACACTGCTGTAATTATCAGATCGTTGGCTTTTCGAGTCATTGGAAGATTGATTTCTCCGCCTGCGGAAGTGGATGAACACAACAAGAGAAACAATGGTGACTGCAGCAAGAACGGCGGCGACGGCAGCAACAATGAGCTTAGAGGAGGCCGATTTAGACTTGGAAGGCTGGGGAAGATTGAGCGAAGAGATATTCGCCGGAAACGAAGCAAATGAAGCCGATGAAGGCGGTGGCGGCGGCGATGGATAGGACGGAAAAAACTGGGTGTTGTTAGGAGTAGTAGCAGTTGAAAAAGGGTATTTAGGAGTTGCGGGGGGTGAGGGCACAGGTGGTTGTGATGGGGGTATGGAATCTTGTGGTTGAAATGGTTGATGTAGAATGCGGCGGTTGTGGGTGTTGCCGGTGGCGGTGGAGGATAAGAACAGGAGAAGGATGAAGAAGGAGGTGGGCATTTTTGTTTTCTTGTGTATAGAGAGAGAAACAGGAGTAAATGTAGCTTGCTGTGTGTGAAATGAAATGAATTGGGTTGTGCTCTCACATTCCACCTTCATCACACTGAAAAAATGACTGATGACAGTGTGAAAAGGTAGAAACAGTAGAGAGAAAAAGTGTGTATCTGTGTGAGAGAGTGAGTGAAGATTAGAGTAATGATGGAGAAGCCTAGAGATTACAATTTGCATGGATGAATACAGCTAACGAGTGACGATATTTGATTCTCTTAATGACGTGTTTGGGTGCACAGTGAATTGGACATTGATGAAACGGTCAATAAAAAAAGTAAATTAGGGTTGGACTCCTAACCTTTTACGCAGTATGATTACAGGTCATCAACCTTCGAAAGTATTTTTTAGGTTCATAGTTTTATTTAAATATGTGACGAAAATTATCAATTTTAATGTTTAATTCTATGCGGATTTCAATCGAAATTGGAGTTAAGTGTAGAGTCAAAGTTCATGGGTCGCATCATGTACGTCTTTGATTACTTAATTGTGCATCAAATCATGTTTTGAAATTAAGCAAACTGATTGATTCGATAAAAAAATAATAAATTGATCCGTTGTACCTTAAACATAAATGAAACATGCATCATTCAAAACAATCAAGCGCTAGTTAGATCAATTATATTTAGTCTTTGTTCGGCGGCCATTAATTTGAAATTGAAATTATTTGGTTAATTTATTTGTGTTTTCTAATTAAAACGTGAGATTAAAAATTGGAGAGAGAAAATATATGTAGTTAAAAAGTTGTATGAAAAATTGTGTAAATTAAATTTTGTAATTTTTCTTGTCTTTTGCCATTTGAATTGTTTAGCCGAACACAACCTCATTTTCACTTTCAAATATCGTTTATTGTTAGGTTTAATTTCAAATAGAACAGTGTCGCGGGATTCACAATTTTTATCAAATATTGAATTATACACGTTACATACTTTTATCAAAATTTATTGATTTCTTTTATGAGAAGTTTTATCGAAGTGGTGAAAACTTTTTAAAAAGGACCGATCCGGAAAGAGAAATTAAAGTGGACAAAATGCTTAGGATTCTTATGTACAAAATGTAATAATAACAAAAATTGCTCTATTCCACCCCATTTTATTGTCAGAGTAACAAGTTTGTCCTTAATGTTTTAAAAAGAGAAAAATGATCATCAACCTTCAATTATAATTACATGATTTGTGCTTAATGATAGAATTCATCCAAAATATCGTGTGACTCTTAACATGTCCAACTTAATGAGACTATATGTTTCTTAACTTGGGACGGTGTAAAAAAAAAAAAATTGAATTGGCATACATTTACATTTGACTCACGAGAGAATTTTTTGAAGATTTAGATAATTCTATTACTGAAAGTGTCAAATAGTAATCAAAATGTTAAAGATCTAAAGATCAACTTGCTTGCTAAATAATCTATTAAAGATAATTTATATAGATTCTCAACATGATCACCACCTCGTCCAATGCTAGAGTCAAACATATTTTTTACAGCGAAAAAAAAAAAAAAAAAAAAAAAAAAAAAAGGACAGTAGAAACTTGCGGTAGTAGCATTAATCAAATAGAGATATTCCTCAATGAAATAAATTAGATTCTTTCTTCCTTAAAACTAACGAAAAAAATGGCCAAAATTTGATTTTACTTTTAAGGGCATAATCTATGAATGTGAAAGATGCAAAGGTCGGTAGTCTCTGTCCCCTCTAATACGTACAGAGCAGTACATACTCATTAATAATAAGTACCCTAATAATATTCCTCTTTTTTCTCGCTTTAAAAGTAAAAACTGCATTTGTTTGCTTATTATAATTTATATGTGCTTTGTTGCTTATCAATTGAAAAATAAGATAAATCATGCAACATGTGAACCTCGATTGGAAAGGTCATGCTAGGATGTGTGGTCGACGTGTTGGGAATATATATCGATCGAACAAGATCTCCAATTAAATGCCTTAAAATGTCAAAGTGATGCTCTTCGGGTTATCAAACCCAAACATCAGTATAAGCACGAGCCGCGAGCGTATGCAAACAAACCGGCATGAGTTGGTGCGAATAAGAAAATTTCTAACACTTTGCCGTCGTGAAAATGATCAACGACGAAAAGATTTACAGCCTGCGGCTTTCAGTCTCTACAATTTTCGAGCGATGCTTATGTATCGGAGCTTTTTAGTAGCAGTCATGATCAAGAACTATTGAGTGTAGGCTCATTAGTACGGCGAGGACTTCAAACCCGGTTAATTTCATGCCCAATTTCTAGTGGCACATCCCATCCCATGCAAAAACCAAGAAAAATGAGACACGCTGAGAGAGAAGCTACATTAAAAAACAAAATTTAGTTCCTTTTCACTCAGTATCTTGTGGCAGCGGATTGTGAAGTTAGGAGTGAGAACTGGGCACCGACACATCAAGACGATTTTTATTATAGTGTGTGTGGGGGGGGGGGGGGTAAACTTGTAATATCATATTTCTCCTATTCCCTTTTTAAGCACCGACATTTTTTGAAATCAATTTTCAGCCACATATTTTATTTGAAAAAACTCAAATTTCTTGTTTATAAATAAAAATCATCTCACTGCACTTTTCTGTTTGGTAAGCTTGTTTATACATTTCACCTGAACCATTTTATAATCACACATATTTCTTCATATCTGTTTTAACAAGATAAATTACCACAAAAACTTAACATTCTTTGTTTATTAACAAAAAAAAGAACTAAACGGAGGCTAATTATTGAATTGTGTAAATTATTGCCTCCGTTTGGTAAACAAGTTTATAAACAATATAATTATAAATCAATTTTTAACCATATATTTTTTCAAACTACTCTCCAACAAAATATTTTACTTCAAAACATTACATTTTTGGCTTAAAAAAATTATAAAACAGAGGCTAATTGGCATGAAAATAGCACTAATTGACAAACATTGAATTGTGTGACAGGTAACCCATATGTTCCTGGCTAACTCATTTGGGAAAATGAGCCACTCGCAGAGGTTTCCAAACAACCTTTCCCGTGTCTTTTCTCTTCTTCTTTGGAATTATTTATTCGTCTCAATTAATTGTACCATTAAAATATAAAAATCTTCTTCTATTAGTTTAATCGAATTCTAGATCCACCCAGTGTGAAACATTTGATATGAAACCTCAAAACTTATCAGAGCATATTAAATTTCAAATAATAATTCGATTAAGATTCATACGAGAACACGAGTTTCAAAATTTAAATTGATCAGCTCAAACAAGCCTCATCTTACGATAAGATGTTAGAAAATAAGGGATAAATACACAAATCATGTGGTTACAATACCATATTTCAAAGATAAAGAAATAAGTTTAAAACTTCAAAAATCAGGTTGTAAATAAAATAATTAATATATTATAAAAATCACCCACCACACCACCCACCCTGCTTCCAATTCAAATCTGTAAACGGTCTGCACCTCCACATCCACATCCACCACCACCAACCACCGCCTCACCACCACCACCACCACCAACCACCGTCATCACCATCACCATCAACCACCACGTCGTCACCGTCGCCACCTCCAACATGACCTTCGACTCATCGTCGCCGCCACCACCACCACCTCCGACATACCACTTCAACCACCAACACCATCTCCGACCTAATGCATCTAGAAGAAGACTGGAACACTTTTGAACATTTGACCTAATGTGCCATCTGGAAGAAGAAGACTGAAACATTTTTGAACATGTGACCTAATGCCATATGTGACTCGTGACCTAAGGCGTCATATGTGACCTGTGACCTAATGCATCAAATGTGACTTGAAACATGTGTAGTGTGACTTGTGACTTAATGCATCAACTGTTATATGTAACCTGAACATTTGAAGCGTGACCCGTGCCTAATGTATCGAATTTTGACATGTAACTTAATTAATCAAATACATCAATTGTAATATATGATCTAATGCATCAAATGTGACTCAATATGTATAGTATGACTTGTGACTTAGTGCATCAAATGGGACTTGTAACCTGAACATTTTGAAGTGTGACTGTGACCTTGTCACATGTGACCTAATTCAGATATAACCTCATTACCATTAGGGGTGGGCAATGGTTGGGTTGGGTCGGTTCTGGCCCAAACCGGACCCGAATCGAGAAACTCAACTTTTGAAATGGTTTGGCACCAACCTGACCAGAGTCGGGTCAGATCGATTTGAATCCATTTGTCCATCTTATCTTAACATTAAAAAATATCTATAATTTCCAATTTTAAACCCCCAAAATTCTCTGATCTTCTTCCCCTTCTCACCCATTCCACTTTCCTCCTCATATGTAAAATAGAAACAAAATTATCTCTCGACCTATTCGATCTCACAACACAAATCCTTGTCAGAGAACTTGATGGGACGATGGCGACGGCATGTTGGGTCAAGGTGGCGGCACGGATTTTCCCAGTTTTTCTCTTCAGTTCAATTTTCAAAAATAAAATATAATTTTGATTCTTTAAAGGATTGAAGATAAATATCTGGACAATAGAGTAGTGGAAATTGTAAAGAGAAAGATAGAGAAATGCAAGTCTTCGTCAGTAGAGTGGATAGACGAAGGAAGACTAGAAGAGATGCAAGATTTTAATTTTAGAGAGAAAGGGTTTCGATTTGTAACTAAACCGTTCAAACTAGGGGTGTAAACGGTTCGGTTTGGGCGATTTTTGATAAATTTTCAAACCAAACCATTTAAAACGGTTTGACATTTTTCCAACCCAACCCAAACCATTTAATTTCCTAAACCAAACCAAACCATTTTTTACGGTTTGGTGCGGGTTCAAACCACGGTTTGCAAACAAAATTAATCAAAAAAACTTTTCAAACCACGGCTAGTCACGAAAATCATGTTAAGAGGCTTTTCGCTAGCATAACATACTAACATACTGTGTTAAAGCTCATAGATAAGTTACACATTAATTAGGAACCAAATATCACGAAAATTATTGTCGAAAAAAAACTGGGTTTGGATTAGCAAAAATGTGTTTCAAATTTAGAATTGGGTTTAATTTTTTTACTGAATCTAGAAAATAGTAAAAAGAATAAAATGCCTTGAACTTAATCACATTCCTAAGCCTTCATTCAAAATGAAGGTAGAATCAAAATGTTTTAAATATCCATTGTCCACAACAATATAGTATGACGATAGTACAAAGAATTTTTCTCAACAAAATGACAAATTATACAAGAATCAAAATGACAAAAATGGGTTTTGCGGGTTGGCGGTTTGAAACGGATTTTGAAAAGTGAAACCTAAACCAAACCATTTGAAAGCGGTTTGGTTTGGGTCAAAACCAAAACGTTGACGGGTTCGCGTGGACCCGAACCAACGGTTTCAAAATTGCGGTTTCAATTCGATTTAGCGGTTTGGCGGTTTAAATTTACAGCCCTAGTTCAAACCCAATTCCAAAACCGACCGGACCCAACCCGATGTTATAATTAAAAGGGAAAAATACATATATATGGTGTTTACTATTCACAATTTCAATTTTAAGATATATCTTAAAAACTTTAAAAAATCAGGTGGTAGTTATAATCATTTAGTTAAATTAACTAATTAAAAGATGTTTTGTTAATTATATAAATTCAGGTCACAACATAATATATATCCAGGTCACAAATAATTTTAGGGTCACAAATTTTCAAAATAGTAGGCCACAAATAATTTCAAGGTCACAAATGATTAAAATAGGAGGTAACAAATTATCAAAATAGTACGTCACAATAACAATATTTTGAAGTCACAAATAATGTCAAGGTCACAAATTTTAAATTAATTGATCTCAAGTTATTTCTTGATCACAATTTATCAAATTGTTAATTCACAATTTTTTAAAATCACAATTATCAAATTATTAAGTCATATTTACTTGATTTCTGAGTCACATCCCATCAATATTAGGTCACATATTTTCTTCAAATCAAATAAAATTTTAGGGTTCATATTTTCTTAAGTCACATCACCACACCGCTACTGGTGCCACGGTGCCACACCGCCGTCGCCATCGCAACCTCTACTCCCCCACTAGATCAAAGAACCACCACTACCACCAGATCGAAGCGTCGAAGCAACACAAGTCCCACTACTGCCGATGCCAACACATAACCACCACAACCACCACCACCACATGGATTGCTGGCATTACCATCTCAATCAACAGACCCCATTTGCAACCCACAAAATCGTCGCACACCAACACCACATATTCATTGCCGCCGCAACAAACCATCACACGCAGGTCGCAACTCGCAAAAGGCATCAATGTTAGATCTGAAATCTGAAAAATGTGTAACTTGGGCAAAACGAGGTTGGGGCTGCGCTGCCATCTTTCAACACGCCGCTCCAAGATCGATGTCGCTGTCTCAAAGTCCGTTGCTTTCCCTTACTTTGAAGTCACCTGCCACATGTCCATCTCATCAGATCCAACACATGTCACAAGTTGGCGAGGGTCTTGCCGTCACCAGCGTCATGCCATCGTGTTGTCTGCGCGGAGGCCTTGCTGTTGTCATGAGATCAACAACATCGAGCACTACCGCCTACAATATCAGTCGGAGAGTGCACCGATTAGAGTAGGAGAGAGAGAGAGAGATGCACCGATTAAGATTAGGAGAGCTAGGTTGGGGTGTGGGAAGAGAGAGAGAGAGGGAGAGAGAGAGAGAGTGTGTATGTGTGTGTAAAATGAGGAAATTAGGGTTTGAGATGGGTAGGTTGGATGAATTTATTTTCATTTAATAATATTATTTTTAATAATTAATTTTTTTATTATAACCTAAAATTTGAAGTTTTCTAAGTTTGACCTTATTTATGAATTTAGATATTTAAAAGTAGAGGTGGATGTAATTTCTACTTATTAAAATCGGTCCAACCAAACCCTACTCAATTCAAGTTGGGTCAGGTCGGGTCGGGTCTTCGATATGCTGTTTTACTGCCCAGCTCTAATCGCCATTGCATAACCACCAACTCGCCACCGCCACCACCAAAACAGACCCCCATCGTCCACCCCACACCATAACGTCGCAAAATACCGCAAGTTCAGACACTCAACCAAGCTAATCAAGCTCCCCAGATCCATTCTCCACACTTTCACAAACAAACGAACAAAATCGAAGAGGATTTCACAGAGGATTGACTCAGTCTCAGCGGAAATCGTCGCTGTCCCTGCCACTAGATATTTTCCCGACACACTTGAAGATTCTCCTCGACGTCACGAGTCCAATGGTGGTGACCGTTTCTCAATTTGAATTTTTGCCTGGCCAGAATTTGGGTTTTTGTCTTCGGTTTTCGCTTTACTTTTCCCGTCAAATCGCCGGCGCCGACCACTGGTTTCTTCCCAACCTCCAAGCGAACGTTCTCCTTCACACCGCAGTTCTGGTGGTGTGATTTTTTAACAGATTGACCGGCCGAAGATTGGAAGTTTGAAAATGGCATACCACATTTTCCTTTCGATTCAACTCTCTTCACTGCACGGTTTCTTCCTTTCTCTTGGTCGGCACTTCTTCCCTGCACTGTTTATGTTCATAGTCAGTGCATTAATTTGCTTCAGCCACAGGTTTTCAGCCGTGCTTCACCGGTCGGTCTTGCTTATGTTGGTCAGTGTTTAGACTGTGCTTTTTGCCTTCACGATTTTTGATCTTTCTTCTGCACAGCCTTTTTCTTCGGTTTACATAGTCACAGCCTTTACCGGATGGGTAATTATATTAACATCACAAAATTTATTTACTAGACCACATTATAATCACATCATAATAAAATATATTTTCAATAAATACACCACAACAAATTTACAATAATACTCATAATCCTATAAAAACTTAATATATATATTATTGTGGTGTACTCATCATCCCAAATTCTCAATATTTCTCCCATTTTTCCTCATCATTGTCACCCATTATTTCCTTAATTGCAATTGATTAGGTTCATATTTTCACGTTACACATTTTTTAATTGATGTTTGATGAATAATTGAAACAATAAGATATTCAATTTCATATAATAATAGTAGGCGGTTGGCTTCTAAATACTTGATACACATTTTTTTTAAATACTAGATGCAATTAGAAATTAGAATCGCTATTTTTTTTAGTTACTAGATGCAACTGAAAACACGATAGGCAGAATGTAGTATGAACACGCAAATATATGTCATTGAAAAACCATAGAATTCGAAAACCGAATATAAAATTTAATTGAAAATCAAATATAATTAAATAACCAAAATTATGGGTGGCATAAAAATATAGGGAACCTTAAATAATAAAAATCTTTCGCTAGCCTAAAGTCCTAAACTTTAACTTATGTTAATATTTGCATGATGTTATTATTTGAAAACTCATATGAAATTATTGTATTAACATCTATTCTAATTAACTTGGTATTGAAAAACAAAAATATAAAATAACAAGAGAACAAGATGATTTAAAAAAATAAACATAGAAAAGATAAGAGAATATTTGAAAGATGTGATGTATATAAAAATTATTTTTATTGAGATAATATTAAAAGGATATGTATATAATTTTATTTATTTCTATTTTTATAAATAATGAAAATACTTTAAATTGTGATGTAAAAAATAAATTTTGTGGTGGCAATATAGCCACCCTTAATATAAAGAAGAAAAGAAAAGAAATTTATTTTAAAGATTGTAGTGTATGTAAAAATAGTGAGAGAAAAATAAAATGATATTTTTGTAATTTCTTTTATGTCTATTTTAGTCAATAAAGAAATTATTTAAAAATGTGGTGTAAGAATTAAGTTTTGTGGTTGCAATATAGCCACCCTTATCGGATTTTGGATTTGAAATAGGTAGGGTGGGTTGAGTGAGTTAAATTAATTTACGGGAAGAATAAGTAGTTAAAAAATACATTTTCAAATCTAAGAAACTTATGAAATTATTACAAAAATCAAGTTTTTTATTTTTTTGAAAAGTAAATAATTAAATGTATTTTATTAATTAAATGCGAAATTAAATATGTTGAAGTCACAAGTATACAATTTATGGCATAGTCACAAACTACCAATTTATAAGTCACAAATTATAAAATAATTTGGTTACGACTTAATTCCAGGTTACAAATAACAAATTTATAGGTTACAACTTATTTTCGATCACAAATCATCAAATTAATAGGTCACAAATTACAAATATTTTAGGTTACAATTTATTTCCTGGTCACAAATCACAAAACTTATGGATCCAACTAATTTCTCGATCACAAATTGTAAAATTATTTGGTCACAACATTTTTTTTTATTTTTTTATCATAAATTAAAAACTTAGAGATCGCTACTCATGTATAAGTCACAAGTTATAAATTTTATCGATCACAACATTTTATCAGTCACAAATTATAAAAATTTCAATCACGAGTAATTTTTTGTCATAATTTTCAAAATTCTTAAGTCACAACTTATTTATCTGTCACATATCTCGATTTTATGTGGTCACAAATATACAATTTATGGTCACAAATATCGATTTTATAAGTCATAACTATTTTCGAGGTCACAATTTCAAATTAATTGATCACGACTTAACAAATTACGAGTCACAGTCATAAATTTTGTCACAATCTTAAATTTTTTTAGGTCACAATCATCTGTAATTAATCACAAATTTCAAATTAAATAATCACAACTTAACAAATGTTGAGTCACAATTAAATTTTTTAGGTCATGACTTATTTATTTAATAATCACAATCACTTCTAATTGGTCACAAACAAGTTACCTACTCCACCCTACCCTATCCTACCCTACTCTACCCTCCCCTCCCCTCCCCTATCCCACCTTACCCTACTCCAACCCAGCTACACATTACAGCCACTGTCATTGTCGTCGCCCGCCACAACCACCACCACCGTCGGTACATCTCACCAACTGCACCAACGCACAAAGACGTCGCCACCAGTAAAAACCATCAGCGACACTTCAACCTTCATCGCACCACCACCTATACGGAATCGACATCACCACACCGCCTCCGCCACCACATTCCAAATGCATCACCACCTCCAACTGCACACAACACAACCACCACAAATCGCACACAGAACACAACCACCAAAAAAAAAAAGAACTACCACCACCAAATATAAACACACCACCCCGTCAAACTACACAACCACAGCTCCGCCAGATCTGTAAGCTCACGATCCGTGAGTGTTGAGCCTCCGTCGCTATAGGAACAAGAGGACAGAGAGATATAGTTGATTGGAGAGGACGACATCGCGGCTCAGTATTGGTCATCGTTGGAGGTTGTGACCATCAACGATTTACAGGCCAATGGATGAGAGAGAGTAGACAGGTTGGAGTCTTGGAGATATGAATTGGGGGAGGGGGATGAAATTGGTTTCTGGTGATTATTAATTAGGTTAGTATAATTTACTTTTAGTAATAAAATATTTGATAAACCAAATTAAAAATGGCCTGATTTGTGTATAAATTGTTTTTAAATCTTATTTTTGAATTGTGTAGTTGAAAAACATGTCCCTATGTAATTTTCACTTAATTTATTTGAATTTAATATTATAATTAACACCTGAGATATGAATTAATTAGTTTAATTCTGTAAACGTGAATTAGTCCAAATATAAACCTGGTGACATGTAATTACCACAGAAAATAAACCACAAGGCCAAGTGTCACGCAGTGAAAATGCTTATCTCCCCATTCGGTTCGGTAAGTCGGCAACAGCTAGGCGGGTGGCCTACTTTACCATGAAGTGCTCTAATGATATGATCATATTGCAGGTATTTCCCTTACATCCTACTCATCAGCGTGCGTGTGGGCCAGTTGTTCTGCCTTGCCGGCCAATGAATGAGAGGTAAGCTACCTAGAGGCGAGAAACCTCAGGAGCTGAACCTGCGATCCGTGAAAGTTGGTATTAGAGCGGTCCCACTTGAATGCGTTGTTGGTTTTGTGGAGATCAATGACATGAATTCTCGCGGAGAAAAGATTTTGGGCCACGGATCGTGTCGGCAAGCTTGCGGAACACGAAGAAGGAAGCTGTTGGGGAATATGAGTGTGCTGGGCAGCGTTGCGCGATTGCTTTCGAAGGAGTTTTGAGGAGCGCATTTTGCAGAGCCTATGAGAAAGTAGTAGGTATGTGCTTCGACATGTGCTGGAGGTGCTGCGGCTGGAGGCTGTCCACCGAAGAACTACTGCTTATGGGGGCAGATGGTGAAGGTTGGTGTCGGAGGCGGTATGTACAAGTTACAGCGGGCAAGTGTGGAAGTACCACCGTGTGAATGCTCGTCCATGAGGGGATGGTGCCGTTTAATTCTGCAATTGATGAGTGCGTGTTGATGCGAAGCTCACTTCCCGCTACGAGGACGTAAGCGGATTCGAATGGGGGAGAATGTCACGCAGTGAAAATGCTTATCTCCCCATTCGGTTCGGCAAGTCGGCAACAGCTAGGCGGGTGACCTACTTTACCATGAAGTGCTCTAATGATATGATCATATTGCAGGTATTTCCCTTACATCCTACTCATCAGAGTGCGTGTGGGCCAGTTGTTCTGCCTTGCCGGCCAATGAATGAGAGGTAAGCTACCTAGAGGCGAGAAACCTCAGGAGCTGAACCTGCGATCCGTGAAACCAGGGCCAGTCATGAATTTTGAAGGGTCCTAAGCGAGCCTCCAACCTCAAAACTTATTAAGGTTCTAAGCCAATTACAAAACTTTTCATTGACAATTTCAAATTTTCAATAATTAATAATTATAAATAATAACTAAATATTAAAAGACTCACTAAATTTTTTACAACATTTTTGACATTTATTATTTGTTTGAGCCCTATTATTTGAAAAATAATATGATTTTGAATAATTTGTTTGAAAGAATATGGATTAAAACTTGTTTGAAAAGTCAAATATTATGAATTTGACTAAAATTGATGGTTAAGATTGAGTGTTTAAAAAACTCGATTTTCAAATAACGGGGCTCAAACAGAGGTTTAATATTTTTATAGATATTCTCACAGCTATCTTTTAACAAATTTTGTATATGAGATTGATATTTATTAGTTAAAAAACACTAAAAATAAAAGAAAAATAAATCTGCAAGTCTAAAGAATTGAACCGTGATCTACCGTATAAGCAAAAATTAAAGTCTATTATTGTACCAATTGTGATAAGCTCAAATTATTATATATTATTCTACTTTTATAATAAATATATGTATGTAAAATAGTGGGTTTGATTTTTTGACTTTGGAGACCTTAATTGATTCGGAGCCCTAAACGACGACCTTGCTTACCTATGCTCAGGAGTCGGGATTGACTGGCTCTCCACGAGGCTGAGCTTGAATCTTCGAAATCATACCAATTTTAATGTCTGAATTTACTTTCACGTCACCATCCGATACATATTAAATCACTTTATTTTAAATTAATAACATAATTAAAAATGGATGGCTAATCAATAACTAAAGTATTTTACTTTTGCCTTAGTGACTCTTTGTGGCCGACAATAATGTTATTATTAGTGATAATAAAAACAAGATTAGTGCACATTCCCTATATTTATTGTAAACGATTTCAAATTATTAAAGAGTTTGACAGTCTTTGTTGGAGAATTACTAGAGATAATTAAACTATGATTATGCACTAAGGATCATCATTATCGAGGGCATTTATATTAATTAAGAAAGTCAGTAGGACAAGGTTTAGCACGAAGTAATACTACTAATTAAGAAAGTCATTAGTGCATGGGTTTCACTTTACTACTTTGTACCATGAAATTTTTTCCAAGGAATCAATTAAATCCAGTTTGGTACAAATTTAATCTAAATTTTAATTTAAATCATAGTCAATAATCATCTCAATAACATATTTTATGGGTTCCTCAACTTTTCAATAACACATTTCATCAATTTTTTTCAAAATCTATTAAAAATCTGTTTTAATCTCCAGCTAAATTTAAAACACACAATTATGTTGTTCGAGATACATTAATCACTCCGTTTATAGAGATTAGTAGTAGTATGTAATTGTTTAATTAATGTTAAACTTTGTTTCATTTAATTAAATAAATTGATAAAAAATTAAGTCAAACTAACGTTCTTTTACGTTTCATCTCACAAGCTAGGCTCTGACCAATTAAAAAAAAAAAAAAATTAATAATTCTGTTACTGTAAGAAGTATATTTGATTGTTGAATTTTGATAAAATGCAAAAATATTTGGAGAGGGAAAATAATAAGATCTTAAAATATACGATTGCCTTTTTCATAACTTTTAATCACATAAAGTTTTTGAATTGATTTGATGGAAAAGAAAATAGTTATTTCATTTTTCATTCAACTTTCTTCACGAACATAATTAAAGGACTATATTTTGAACGTGACTTTTTACCTATATTTTTGGCAAAGGTCTTGTTTGATTTACAAAATTATTCCTAGAATGCTAGAAAAAACTTGAGGAAAGGGTCAGGAAATTCTCGTCTAAAGACCATAATACTTGATCAATCATATATTACTGAACTCGCTCCGTCCCATGAAAATAGATTTGGTTTCCGTTCTCGTCTATTTTTGAAAATATTATTTTCCTTGTTTTTCTTATATACTCATATTCAATATGTCATATTATCAACAAATATGAATTATTTATATTGAAACTATTATTTAACGAATTTATGTACAGATATATTGGAGAAAAATATTATATTTTCATTTATATAATTACATTTTCTTAAACCGCGTGAGTAAAAATAAATCTATCTTGTGAAAGGAAACGGGTATATCTATATATTTTTATGTCTTGTCGTTGGAAATCTTGAGAGGATATTTGATCCCTTTTAAAAGGCGGATCCAAGTAAGTAAAGCAAAAGGTAAAAGGAGGTATAATAAAACTAAGCGGCCGCTCGTCGTCTCATTAAACTT
This sequence comes from Ligustrum vulgare, assembly GCA_963555705.1. Lineage (NCBI taxonomy): Eukaryota > Viridiplantae > Streptophyta > Magnoliopsida > Lamiales > Oleaceae > Ligustrum > Ligustrum vulgare. The sequence continues at coordinate 5,250,407 of OY743180.1, forward strand.
GTTTAATTTGATTTATTTGCTTTTTCTAGGTCCAAATATGTGGTTAAAAATTGGAAGAAAAAAATTGTGTAAATTAAATTGGTCATTTAAGTTCGAATCTACACCCAATAAAAGATGAACCCTTTTATCCATCCATATGCTCAAGAGCCACAATTATCTACGGTTACTGCAAATCTGCTTACTCAAAAGAAGTAAGATCAAAATGGCAGGAATATATCATAATACTTGTAGCCTGTGAAATATGAGAATAAAAAGTGATTTAACCGATAATAAACATAAACATTAGCCAAACATGGCATCTACATTATCAACACATTCATCTGAGTGCATTAAGAACAGTACACGACAGAAATAAACATAACTACATAATAATAAGGGGATAAATAACAGTTAAGCGAGCTCATTTGGCATAACTTTTGCTTTAGTAAGAGCTTGAAAAAGTTACCTTAATTTTTGTTTGAAAACTTCCTACTTCAAGAAATCACACTTTCTAACTAGTAGAAGCACTTAGAATAATAATATAATAATAAAAAATAAATCAAATGGGTAAAAAACAGTTTTCGGGTCTAAAAAGCAGCTTTTGGCTTTCTCAAAACTCATCCCAAATGGGCCCTAAACATGACTTGTAACAATAGAAGATGAAGAAATGGTGATCATAAATGCAAAAACATACACAGGATTCAAGCTCGAAGAAAATGCAAGCAGAAGCAACTTACATTCCTATCTAACTTCAGAAGATGACAAGAGAAGCATTCCTTAAATAACAGAAGTAGAATGCCAACACTGGACTTCATAAACACCTCACATTAAAGACAAAAGATACTCAAATTCATTCCCTTATTGTATTGATTTGATGTCCAAATGACTGCTAGATTACATTTATTCCTACAATAAAATTGAGCGAGTTATTTCTACACCTGATCAATCATATAATACACGACCATTTCCCTCAGGCAAGGTTTCCAGGTAGGGGGGGGAGGAGGGGGGGAACAAATTAAAATTACAAATTCCATGTTGCAAGCTAACTATGCTAGTTGTAAGACTTCAATCTAGATTTCTGAAAGGGGAGAAATAATCAAAATTAATTAAGTGACAAGATATCCAATGCATAACGGAAAACCGACAAAATAGATTAAAATTTTCAATGTCACGTCCAATACACAAGTCCTTGTTCTAATACAATGAAGTTCATATTGAGCAATTGTACCTTGGATTAAATTTTACTCAGCAAGTGAATTCAGCTTCTTGGCAAACTTTAGGAAGTTCGTCAAAAGTTCTGCATAAAAGAAATGCAAACATAGGACATAACTTGCAAGGTGACCGACTCTTTAACCTTTAATATCATCAAATGGTAAGGGAGGGCGGAAACAAAGAAGGTTGCAAATTTCTGGCATTAACTATCAGCAAATCCCAGACAGGCAACTTCAAAAATTAAAAATTATAAAGCACACAAACAAAGCAGGAATGGACTTTAGGCAATACCGAGCAGCAGCACTTCAACCACTGAAATAGCAGCTAATTATTACTTTCTCAGTTTTACAAGTAAGTTGGTCCAGCCTTCAAAATATTGTTATCTTAATAACATATCCATTCCCAGACATTAAAGTCGGTCTAGCCTCCGCAGCTTCACTTAAAATATGCATGAGTACTGGAACTAGCCCCACGAGATTCCCAGACATGTTCATGATAAAAGATCACAAAAATTGGAAACAGACAGTTATAGAATCACAAAGAATGAAGAGTTTAGATGTTAATGAAAATATTGTTATCTTAATAACATGTCCATTCCCAGACATTAAAGTCGGTCTAGCCTCTGCAGCTTCACTTAAAATATGCATGAGTACTGGAACTAGCCCCACGAGATTCCCAGACATGTTCATGATAAAAGATCACAAAAATTGGAAACAGACAGTTATAGAATCACAAAGAATGAAGAGTTTAGATGTTAATGGGACATGATGTGTACCCACGAGTCTGAAAATAGTAATTTAAGAACTAAAGGGTGCAAAAAATGAGAACTTAAGGAGGACCAAATCACATATAAATATAGCAAAATGGGTGCTGCATTGAGTAAAACACATAAATGTAGTCACAAAACTTCCTATGATTTCCATAAAAAAATCAAGAAGCAAATGGAGGAAAACAAATAAAACTTAGAAATGAATGGTAGAAATTGTCCAAGGAAACACGTGATCATGACAAAAAGTAAGCAAAATCGTAGTAGGTCCTCAATATAAAACGTCTCCTAAAATATTCCAAGATCAGGAAATAAATAAATACAACAGGTCCTCAATATTAAAAATTCTCCTAAAATGTTCCAAGATCGGGAAATAAATAAATACAACAGTACATCTTATTGAAAGGCTAATACCTATCCAAAAGAACCACAAACAAAAAGAGCCAATGTATTGTATCACAAACAAAAGAAAACTGTAGTAAAAGATTGCAAAATGCCCAAACTAGACATGGTCCCCAAAAATCTTTGTTTCTCCTTGTTCCTTAGCCTGAAATGAATAAGCCCATGCACCATGTTTGATGTACAGCACTACAAGAATGGAGAGGCAAAACTCTAGCTTCTATTTCTTAACATTGTCCAATCCACTTTTGAGTGCAAAGTTGAGGCAAAGAGACCTCAATATGTGGTGCATTCTTCTAGGCCTTGCGGCACGGACTTTTTCTTGGGAAAATTTATTTGACTTGAAATATCTTTATTTGGGAAAGAGGAAGGGGCTTTATTTGTGTAAGAGCAAGGGGCCAAATTTGGTATTGATAAATGCAGTCAGACAACAAATTACTATTACTAAAAGATCATTCAGTCCGTGTTGGAGAGTTAAGAGAACATGCTAAGGGATGAGAAAGTGTCAGACAACACCCAGAGATAGAGAGAGAAACCAAAACCCACATAAGTAACTGCATTTGCTGTTGGTAAATACACTTCAAAGTCAGAAAAGGACTAATAAATCAGACTAATATAGAATTCATAACTTCCCTAATAATCACCTTCTCAAAGTCATGTTAGGGATGCCACCCTACCAAATTATTCTTCATCATCGATAAAGAAGCACACAGAATAATCTTAAGAGGAGCATTTGCAGATCAAGAATTTAGAAGGAAAAAAAAATCTTTAGTAATAAATTAAGCGCATTGAACACAATCATACAGAAACTAGACTTCTTGGTTGAAAGAGATACTACCACAACCTCTTTTCTATTTCGGTAAAGATGAGAAGTTACTTTGTACCAATATCCACGAACACATACGTGAATTCATATAAATCTACTAGACACTTCTAAGTTAACTCCTAAAGTAGAATCTCGAATCATTAACAAGAAAAATTGAGATGAAAATGGGAGAAACTAAGATTTCACTAAGAGCTGATTCTGTACCTTGGATAATTAGACAAGTGTATAAATGATCCCTCACGTTCACAAGTGCAACATCTGCCAACAAAAGAAAGATTGTGTGCAACTTTTCAGCCTGCTAGCTTTACAGCACCCATCTCGTCAATCTTTGAGCTCTTGTGCTGCATCAATTTAGTGTGAAAAGATGGCATGATTGGGGAAAGAGTAGGAGCATGACATAATTTTACATAATCAAAAAATGAAATAAATTCTTCAATATATCGCAGGACTAACAAAATGATTTAAGAATGATGGAATCAGATCGATTGCTTCTTTGTTACCTTACTTTTCTTGTGTTTATGCACATCATTGGTATCATCATCCCCATCATGCTTCCTCTTCTGAAAATTACAGAACATGTACGTGTTTAGACAGTTCACCGATTGAAAATCCATAGATGGTTTTAGAAATGTAGAAAGTGTGGTTACAGGCACTGATTTTCATAGAAGACTACAGTTGGACCAAATCATTCTGAAATTCCCTGTCAATTCAGTCTAAAAAGTATCAATAGGTCTGTGTCATCAGTCGTCGCCTAATGTAGCATTTACAAAAGACCAGAAAATTGCAGATTTGTGAACTTCAATAACAGGCAAAAGTGCTATAGCACATGATAATAAATTTCATTCAAAATACGTGCATATTGCTAAAAGCTTTGAAGTTATTTGCTTTTGCAAGGCAAAGCAGTTGTAAACATAATTTTCAAACCTTCTCATGATGTTTCTTCGAGTGCTCGGCGCCAGAATCATGATGGCCACTTCTATCTTTCTTCTTCTCCTTGTCCTTGTCTTCACTTCGATCTTTATGACGATGTTTGTGCTTCTTGTGCTCTTTATCTTTCTCCTTGTCTTTATCCTTGTGCTTTTTATGCTTTTTTTCCTTGTCTTTAAACTCACTTTTAGTTTTCCCAGCAATTGTAGGAGTACCCTTCTCAGACTGAAGACAAATGACTTAAAAATCAATCTCCCACTCATGGCATAGCATATGGTAAAAGAATTGGCAAAATAAAAGGAAATCCAGTTCAGCACCCTATATTTTGAACAAGTTAACCGTCATTAAGTAGCCAAATCAAATCAACTCTAATGGCAGCAAATTTCTTACTAGAGGTAGATCAATGCGAGCCGTCTCCCGAAGTTGAAATGCTTCCCTGAGATCATCCAAGTCAAATGGTTGTATCCGTACATTACTCTCCCTTGGTAAGGACGTATCCTGAATAAGCTGACTTAATTGCATCCCTTCCCCTTTTCTGATTTCTGTGTCTCCAACAACATTATGAAGATAGTGTGTGTCTGAAACTGACACAGGAAGTGACTTCTTGCAGAAGAAATCATGGTGAGGTAACAACTTGTAATGACTAATAAGATCCACAGCCCCTGTAAGTTCTCTAGGCCCTAATTTCAAGAACAGAACCAAGTCAATTGGACGAAAACTGAGTTGGGGAGAGAGGTAGGTTAATGAAATTTCTGTTACTTGATGTCCGCTGTCTCTTTGTTTGAACCATAATTATATCTCAGGGAAGATAATTGTTTCATGACACATTTTATTATCCCACTAAAAATATTTAGTCCCACCAAACTACCTCAACCCTCCCTACATATGCCTCCAAAATTATCTTCCATATTTGAGGACAAATGGTTCGAATAAGGCACTAGTAGTGTCTCGCCAGTTGGTTCTAAATCACAGAATAAACCAATTTTTGGTTCTTATTTTTATTTCATTATTCAACTTGAAGAGAGGTCCACCCACTTAACAAATACATTGTTTACTTTATTTCCAGAAACACTTTCATCATAAGGATCATCATCTCACACCAAATGATATAAGAAAACATATATAAAATAATGCAGGCTGAGTAAAAGTAAATGTGATACCCCCAACCACATCGGAGTAAGATCATTAAAGCACATTCAAAGATATGGATGGAGTCTCTTTGAAAATAAATAAATAAATATATGTTATAAAGTTTCAAACAACTCGAACTGTATAAATGTCCTAAGAGTCAGATAAAGTGTATACACATTTCCTGTCTGAAATTTGAATATTCGTACCTCTTCCAAACGTCTTGCTATCACGATCCATTTATCAGCATCTAATACACAAGTAGCACATTAATGCCTGGGATTTTACACAAACGAGTTAAACAGTCAACAACTGATTAACTGAAGCACTGTCTGTGCTTTGAATTTTACATTTCAAATAACAGCGTCTCATCAATAAAGAAAATAAGGGAAACCCATTAAAAACATATAATCAATCAACAATTCAACACATTGCATTGAGATAGAAATGATGGAAGCAAAGGAAGAGAGGAGGAGTTCAAAAAAGAGAAAATAAGCAGACCATCGGTTGCAGACCCAAACCATATAGGAAGACAAATGAACAAGAGTGAACATCAAGCCTCAAGGTCAACTGTATTTGAAGCAAAAGTAAAGATAGCTAGCAAGAGCACTTTTGTTTCTAGATCTTCTCTCTGTTATTATCACAAAAAGTAGTGTTCTAGAACTAGAAAAGTAGTGTTCGAGAACTAGCAAAATACTGAGAATATTTCACTAAAATTTTAACCATATTATTGAAGTGCGTGTTTGGGAAGTGAGAAGCCCCCATTTGGATACAATTTATAAATTGGTTTATAACTTCAATTAGAGTTGACTATTAATTTCAATTTTCGACAACACATACATAACTACTGTTCATCATTCACACATTCGTGGGATCCACTACTATTCATCTTATTTTTCCTATTTATGTAACATTTATAAATTTGCCAACGGGAGACTAAAATATAATATAGGCCGGTCAAACATGCTTTTTAACCACAAATTTTCATAGGACCCACAGCTGCTAACTATACAGAGTTAATTGTCCCAATGATCACTAAATATATGTTCATGTCTTCAATCGATCACTGAACTCTAAAGTGTCAAGTTTTGATCACTGAACTTATGTAAACGTCCTTGACTAGTCATTGAACTTTTATAATGTCGAGTTTTGATCACTAAATTATGGGTTAATTGTCCTAATAATCACTGAACTTGTGTAAATGTCGAATTTGATCACTAAACTTATCATAATGGTGAAAATTAGTCATTGACTTAACTTTCGTAAAAGAATTGACGGCATGGCAGACGAAATGCCCGCCGCTTCAACCGCTAATCACGGCTCACCAAATTGCTAAGTAAAATTTTTAAGAACGTCTTCGATTGGTCACTAAATTTTTAAAAACATTTTGGACGGTTGATTTGTTGTATACAACTGATAATTTGAAAGAGCATTAATAAATTTTCAAATCAGTCGTGTCATCTTTACAAGTTCAGTGACCAAAACTCGATCAACTTAAAGTTTAGTGAACAATCGAAAATGTTTTAAAAGTTTAGTAACAAATCGATGACCTTTTTAAAGCTTTTTTACGTTGTAATTTTGTGTGTTGTAATTGACCGGTTGAAGGTGATGTGACGTGTACATTCCGTCTACCACATCATCAATTCTGTTACGAAAATTAAGTCGGACTAATGTCTACCATTTTATAAGTTTAGTTATCAAAACTCGACGTTTACATAAGTTAAGTGATTATTGGGACAATTAACCTAGTTTAGTGATCAAAACTCGACATTTTCGGTGACCAATCGAAGACATAAACATAGTTCAGTGATTATTGAGATAATTAAATAATAATTTCAGTGATCAAAACTCAACACTTTAAAGTTCAGTGATCGATCGAAGACATGAGCATAAGTTCATTGATCAATGAGACAATTAACTCCACTATATATTATCCACAATTTCCGTAGGAACAACTTGTAATCACTTAAATTCCCATTTAACCACTTCATAAACATGCACTAAAACTCAATTAAAATGCAACAAAATTTTAAATATTTACCACATAGTCCTTGAAACTCCAACTGATCTTGTCATGTAGCATAACAAAAGATATACCATACCATCGCAGCAAAATTCCTAAACTTAACAATCAAAAAACTAGGCTTCACATGATGTAATACACGATCATCATTATTGATGGACCCTCAAGCATTCTTTAAAATATATATTTATATATATTGTTTACTCAACCTGATTCAGTCCAAGTTCTAAGTCATTGTTCACTTAGAAGTTAAAATTATTTGATCTGCTACATATGTCAAATTAAGCACGATGAAAACAAAGTTGTAACTTCTAAGGTATGGTGTACTCTTGAATGAAGAGTAAACATTTTTACTTAAAAAAGGAATAACAAATAAGTTCAACCTATTTGTATTAATCACCATATATGTTAAGCTCCCAGCAAGCACCACACAAGAAAGAAATACAAGGGTCATGGACTAATGACAACAAATTTTGGGCATAAACTACAATTATACAAAAAAACAACTCTCAATTCAAATAAGAAATACAAAATATAACAAAATCAAAGAGAACAAAGATATAAGGTAATTAAAGCACGAATGAATTTTTGGGATCGGGTAATAAATAAGTGCATTCAAAAGTTAATGACACAAGCAAGGGTGAATAGTATGGTCAATACTAGTTACGAAGCAAGGGACATTGTTCATTAGATCATTAAGTTATTTATTACAATTTTAGTATTTTGGGCTTGGTTGTTAATGACATTACTATTACGATAAAATGCAAAGTAAGTGATGTAAAACCTAAAATTGACACGAGGTGAAAACAAAAAATTAACAGGCATTGACCAAATTTTGTTTACTTTTTTCCTCATTAAGCACTGTTAGATTACAAGTAGTATTACAATCGATGTATGACATTCCTTCCACAATGAAATTGTCATTTTGTTTATCCAAGCTCTTCCAAAAATCTATTCAGATAGCTTGACAAAAATTGCCCCCTGGCCCTTTATTTTATGTTCCCTTGCATTTTGAGTGGGTTCAAAATAAGTTCATTTCCCAAAAATTTTGCACTTCATACATATTGATAATCTTTATACAAGCTTGGTGGAAGCATTGTAGGTCTATCAGTGATCAACACTCAATACACTCGTTTTGGCACATTTAGCTCACAGGGGAGACCCCTGAAATCTGCACTTGGACACTACAACTATTTAATTGCAACGAGACTTCTTTTAGTGGGCCTTCCACTTCCCGAAAAATGTATAGAATTCCATTTTCCCCTTAAATTCATAACCTAATTGCCAAGCTTCAACAATTAGCACTGGACCAGTTTCCCAAAACTACCAAAATGCCAATCTTCAAAGTTCAACCTATGTTTACATAAACATTCTGTGCACCTAATCCTCGGGTGCAAACAGTTTCACCTCGTTGACAGCATAACAAAAACTCAATAGCAAAAAAAGCTCATAAAAGACAATAAGAATGGCAAACAGATTTTTATTCATACATATATATATTTTTTTTTTTTTTGTCACGGTAGATCTAAAATTAAACGCTCTGCGACCATCTCAGATAAGTTATTTGATCTTCTATGATATACCTCTCCCTCCTCTAACCTGTTCTAAGACGAACACATTCCTTGTGTAAGTGAGAACTTTTTTAGCTAGACGCAAAATATAGCCCCCATTTGATTTTCATTATTTCAAAACCATGGTTTTCTCTCTCTTTTTTTAAAACCACACATCTATTAATAAAATAATATTGCACAAAAATCCAAAATAGATTCTCTACTTTTTAACAACACATTCTCTCAATTATTCAAAACCGCAAAAACTCTTTTTAAACCAAATATGGATAAATTATCATTCTCTTGGTTTTCTCAGTTAGTGACACTCCACTTGGTAGGTCACATCCTCGTATCTGGAGTTAACTATACCATTATAGCCACACATCCATCTTAACAACTTATTTTTACTAAACATAACTAATATGGTGCCTATAGTAGGTACCATAACACCCCCTCCCCCCCCCCCCAACCTACCACTTGGCAGGTAGGGTATTGGTGCAAATTTGGAGGGGTGGAGTTTAAACAAATACAGGGGGTGTGCTAATGTGGGGGACAAATCCCCCCGTAGGGGGGTAAACCTCATGGTGCCCACCATGGGCACCATACCAGTTCTGTTCTACTAAAATCATCTTATTGATATTTCCAACATTGTGTGCCTTAAAGCATTGTTTCTCTAATAACCATTCTATAAAACTTGACCAGCCAGACCAAGAAACCTTAGACTAGCCATGAATCAGGAATTTAATTCAACTACAAAAGAGGAAAATGTGTAATATAAAATTTAGACAGAAATAACCACGCAGACCCCGCCCCCCACCCCAACAACACAACTGGTTGTCATGAGATATAAATCCAAAATTCATAGTAAAGATAAAAACACCAAAACAATTCGAAGCCAGAAAACCTAATAATCTGAGTAAACCCCTATTGGCATAGTGCCGTATATAGTCAGGAAAAAGAGAAACCCTAAGAAAATTTTAAAAAATGCCAATCCTCAATTGTTGCCGAACCAATCCGATAAAACAGATACGAACATCATAAAAATGGTTTTGACGGTTGTACCTTCAAGATTTGGTAGATTCTGTGGCTTCAGCTGATCAGCAAAGATTTCGGAGATTCTTTTTTCGTTATCGCCGCCTAATAGCCCAATAAAAAAGCTAGTATTTTTGTCTCAGTTTCAAGATATGAATTTTCTATTTTGGAAACTGCAATTGGAGGATCAAAGTTATGGTATGAAGCTACGAAGAAAGAAGTTGGAGGGACAAAATTGACCGTAGATAGGGTGTATCTTAATCGGGAATCTGGCTTCAAATGGATCTCGTAATTTGGCTTCCTATATACGTGGGGGCAGGTTAATGGCTGTTTGATAGCATAATCACGCGTCTGTTTTAGCGGAATATGCTGTAACACAATTATTACAATTTGTCCCGTTCGTAACAATCAGTATTTCACCGGCATGTGAAAATTGATGAATATTCAAAAATGTGCTAAATTTGACAATCACAATAATTCACATAAGTCTAAACGAACACAACAATAACAAAATTTTAATTATTCAACTAATTATTCTAAAAATATATATAGGGAACTATTATAAATTTTGAAAAGCTTCCTTGAATACTACATTCATCGTTTTGTTTGCTTGGTTTCCATCTGTGTCACATATTAATGTTTTCAATCCTCTGTGATTTATAACTCTTGACACAATTACGTACAATTGTTTATGACTGAAAACTGACTTCTTCAAAACCTCATCATCATAAGAAGAAATTTTTGGGAAAAAAAATATAACAAACCAAAAAAAGTAAATAATAATAAGAAGAAGAAGAAGAAACAACAAAAAGAAATTGAAATTGTTAAAATTAACAATCAAGCAACAAAGTTAAAAAAATTTAAAGTAATTACCAACATTTAACTAAGATGTAATCAAATTGTAGGAAGATTAAAAAAAATCAAATTGAATGTCAAAGAAAGGTGAAGAAAATAATTAAATTGATGTTTCATCTGACAACCTTCTCATCATCACCGTCGATTTTTTCAAGCTTCAAAAATATGTCAAATTCGTGAAATCATAGGCATCATTGTGAACCATTATACCATATTAAATAAAAAAAATTAAAGTGCATAAAAGTTTAGGTAATAACCAACATGAGCATGATCATGAGGAACAATGTGTTTGGAAATCACGTTTCAATCGTCAGTCAATCGCATTATAGTAAGTACATCACTACTTTTATGTATGTTTTCAAATTTCACTTGAACCTTGAATAAAATGTTCTTCCTAGTCAAAGACTCGATCTCAACAGGAAGCATTTCCTTGCCCGAGTCCTTAGAAATAGAAAGTAGATGGATAATGTTTGGTTTTATAAATTATGCTTTCAAAGTACTTTATGACTATTTTGAATACAACGTCGCGTCCAACGACGTTCTTTAATTCTGGAACAGTCATTCCTACCAAATGTTTACATTTACAATCCCAAAGTAAAAAAGCATGTGTTATATGTTTCGTCAGTAACCCTCACACGTATTTTGTACCTATTTCATAGAAATAATTTTCAAATTATTTAGAAGACGTGATAACTAAAAAATTTCCCATATAGGTGCAATTAAAACAATTGTTAGAATGGATGCATTTAGAAATCAACCTTTGATTTGCAGACACGTCAAAACGGTCATAGCCTATGCAATAAAACCTTGTTCCAACTTTGGTTACCTTTTTTGGACACTTTGTGCATGAAAGGTAATACCAATCAACCTCGATTCCAATGCCCTCAATGGTTGCATAAACCCATAAATTACCAACCTACGATTTTAATTTAAAAGTAATTATAGTTAAATGAATTAGCCTCGGTTCGGTAATGCCGGTTTTTTGAGGTTTTTTTAGTTTTTAAATCAATTTTTAAACTACATAATTCTTCAAATTAATTTTTAACTCTATATATTTTCTCTCTCCAATTTTTAACCATACATTTACCTAAAAAATAACAAAAAAAATAATTTTTTTTGGACCACAGCCGCCGAACAGGGGCTTAGATATAAAAACGACACAAAAATGATCACTCTTCCTGGCACACTTGAATGGCATCATGTAATGGTATTCAAATCAACCAAGAAATTGCGAATGATATATAGGCTTCTTTCGCTGGAGAAAAATAAAAAATAGTTAATATGAATATAAAAATGAAAAAATGGTCATAAAATGTAAGGGGAAAAAAAGTTATTGTTATTCATCTAGATTTACAAAATCATTTTAGTGGAATGCACGTGTGATTTTCTTGATCCATTTAATGAGTAGTAATTGATATCTTAATGGACAATAAATTTATCAAATCATTCGATAATCTAATTACCTCCTACAACACTGATATAAACAAAAATATCAAAATAAGTATCAGTAACCAAGGATAAAAAATTATAACTGGGTTAAAAAGTCCCACGTTCGCAATTCCTCAAATTGTCTTTTTCTATTTTTTAAAAATTAAGCACGTGTTAAACTTTAAAATAAAATGGTGAACGTGAATTGCACACAATCTGTGAAAACTAACATTAAGCGGTATAGAGATGGTTTAATGCTTTAAAAATTAAAAAATATAAATAATTATAATATTCAATTTTTTTGAGAAGGTAGACAAAAAATATGAAAAAGTAAAATGTTATATGTAGGGGAAAGAATGAAATGATACGCACCTCCCATCGTGGAAAACGATCTCAAATGTATTCACCATGTCATCGTTCCCAAACACAGGTTGTTCGTAATGGTGAAAGACCTGCAGCCAGCAGCTTCAATGGCCACTGTGTTTAGGTTGGGTTAATGTCAAATACCACGTTGAATACATGTGTCATAATATTAATGAAACGCCAAGGACTTCATGAAAGAAGAAAAAAGGGAAAAAGAAAACATAAGTTCAATGTAAATCTAATTAGCTTGCATTTCAAACTGTGAAAAATACGTTCAATGGGAAGACTCACCAATGTTAAAACAATTACTAATCTGGATGGAAATAATGAGCGAAGTGAATGAAGCACTGATGGTATATAAATAAATGTTATAAAAATATGGCAACAATTATTTATTGTAGGAACCATTAAAATTGTTGAAAAAAAAATTATAAAATATGAATGGACAGAACGGAGAAACAAAACACGCAATTAATGGGATTGTTTGCACATTGCATTCAACACATACAATCAAAGTGTCGATTCACATTCTAGGTTGCATTGAACAATTCCCAACATCAAATGCCTTCATTAATTGTCAACTTATTTCCCAATTCGGGAAATCCAATTAAAAAAAAAATCGAAAATTGAAACTGTAAATGGGCGGGAAATATCAAAAAAATAATAATTATTACAAAATAAAACAAAACAAAAAATTATATATTCTTGATGATGCCGCTTCGTATGTGTTTTTAAACATTTTTTAATAACACAATTTTTCAAATCATTTTTTAATCATAAATATTTTCTCTTTTCACTTTTTAACTACATATTTAAAAAAAAAAAAAAAAAAAAAAAAAAAAAAACATGTTTTTAACAAACAAAGGGTTCACAGGGTACCACTATGTCAAGAACCACATTTTTTTGTGATTTCTCCAACCTTCAACCCTAATCAAGAAATGCTCATTTTATTCTTTTTTTTCTTTATCGATAGTCAAAAACTTCTTTTTAATTTAATTTAATTTAATTTTTTATTTGGCACTGGACAAGGGTCGTACTTCTCTGCTCTGCTTTAGGATATAGCTAATTGTTCTATTTTCTCGTTTATTTACTACAATGTACAAATGGTGAGTTGAGAAGCTTTGCATGAGAGGAGATCAGTTAGTGTCCGTTTGATAGCAAATGTGAAATTTAGGTAAAAAGCAAACGAATTTCTGGAAACTGAATTCATGAAAACTTATTTTCCTTCGAATTTGAAATTTAATGTGTTTGATTGAATTAATTTCTTGAGTGAAAAAAATGGAGAATTTTTCAAGTTTTTATTGTTTGATTGACATTATTTTGCATGACAAATAAAATAGAATTTTGCTATTTTAATCAATTTTTTTTTATTTTTCACACAGTTGTACTAAATAATAATAATAATAATAATAATAATAATAATAATAATAATAATTTCTAAAAACAATAAGTTAATTAACAACCAAAAAAATAATCAAAAGATGCGAAAATAATTTTCCATCAAATCAATTCTCACCAAAGTGATGAGAAAATGAGTTAACCCAAAAGCGTGAAAAGGTCGTCACCTGAGCAAGAGTGAGAAAAATAATTCTATGAAAAATTTAGGTTATCAAACAAGACCAAAGTTTGAAAAGTCGGCAAAATTTTCCATTTTCTAAAGAAATTATCAAACATATACACAGCCTTAGTCCTTTTTTCTTTTTTTTTTTTTTTTTTTTTTTTAATGAAGATATGGATACTTTTACATAATGAGTATTTCTGAGAACAGTAAAGATGTATCCTTAATATGACCTCCTAATCAAGTTTGTGTTATGTTAAATATTAAAATATTAAAAATAATGCGATCTAACACCCATAGTGCTAGAGACATTATGCTCAATTAAAGATGTAATTATATGATTCACTTAATTGCGTCTCTCATTTAATGATACTCAATATCACATGAACTGGTGTTGTAAATGTTAAATAGTATTATACTAAATATTACTAACCATAGGTCCACAATAGTCTTGAAGTCAACCAAATTTATTTATTAATTAAACCATAAAACATAACACAATTCTGACTTTTTCTTTTCCCCCGATTTTCCCTTGTCAATACGACATTTGACTTCTATTTCTTCACATTTCCTCTTCTTTTTATTTTTATTTTTATTCTTATTGGAGGCCTTAGACTTCGAAATGGAAGGCCGATCAACAGTATGTGTCACAGATCTGATATCGATGGTGAAAATTGGGTCTAAATTTCTCAGGCTCATTGTTGCTGTTATACTCGGAATATAGATACAAAACAAATTCTGGGAATGTCATTTCTCTCGTGTATACCCAAATGCATTCTGAATAAAATGAATTTTGGTTCATATGATAAGACGGGATAAAATTATGAAGTTCAGTACATTTGTCTAGCAAAATAAAGGGATAAATATTATTGAAAACTTGGAATTTCCGTCCAAGTTTCAAACTTGTAGTTGTATGATACTGCATTCAGATCTTTGTACTGTTAAAGCAAAATGGAAATGGAAATGGAAAATCGCATGAAGCACACTTGTTCAAGTACTGAAATTATAATTATAAAACCCTAATATAAAACCAGGGGAGATGATAATGATGACAAATTAATATTAAAAAAGTTGAAGGGTAGATAAGTGCAGCAGAAGCAGACAGATTGATTCTTAAATCATCATCATCATGAAAAAAATCAGCATAAATCAAGGAGGACTAGCATTTGACAAACTTTTCACTCTTGCTTATAAAAGAACAGCCAAAACTCATTTTGCTACTTCTACGTGCTTCGTTGTCTCGCCTTCATTTGGCTTCTCCAAAGCTGATACACGGCCATCCAAAGTATCATACAGGTCATTCATCTAGAGAATAATACAGAGCAAATTACAATATTATAATAAATACTTAGATGCAATGTATTATATGTCAAAAGTTTAAAAAATCAACCCAACGGAGTTAGAATCTATACTGTACGTAACAACTACAAGTTATTGGTAAGACCTAAAAAGAGAAAGTTGCCCATTTTCTCATTCAAAGAAGACTTCTCTATATGTAATTACAAGTAGTGCAATTTCCACTAAAAACAGTGACGTGTTAGCCATCAGGAAACCCATTTGTCAGAAACCATTTTCAGCCAGTTATCCGTATTCAGTGTGGCGTGAACAAATGCTAACTATTTTTGAAAACGTGCTGTTCTTGCCACAGGGTTAGGGATCATGTCTCAGAATACTACAGGAAATATTCCTCAATGCACGAGATTTTTTCTAGGAATAAGTGACTCAAATTTATGGACTATCCGAGACTCTAAATTCTATGCAGAAGGAATATCTCTTCCTCAAGTTATTCAACTCTCTCTTTCACACATTTTGTGTGTGTGTGTGTGTGTGTGTGTTAAGCAAACTTCAAAGCAGACAGAAAACAGGAACCTCACCCCCAAGCAGTGACAAAGAGTCCCTCCAATCAAGATGAAATGAAGCACGTATGAGAGCAAGAATTTGGTGCCAAACCAACCCCCATCCCCAACATGGAAGCATTAGACCTTTTTAAAGTTCACTATACGCTAACAGTGTCCAAAAATTGTATGCAAAAATCATGATGCCTATATTTAAGATCACGTAGGCTTGTCGCTGTCCACAAAAATATAGAATATCCGTTGTCTTCCAATATGCACGAGGAAGTAAAAGTTAGGATCTTGAAGTTCTCATAAAGAAAACAAATATATTACAAATTTTATAACATTCTTTATAAAGCCTCCTATGATGAATTTGGTGGGTTTGTTCTACACTAATTAACTAATGAGTTCGGTAATGGAATCATGGATTAAGGATGATACAGAAGAAAAGATGAGGGTTTAGTTTCAGGGACTATATTGGATATTGATGACAAGTCCGAGAATGTTGATTTAATTATAGAATGAGAAGAATATGAGAGAATCCTAGATTAGGCAATGACATTCTCAAATATGCACAACCACCAATTCTTACATATTCTGATATTCATTTATAGAGTGCTAATTTCTTAACTGTATTAGGACACATGATATAAAGTACAATCACCTAATGGAAAATATGTTGAACCCTAAGAACTCATTGCATTTCACATTATGTACGAGGAGGGCTTGAGCAATTATCTCGGAATTTATAACTTAAAGCCAGGAAATGGATATTGGAAATTTTTTAACTTAGAGACAGGAAATGAATAATATCGATGTCTCCCTCGTGTTGGCACTAGATCAGTTTTCCTTTACTCTTTTTCCAGCCAACAAAACTTCCTTTCAAGTTCAAAAAATAAATACTATTCCGTTACAAACCCAGCACTATGTTGTAAATACTAATATCCCAAGCCTAGAACAAAATAAATGCTCACCAACCCAAATGAAAGAAGAACCCTAATTATGTCTGGCCATATGAAAACATGACCACAAGTTCAATCTATTGTGTAAAGATCTCTAGTCAAAATCAAAATCAATTTTTTTTCAAATTCATCCAATTAAACCACAAAAGATTTTTTTTCTCAACCTTCTTAATTAACCACTATCCATCCTTCCTTCATATGAGATCCCTTTACCTTACCTCCAATTCAAAAGAAAAAAATACATTCATATATAGACCCACAAATCATGTTTAAGTATTTAAACGAAACTGAAATAAAATTGTATATCGGACCTGTTGAAAGATGGCATGGTGAGCAACTTTATAATCCTTGTGGAGAAAATAGAGACCCACCGCCGATGCTACCGCAGCGCCGGTGAAGAACGACGCAAATCTCACCCTCAGGACATAGCCCATTATTCTTCTTCAATTTTCACCGTTTTTAATTACTCAATTACTCAATCTATTCCAACTTTTCCGTTTGATCCAGAAAATGATTATTCAGTAAACTGACGGAGAGAACAGTGAATTGACGGGGAGAAGGGAGGAAATTGACGCAAGTGGCAAGTTAGACTCTGGATTATTTTAAGCAACTACCACCCGAACTTTGTTCAAAATATCAAAATGGTCATTGAAGTATTATTCTTATAGTAATGATCACCTAAGCTTTTATTAATCTATATATTATATTATATTACATTGTTAATTGTTAATTATTAATATTATTAATAATAAGATAATCGTCACAATTGTACTATAAATTATAAATAATCTTCACTTGTAAAACCCTAGGACCCAACTTGAATATTGATATTGCCTTGTGTAAAGAACTCTTTGAGGTAAGGTAAAACCTTCATTTCATTTTGTAATCTCTTTGGAAGTTCTTCAACTTCATTTGAATAATTTTATTTTTGTGTTGTTAATTTTCACCACCTTGAAATTTGTTTAATCTTTATCTATTGAATTTGGTTCTTTAACCTATGAATTTTGGGTTAGATTTAAACTTGGGTTGAGGTGTTTTCGTATCAATTTTAGCTTTCTTGGGCCGATTTAAATTGTTTTGAAATTTTGTTGTCAATATACCAAAGAGATTCACATCATTTGGTATCAAAACTTGACTCTAAAATTGGTGAACCTATCTTTAAATTCTTGTTATTGTTATTGTTTCATCATGTCAAAAAAAAAAAAAAAAAAAAAACGAAAATTGTAATAAAATTGATGTTCTTGAGAAATTGTTAATTTCACATATTGAGTATCTTGTTGTCGACATCTTTGAGTTGTTGGAGTTATCAAATATCCATACATTTGCAATTTCTATGTTATTCAAAGTTTGCATATCAAGTGTTTGATGAAATGCCCAATGAATGCTACGCTATAAATGCTCATGTGTTTAACATCTTTTCCTTTCCCATGACTTGTGGTTGCTCATTCCCATTGTTGAAATTATATTCTTGACTTGTCTTCCATATCAATTGTTTCTTTTGGGTATATCAATCACATAACTCCACTTGTTATTGAGTCCACTTGCTTCTAAATTCCTCTTGCTTGATTGTGGTATGTTCATATATATTTCTTGATTCTCACATGTTGGGTATTATCATTGTTATCTTATTTGAGAATTGTTGAGGTTTACATTAATTAAACACTTAAGATTTTACACTATCCAAAGTTTGCACAATGTCCCCAAGAAAACTCTATTGACATAAGCTATCTTTCCCTACACCAAACTTTTTCCTTGATAGTTACTTGAGTTTTATCATTTCCATTGTGATCCTGTACTCCTAAAGCATTGTCACATAAGTATACTTTTCACCTCTTGTGTTATAGCAAGCAAAGAAATTTCACTTGCTATTATGTCTATTTATTCCTATACCTCTTGTTTGTTTGTGACTTCTTTTGGCTTCACAAGAATTGTACTTCTTGGTTAATTGATTACCTTCCTTGGAAAACTTGAGAAAATAAACTTTGAGTGGAAAAAGGTAAGAGTGGTGAACTCATTATTGGATAAAAGTCTAAATTAAGTGAAACACGAATGAAAATATTACATGTGAGGACACTATCACACTTGCACAACATGTCAAATTTCAATACTCAAAGTAGGCAACATTCTAATGCTCAAACTCAAAACGTGCGAGAGATGTTTCAAACCCTTTCAACCACTTTCACTAGACAAATGGAGGAGATTGAGGGAATGTTGGAAAAGTTAGGAGTAAGAGTTGAGAGTACATCAACTAGGAGTAATGGAGAAAGAAGTGATAATAGGAGAAGAGTGAGGGATAAGTTTGGGAATATGTTGCATAATGAAAGGAGTAGTGAACGAAATGAGTAAAGGTAGGAAAAAAGGAGAATGTGACGCGATCCCAGTCGGGGAATCTCGTCGAAAACGCGGAATAACGAAAAATCTAAAAACCTTAGGAAAGATCTAAATCAGATCTGACAAGAAATTAACAAGAACACGAATAAATAGACGGAAATTAAAATAAGATTGACGATAGGACCTGGACCCAACAATCACGACGCAAGAATTGACGATGCGGATTGAAGAACCGAGGTTTTCGAAACGCCACAAGGGATGTCAAACTCCTTGTTAAGTTTCTGATTGGAATGCCACAAACATTCACGAAATATTTGATAAGTTCTAGGAATTGTTCTTCGAGAACAAGAAAAAGGAATCCTCCTTTTCGAGAGAGAAAATTCTCACATTCATTCAATAATTCAAAGTTGTTGTTCCATAATGAAATACAAGGTAATATAATGTAACAATTGACCTAACTAGGGTTAGCCGCTAATTTGGGCCCAAAATATGGAAGTAAATAATTTAAAAACGGAATTAAATTAAAATACGCGAAATCTGGAAAATTAGATGTTACGGCCGTGAGAACTGATTTACGGCCGTAAATGTCCTTCTGCATAAGTCTTACGGCCGTGACCATTTTCATTACGGCCGTAACTATAAAATTCTGCAATTCTTAATTCAAACCCGAGGCGGAGTTACGGCCGTGAGGATTTGAGTTTTACGGCCGTGAACTTGAGTTTTACGGCCGTGAAGTTTCTTCTTACGGCCGTAAGTGTCTTTCTGCACAATTTCTTGATTATTTGTCTCGGCTTGATCCTTTCGCCTTCTCGGCTCGACTCCAGCATGAAACTTGTGCCGTTTCCCTCGTAGAGTACTGTCACATTGCCCATAGGTCGACTTCTCCTTTGGTCTCCTACTTCGGATCACATCATCCCCCCTTTCTTGGAAAGGATTCGACCTCGAATCCGTATATGGCCTCTCCTTTATGTAACTCTTTCTTTCGTTGGTTCGAGGGACCTGTTCCTGTTTGGTGCTATACATCATCCTTTGGGGTTGTCCTGTCCGGCAATTAATTTTCCTTTTGGCCTTAGCTTTGTAATCTGATTGTAGTACCTGCAAAACAGAATTAGCCAAACTAGGGAGGGATGTGTTAGCGAATGCAAATAAGCTCATTTTTGTGGTGGACTCTCTTTTCTTTTTCTTTGTACTCTCAAGCTCACCTTTTTCTGAGGTCGTGGCCTCAACTCTCTTGTTTTCAATTTTCACACCCTCTCATTTTTCTGAGGTCGTGGCCTCAACGCTCTTATTTTTTCCCTCAAACTCGCTTTTTATTTTCAATTGATCCTCTTGGACCTCTTTAGGCGTTAGCGGAGCAAGAGTGATCCTTTTCCCTCCCTTCACGAAAGAATATTGATTTTTGAACCCATCATGCACCACTCTCCTATCATGTTGCCATGGTCTTCCCAATAAAATATGCCCAACATTCATAGGGACCACATCACACACCACTTCATCTCTATAACCCCCAATGGTGAATTTAATATTAACCTGCTTGTTCACCTTAAGTTCTCCCGACTCGGTTAACCACTGTAATTTATAGGGGTTGGGGTGTTTCACCTTAGGCAATCCCAACTTCTCCACCAATAATGTACTAACCACATTAGTACAACTTCCCCCGTTAATTACCATCCCACAAACCTTTTTCCCTACCAAACACCTAGTGTGGAAAAGATTATCCCGCTGTTCATCAATCTCAACCATCTTAGTTCGAGAACTTAGGACACGTCTATTCACAAGGGACCCTTTCACCGCATAAGTTAACCCCTCTTCATCGCTACTACTAGCCCCAATATCCACTAACTTAGGCATTCCCTTAAATTCATCCTCAGAACTAATTTCACCATTATCACGCAAAAGCATTACTTTTTTATTTGGACACTGTGATGTTATATGGCCCGACCCCAAACACTTAAAGCACTTAATATTTCTATCCCTAGTAGGTTGAGAGTCAGAAATATTTTTACCTTTAGTTGGAAGTTCCTCCTTTCCCTTCGGGACGTGCTCATCATTGTGATCCTTCCTCGGTTGTGATGTAGGATAAGTTCCTGGTGATTGTTTAGATGTCCCCTTCCGCCTTAATTGCCTTTCTACCTTCATTGCCATATGAACCATGTCTTCCAGTTCCACATAATGTTGTAACTCAACAATGTTCGCAATATCCCTGTTTAGCCCACTCAAAAATCTAGCCATTGTAGCTTCCCGATCCTCCACCACGTTGGCCCTAATCATGGCTACTTCCATGTCTCTATGATATTCCTCTACACCCCTAGAACCTTGCGTGAGCCCCTGCAACCTTTGATAAATATCCCTATGATAGTGGCTTGGGACAAACCTCTTCCTCATGATTGTTTTCATCTCACGCCACGTATCCACCGGCTCTTCACCATTCCTCCTCCGATCCTTCACCAACTGATCCCACCAATTAATGGCATAATCGGTGAACTCAACAACCGCTAGTTTCACCTTCTTTCCTTCAGAATAATTGTGGAAATCCAACATCAATTCTACCTTCTTCTCCCAATCTAGGTAAGCTTCCGGATCACTCCTCCCATGAAAAGGTGGGATAGACATTTTTATTTTACCTAGATTATCATCTATCTCATCCCAATCACCACGATCTCTTCTATTATTTGCCCTTTCATTCCTATCTCCTCTACCCCTTCTCCTCCTTACACTATCCACAGATGATTGGATACTACTTCCTTCACTCGCAAACTCTTCATCATCAAACCCATAACCAACCCTTTGATTATGTCTCCCCCTATGATCCCTCCGGTCTTCCCTCCTAACCCTAGGACCCGCACGAGTTTGTTCCCTATGCAACTTGTTAATAGTTTCCTCCTGCTTATCCATCCTAGTCATCAACTTCTCAAACTGCTCATGTATCGTCTCCATCACACCTACATCATTTTTATTCACTCTATTCATACCTTCCGGTCGTTTGTTGTGGCTCGTTGATAGAGTTGCTGGCTCCCTTTTGTAAATTCTCTGGTTGTCTCCAACTAATGAAGATGATGAATCCCGTCTGCTAGACATTATTAGTCCTCACAGAAACAAATTCGGAATATTTTGGGAAAATAATGGAATTTTTTTTTTATTTTATTTTTTTAAAACTGTTAGA
Source organism: Ligustrum vulgare (assembly GCA_963555705.1). NCBI lineage: Eukaryota > Viridiplantae > Streptophyta > Magnoliopsida > Lamiales > Oleaceae > Ligustrum > Ligustrum vulgare. The sequence continues at coordinate 5,272,744 of OY743180.1, forward strand.
CAATCTGAACGAATATGGCGAAAAAAACGGAATTGGATTTGGACGAGAAACGAACAAGAAAAACACTTTTGAATTTTTGGGACTGACTCTTATGGATCAAACTGGAAAAAAAAAAATTATGACGACACGAAGAACGCGAAGAACACGAAAGAAAAAAAAATCAAGAACGCAAGAATCTGAAATAGATCCAAGCTCTGATACCAGATGACGCGATCCCAGTCGGGGAATCTCGTCGAAAACGCGGAATAACGAGAAATCTAAAAACCCTAGGAAAGATCTAAATCAGATCTGACAAGAAATTAACAAGAACACGAATAAATAGACGTAGATTAAAATAAGATTGACGATAGGACCTGGACCCAACAATCACGACACAAGAATTGATGATGCGGATTGAAGAACCGAGGTTTTCGAAACGCCACAAGGGATGTCAAACTCCTTGATAAGTTTCTGATTGGAACGCCACAAACATTCACGAAATATTTGATAAGTTATAGGAATTGTTCTTCGAGAACAAGAAAAAGGAATCCTCCTTTTCGAGAGGGAAAATTCTCACATTCATTCAATAATTCAAAGTTGTTGTTCCATAATGAAATACAAGGTAATATAATGTAACAATTGACCTAACTAGGGTTAGCCGCTAATTTGGGCCCAAAATATGGAAGTAAATAATTTAAAAACGGAATTAAATTAAAATACGCGAAATCTGGAAAATTAGATGTTACGGCCGTAAATGTCCTTCTGCATAAGTCTTACGGCCGTGACCATTTTCATTACGGTCGTAACTATAAAATTCTGCAATTCTTAATTCAAACCTGAGGCGGAGTTACGGCCGTGAGGATTTGAGTTTTACGGCCATGAACTTGAGTTTTACGGCAGTGAAGTTTCTTCTTACAGCCGTAAGTGTCTTTCTGCACAATTTCTTGATTATTTGTCTCGGCTTGATCCTTTCACCTTCTCGGCTCGACTCCAGCATGAAACTTGTGCCGTTTCCCTCGTAGATCACTGTCACATTGCCCATAGGTCGACTTCTCCTTTGGTCTCCTACTTCGGATCACATCAGAATGGTTGGATGGTAGGAGAGATGAAGTTGATGAAAGTATTTATAGTGTTAAATTGAAAATTTCATCATTCCATGGGGGGAGTGATAGTGAAGAGAGAAAGGTGGAGATGTTTGTTAATCCACCAACATCCATGTCCAATGCTAGTGAGATAGAAATGCATGAAAGAAGCATTTTCCAAACTAGGTGTCTTGTGAATGATAAAGCATGTAACCTCGTTATAGATGGGCAGAGTTGCACAAATTTGGTGAGTGCTAGTAATGTGGAGAAATTGGGATTATCGGTGATGATGTATAATGTCAAACGGGCCAAGTGAACTCAGAGTTTGGTCCTGCCCACGAGCCGGGCCGGACTGGACGCGGCTCGTTTGGGAGACGAGCCGGCTCATGTTTGTCCCTTTTTTTTAAAACGGCTAATCTTTTACTACTAATACTAAAATAATTGAAAATATAAAAACTTAAACCCTCCTCCTTTAATCCGGACTTGGGACAGACTACATTTATTATTTTGTAAGTGGAGTTAAAATTGTACACAAACAAAATGTTATGTGTACAATTTTCTTATTTAAAAAAGAATTACAAATATAGAGAAACAAAAATTGTCAAACGCCGAAATTTTTCGAGCTTGTGAAACCCCAAAATTTCAAGCATTTTTAAAAATAATAATAATGCTCTGATACCACTCTTGTCAAGCCCCGAATTTTCAAGCATTTTTAAAAAATATTAATGAAATTCATTTATTTAATAAGAAACGATATTAATTTTAAAACATTTCTATAAAGATCTTGAGTTCAATAAAAGTGTGGCAGTTCAATAAAAAGTCCTTATTCGGTAGCAAGTCCACAACTCATAGGTCGTCACCTAGCGCAGCGCTCTCTGTCAAGCTATCTGAAGATCCCCGCCAATCCATCTTATACCAATAGCTACCTGAAATGTTAGATGGCGGGGATGAGCATACACTTATCCAGTGAATAAGATATGGTGCACATGTGTTATTGCACATTGAAACAAAATTCAACATTACAAGTATGGATGGCAATGGGTCGGGTTCGGGGCGGGTCAGGGCTGCCCCGCCCCGCCCCGCCCTGGACTCGAAAACATGTAACCCCGCCCCGCGACCCGCGAAGTAGTGGGTCAGGGCGGGGCGACCTCCGCCCCGCTAATGACCTGAAATTTAATTTTTTTAAAAAAATAAATTAGTAATGAAATTTTATGTGAAAAATTTAGGCGTTGAACTAGTTAGAGTTTTTAAGTTTGAACTTTAAAAATAATATGTATATATTTGAAAAAAAATCAATAAACAATATAATGGTATAGTGGCTGTATATTCTCATATCTCTAAATTCCACAAAGGTTCAATTCTTCTGAACTTCATCAAATTTATTTTAGTTTCTCATTTCATTATTTAAATAAAACAAAATTTATCGGGTCACGGGGCGGGGCGGGTCCGCCCCGAAACCCGCCGTGGGGCGGAAAACTCGCCTCGCGGACCCGACGGGGCAGGTAATTTTCGGGGCGGGTCATTTCGGGTCCTCCGGGTTTCAGGTCCTTCGGATTTTTTTGTCATCCCTAATTATAAGTAATTGATGCACATGCATGTTTAAGAAAAATTCATGACCACAAGTTCAATCTATTGTGTAAAGATCTCTAGTCAAAATCAAAATCAATTTTTTTTTTCAAATTCATCCAATTAAACCACAAAAGATTTTTTTCCTCAACCTTCTTAATTAACCACTATCCATCCTTCCTTCATATGAGATCCCTTTACCTTACCTCCAATTCAAAAGAAAAAAATACATTCATATATAGACCCACAAATCATGTTTAAGTATTTAAACGAAACTGAAATAAAATTGTATATCGGACCTGTTGAAAGATGGCATGGTGAGCAACTTTATAATCCTTGTGGAGAAAATAGAGACCCACCGCCGATGCTACCGCAGCGCCGGTGAAGAACGACGCAAATCTCACCCTCAGGACATAGCCCATTATTCTTCTTCAATTTTCACCGTTTTTAATTACTCAATTACTCAATCTATTCCAACTTTTCCGTTTGATCCAGAAAATGATTATTCAGTAAACTGACGGAGAGAACAGTGAATTGACGGGGAGAAGGGAGGAAATTGACGCAAGTGGCAAGTTAGACTCTGGATTATTTTAAGCAACTACCACCGAACTTTGTTCAAAATATCAAAATGGTCATTGAAGTATTATTCTTATAGTAATGATCACCTAAGCTTTTATTAATCTATATATTATATTATATTACATTGTTAATTGTTAATTATTAATATTATTAATAATAGGATAATCGTCACAATTGTACTATAAATTATAAATAATCTTCACTTGTAAAACCCTAGGACCCAACTTGAATATTGATATTGCCTTGTGTAAAGAACTCTTTGAGGTAAGGTAAAACCTTCATTTCATTTTGTAATCTCTTTGGAAGTTCTTCAACTTCATTTGAATAATTTTATTTTTGTGTTGTTAATTTCCACCACCTTGGAATTTGTTTAATCTTTATCTATTGAATTTGGTTCTTTAATCTATGAATTTTGGGTTAGATTTAAACTTGGGTTGAGGTGTTTTCGTATCAATTATAGCTTTCTTGGGTCGATTTAAATTGTTTTGAAATTTTGTTGTCAATATACCAAAGAGATTCACATAATTTGGTATCAAAACTTGACTCTAAAATTGGTAAACCTATCTTTAAATTCTTGTTATTGTTATTGTTTCATCATGTAAAAAAAAAAAAAAACGAAAATTGTAAAAAAATTGATGTTCTTGAGAAATTGTTAATTTCACATATTGAGTATCTTGTTGTCGACATCTTTGAGTTGTTGGAGTTATCAAATATCCATACATTTGCAATTTCTATGTTATTCAAAGTTTGCATATCAAGTGTTTGATGAAATGCCCAATGAATGCTACGCTATAAATGCTCATGTGTTTAACATCTTTTCCTTTCCCATGACATGTGGTTGCTTATTCCCATTGTTGAAATTATATTCTAGACTTGTCTTCCATATCAATTGTTTCTTTTGGGTATATCAATCACATAACTCCACTTGTTATTGAGTCCACTTGCTTCTAAATTCCTCTTGCTTGATTGTGGTATGTTCATATATATTTCTTGATTCTCACATGTTGGGTATTATCATTGTTATCTTATTTGAGAATTGTTGAGGTTTACATTAATTAAACACTTAAAATTTTATACTATCCAAAGTTTGCACAATGTCCCCAAGAAAACTCTATTGACATAAGCTATCTTTCCCTACACCAAACTTTTCCCTTTATAGTTACTTGAGTTTTATCATTTTCATTGTGATCCTGTACTCCTAAAGCATTGTCACATAAGTCTACTTTTCACCTCTTGTGTTATAGCAAGCAAAGAAATTTCACTTGCTATTATGTCTATTTATTCCTATACCTCTTGTTTGTTTGTGACTTCTTTTGGCTTCACAAGAATTGTACTTCTTGGTTAATTGATTACCTTCCTTGGAAAACTTGAGAAAAGAAACTTTGAGTGGAAAAATGCAAGAGTGGTGAACTCATTATTGGGTAAAAGTCTAAATTAAGTGAAACACGAATGAAAATATTACTTGTGAGGACACTATCACACTTGCACAACATGTCAAATTTCAATACTCAAAGTAGGCAACATTCCAATGCTCAAACTCAAAACGTGCGAGAGATGTTTCAAACCCTTTCAACCACTTTCACTAGACAAATGGAGGAGATTGAGGGAAGGTTGGAAAAGTTAGGAGTAAGAGTTGAGAGTACATCAACTAGGAGTAATGGAGAAAGAAGTGATAATAGGAGAAGAGTGAGGGATAAGTTTGGGAATATGTTGCATAATGAAAGGAGTAGTGAACGAAATGAGTAAAGGTAGGAAAAAAGGAGAATGGTTGGATGGTAGGAGAGATGAAGTTGATGAAAGTATTTATAGTGTGAAAATGAAAATTTCATCATTCCATGGGGGGAGTGATAGTGAAGAGAGAAAGGTGGAGATGTTTGTTAATCCACCAACATCCATGTCCAATGCTAGTGAGATAGAAATGCATGAAAGAAGCATTTTCCAAACTAGGTGCCTTGTGAATGATAAAGCATGTAACCTCGTTATAGATGGGCAGAGTTGCACAAATTTGGTGAGTGCTAGTAAGGTGGAGAAATTGGGATTATCGGTGATGATGTATAATGTCAAACGGGCCAAGTGAACTCAGAGTTTGGTCCTGCCCACGAGCCGGACCGGACGCGGCTCGTTTGGGAGACGAGCCGGCTCATGTTTGTCCCTTTTTTTTTAAAACGGCTAATCTTTTACTACTAATACTAAAATAATTGAAAATATAAAAACTTAAACCCTCCTCCTTTAATCCGGACTTGGGACATACTACATTTATTATTTTGTAAGCGGAGTTAAAATTGTACACAAACAAAATGTTATGTGTACAATTTTTTTATTTAAAAAGAATTAAAAATATAGAGAAACAAAAATTGTCAAACGCCGAAATTTTTCGAGCTTGTGAAACCCCAAAATTTCAAGCATTTTTAAAAATAATAATAATGCTCTGATACCACTCTTGTCAAGCCCCGAATTTTCAAGCATTTTTAAAAAATAATAATGAAATTCATTTATTTAATAAGAAACGATATTAATTTTAAAACATTTCTATAAAGATCTTGAGTTCAATAAAAGTGTGGCAGTTCAATAAAAAGTCCTTATTCGGTAGCAAGTCCACAACTCATAGGTCGTCACCTAGCGCAGCACTCTCTGTCAAGCTATCTGAAGATCCCCGCCAATCCATCTTATACCAATAGCTACCTGAAATGTTAGATGGCGGGGATGAGCATACACTTATCCAGTGAGTAAGATATGGTGCACATGTGTTATTGCACATTGAAACAAAATTCAACATTATAAGTATGGATGGAAATGGGTCGGGTTCGGGGCGGGTCAGGGTTGCCCCGCCCTGCCCCGCCCCGGACTCGAAAACATGTAACCCCGCCCCGCGACCCGCGAAGTAGTGGGTCGGGGCGAGGCGACCTCCCGCCCCGCTAATGACCTGAAATTTAATTTTTTTTAAAAAATAATTTAGTAATGAAATTTTACGTGAAAAATTTAGGCGTTGAACTAGTTAGAGTTTTTAAGTTTGAACTTTAAAAATAATATGTATATATTTGAAAAAAAAATCAATAAACAATATAATGGTGTAGTGGCTGTATATTCTCATATCCCTAAATTCCACAAAGGTTCAATTCTTCTGGACTTCATCAAATTTATTTTAGTTTCTCATTTCATTATTTAAATAAAACAAAATTTACCGGGTCACAGGGCGGGGCGGGTCCGCCCCGAAACCCGCCGCAGGGCTGAAAACTCGCCCCGCGGACCCGACGGGGCAGGTAATTTTCGGGGCGGGTCATTTCGGGTCCTTCGAATTTTTTTGTCATCCCTAATTATAAGTAATTGATGCACATGCATGTTCTTTTCAAAACTTATATTTTCAGGGCCGATTATAGATTATCTCCTCTACCCTAAAGCGCTTAATATGTACACAACCCGGATATCGATAAATGACCATAATCATAAACAAGTTACTCAGGATCCCATATCCCTTAGGGCTTCCACATCTCTATCATCTTTCCCCCTATTCGACTCCAATAGGGTTACTAGATCTCCATGTCGTTCGTCGGAGCCTTGGAGTCGCAAGGTCCTCACGAAACACATCGATATCCAACAATAAACATTTGATTACCGAGGGAGCTAGAGTTCAAATCTATAATCCACATGCACAAAACTCTTCTTTATGCATGAATTTCTTTCATAATTCATCATATATCAAATGCCAATGCATTTCCAAAACATCATCAATCCAATGCCATTGCATTTCCAAAACATGGAATAATGTAATTTCAACGTATCATGTTATCACATTATATCACATAATAAGGTATATCAAATGTTTAGTGCATTAATCCAAATAGATTCAAGTAATCATATTGAAATCACATATAATGAATCATATCTAATTTACATACTATTCAAATAACTCAAATAGCATATCCCACTCACAATTTATTGGATGAATATATCCACAACGGCTCCTAGAATAATTTCTCTTGGAATAGAAGCCTTCCTCGGCATGGAGTAGGTGGAGGAACAAGAATATAACTCCTAGCACATAAGTCTCCACGAGTGGCATAATATATTATTGGAAAGATCATCGAATCTGGAGTTCAACGCACTTTACGGATTGTAAATCGGAGTTGTAGATCAAAAGTTATGGCTGGATGGAGTCATGTCGCCGGCAGTCCGTCTGGTGTCGACACCACCTGATTTGGTGTCGACACAAAAAGTGTCAGAATCTCGTTTTAAGCCCAGATGAACATGGTGTTTACACCAAACCAGTATGTGTCGACACTAAACGTATTTCCAGAATCTAAAATTGAGCTTTCTTGATTTCTTTGATCTAAAATCATTTGTTTTGATAAAGGGCTTTGAGAAAACATGTTTGGTGGTAAAAAAATAGATTATAACGAATTGAAACATGATTTTTGTATGAAAGCAATACTTAGGGTTTGAAAGAGAGCAAGATGATTTCAGTAGCATTTTGTATACGATTTTGGATGTGTTTCTTCATTCAAAATCCTCCCTATTTACAGAAGAGAATGACTGCACGGATTGGAGCAGAGGAGATGGATGTATAGGATTGAAGCTTTTCCTTCATGGTTAAGAAACAATATTTTAATGTCAAGCTTGAGGTTTCATGCTGCTCCCATGCAAGCTGGAGGTGTCCTAAGGAGGAAGAAGGTGACTCGTGTGAGCTAAAACCGGATATGGAGGATTAATGTCCAGCTCGTGCTTCTTTCTTCCACAGCTTTCCAGTTTTGGGCAGTTTCAGGTTGCTATATTTGAGCATAGATTCGAGGTATCAAATGAACTCCAAATTGGGTGTTATTAGTCTCATTTGAAAGTACTTATATAGTACTTTCATATGAAACTGGTTTCACACGATTTGGTTAACCGAGGTGAGAGTTATGGCATCTCAAAGTTGACCCTCCGAAGCTGTCTTTCCGGGTTGAATTGTCGAGGAGCCAACTTTGAAAATTCTCCACGAGCTATACATTAATCGAAATGATGAATGGGTTTCAGATTCTTGAAGTTTAGTTCGAGTGCTTATCCGTACATATGAATTATGCATTTATCGGAGGTCGGAAGTGGTCAAAAGAATCTTCTAAAGAAAGGCATTTAAATACGTTTTTTGTAACATTTCATTTAATTAAAAACTCCGTTTTTATTTCTTTAACCTCCAAAGTAATTAAATAAATTCTAAAACACTTTTATTAATTCATAATGGACAACTAAGCACGTCATAATTTTTCGGGTCATTACAATCTTCCCCCCTTAAAAGAATTTCGTCCTCGAAATTCGATGAAGGAGAAATTAGATCTCGTATCCTTGGTCAATGACGAAGTATAACTTTAGGATTTCAAATGACCATATTTGAAGAAATGAAATATATTTGTGCAAGAGGAAGACACGTACGACAAAGAATAATCGAACACACACTTTTTTGGAAATAATATTTTGTACCCATGTCTTCCGCAAGGAATACCAAATAAGTTCAAACTTTATCTAGGTATGTCGGAAAGAGAACCTTCAACAGGTAAACGCTTCCGCTGCGCACTCTAATACTATAAGAAATGGCTTATCGAGATCTAGTCTTTGAGGAATTGATTGGTTTTATAAATACCATATTTTATTTTATAGGCTCTACAATTCCTAAGTTGAACTGCCAGTTCAAGTATCATAGAGATATAAAACAAATATAAATCCAAATAACCAACTCAATCGTCAATATGCAATTTTAGGTAGTCTCATAATTAAATTAGGTATAACAATTAATTACTTACTTGATTGGCGGCACTTCAGATAACGAATTGACAGATATGTGCGCTAGGCAGTCTACAGAATCTAACAACCAAATGCTCTGATACCACTCTTGTCACGATCCAAAATTTCAAGCATGTTTCAAAATAATAATGCTCTGATACCAACTTGTCAAACCCCGAAATTTTCATTTAAAATAAAATTCATTTATTTAAAAGGTAACGATATTAATTTTAATACATTAAATAATAAGTTCAACAAAAGTGTGGCAGTTCAATAAAAAGTCCTTATACGGTGGCAAGTCCACAACTCACAGGTCGTCACCTAGCACAGCACTCTCTGTCAAGCTATCTGAAGATCCCCGTCAATCCATCTTATATCAATAGCTACCTGAAATGTTAGATGGCGTGGGATGAGCATACACTTGCCCAGTGAGTAAGATATGGTGCACATGTGTTATTACACATTAAAACATAATTCAACATTACAAGTAATTGATGCACATGCATGTTCTTTTCAAAACTCATGTTTTCAGGGCTCAATTATAGATTATCTCGTCTATCCCAAAGAGCTTAATATATACACAACCCGGATATCGATAAATGGCTATAATCATAAACATGTTACTCGGGATCCCATATCCCTTAGAGCTTCTGCATCCCTATCATCTTTCCCCTTATTCGACTCCAATAGGATTACTAGATCTCCATGTCATTTATCGGAGCTTGGAGTCATAATGTCCTCACGACACACATCGATATCCAACAATAAACATTTGATTACCGAGGGGGCTAGAGTTCAAATCTATAATCTACATGCACAAAACTCTTCTTTATGCATAAATTTCTTTCACAATTCATCATCTATCAAATGTCAATGCATTTCTAAAACATCATCAATCCAATTCCATTGCATTTCCAAAACATGAACAAATGTAATTTTAACATATCATGTTATCACATTATATCACATAATAAGGTATATCAAATGTTTAGTGCTTTAATCCAAATAGATTCAAGTAATCATATTCAAATCACATATAATGAATCATATATAATTTACATACTATTCAAATAATTCAAATAGCATATCCAACTCACAGTTTATTGAATGAATATATCCACAACGGCTCCTAGAATAATTTCTCTTGGAATAGAAGCCATCCTCGGCATGGAGTAGGTGGAGGAACAAGAATATAACTCCTAGTACATAAGTCTCCACGAGTGGCATAATATATTATTGGAAAGATCATCGAATCTGGAGTTCAACGCACTTTACAGATTGCAAATCGGAGTTGTAGATCAAAAGTTATGGCTGGATGGAGTTATGTCGCCGGCAGTCCGTCTGGTTTCAACACCACCTGATTTGGTGTCGACACAAAAAGTGTCAGAATCTTCTTTTAAGCCCAGATGAACATGGTGTCGACACCAAACCAGTATGTGTCGACACTAAACATATTTCCAGAATCTGAAAGTCAGCTTTTTTGATTTCTTTGATCTAAAATCATTTGTTTTGATAAAGGGCTTTGAGAAAACATGTTTGGTGATAAAAAAAAAATGGATTATAACGGATTGAAACATGATTTTGGTATGAAAGCAATACTTAGGGTTTGAAAGAGAGCAAGATGATTTCAGTAGCATTTTGTATACGATTTTGGATGTGTTTCTTCATTCAAAATCCTCCATATTTATAGAAGAGGATGACTGCACGGATTGGAGCAGAGGAGATGGTTGTATAGGATTGAAGCTTTTCCTTCATGGTTAAGAAACAATATTTTAATGTCAAGCTTGAGGTGTCATGCTGCTCCCATGTAAGCTGGAGGTGTCCTAAGGAGGAAGAAGGTGACTCATGTGAGCTAAAACCGGATATGGAGGATTAATGTCCAGCTCTTGCTTCTTTCTTCCACAGCTTTCCAGTTTTGGGCAGTTTCAGGTTGCTATATTTGAGCATAGATTCGAGGTATCAAATGAACTCCAAATTGGGTGTTATTGGTCTCATTTGAAAGTACTCATTTAGTACTTTCATATGAAACTGGTTTCACACGATTTGGTTAACCGAGGTGAGAGTTATGGCACTTCAAAGTTGACCCTCCAAAGCTGTCTTTCCGGGTTGAATTGTTGAGGAGCCAATTTTGAAAATTCGCCACGAGCTGTACATTAATCGGAATGATGAATGGATTTCAGATTCTCGAAGTCAATTTGAGTGCTTATCCGTACATATGAATTATGCATTTATCAGAGGTCGGAAGTGGTCAAAAGAATCTTCTAAAGAAAGGCATTTAAATACGTTTTTGGTAACATTTCATTTAATTAAAACCTCCGTTTTTATTTCTTTAACCTCCAAAGTAATTAAATAAATTCTAAAACACTTTTATTAATTCTTAATAGACAACTAAGCACGGCATAATTTTTTGGGTCATTACAAAAATACATATAATATAGCATAATTGTAAGGATAATAATTACTTACCAATACAATTGTTTTCCAAATTCCTCGACCAGAATTTCACTTATCCTATCTTGTAATCTTTTCTCCGCAAACTGTCAATCTTTCAAACACATTAAGGCCTCAAATATGTCTTCTTTAAGTCTTGACCTATATTCAGATAACACTCTACCGCATGCACTAAAAGCAGCCTCCGATGCTACAGTTGATACCGGAGGTGCTAGTAGATCTCGTGCAATCATAGAAACAATCGGGTATTGACGCTCGTTTAGTCTCCACCACTTAAGAATGTCAAAATTATTTCTCTCGTCCTCGTCTAACATGCTAAGAAGGTCCTGTTAGAAATATCTAGTTAACTCGCTCGAAATTTCATCTGAACTATTAGGGGTACCAGAAGAACTAGAACCATTAGGAAGTGTACAAGAAGTTCCCTTCATAGTTATAAGATAGGAAGGTAAATAATTGTCTTGATTTTGTATCACGTTAGGGGTGGGAGTAGTTCTTCTAACATTTTTACTTGACCTATTGGCATTGATCTCGTACATATTACATAAACATTTTTTTTAAATCTGTGCATGTTAAGGGGGTCTCAAAAGTTAATTTCTTTGATATTGCATTTATGGTATGTTTAGTCCCCTCTAAATTTATTCTAGGGTCCATAATAGTTGCTAATGGAAACAAAGTGGGTACATTTTCCCAATATTTTTCTAAACTTAGTCTCTATTAATACAATGATTTCAGGAAAAATAGGAAATGTTTTGTACTTGTTAAAATTATTAGTCATGCAATAAAAATGTTTCAACACTAAAGTTGTAGTGGGATAATAAACACCGGGTAATTCATTTGTAGCATCATAAAACGGTTTCAAAAAAGCTTTAACATGAAATACAAATTCTCAATCATTAGCCCCCAAATCAAAACTTGGGCCGTGTGAGTGCCGACCATTGTAATATTCACTTATTAAATTCTCGTAACCTTGACAATATTCAATCATTAAATAAGTTGAGTTTCATCTATGTCCTACATCTGTAACAAATGATCGTGTTGACATACCATTTTCTATACAACGTGCATCAAAAGCTTGTTTTCTAGAAGGTGTTATTATAATTAAAATGCAAGCATACCTAATTTTTTTCCAATGGATTTTATATAAACCTAAGATCATTTTGAACTCTTAAATTTAAAATATGACACACACAACCAACATGAAACAAGACTACATCAAATTCAGGATTCATGTGGTTAGCTAATCTATATATAACCGCTTTATTAACAAAAGCATTATCTAGTGTAAAACTACGAACTTTACTATCACAGTTAAATTCTCTAAAAATTGCAAGTAGTACATAGAAAATATTTGTTGCATTATATGGGTAATCAATAACTTTAAATGCTATAATTCTTTTGTTCATTAACCATGTAATGCCCCGAAAAATTATGACGTCATTATTTACTCATTATTACGTAATAAATATATTTTAAGGTTTTTATTTAAAATTAGGGAAGGAAATCAAACCTATGTTAGAAATAAAAATGGTGATTTAACGTCTATCTTTAGGAAGTTCGTTTGACCTCTTCCGACCTCGGATAAATGCATATCTTATATGTACGGATAAGTACTCGAAGTGAACTTCTAGAATTTAAAATCCGTTTTTTTTTTGACTACTGTACAATTCTCAACAATTTTTCAAAGTTGGCTGCTCAATCGCACGACTCAAAAAGACAATTTCGACGGGCCATCTTTGGAAAGCTATAACTTCTTCTCCCGTTATCCAAATTCTGCGAGGAAAATTTTATATGAAAGTAATATATGAGTACTTTGAAATGACACCAAAAACTCTTAATTTGGATGTCATTTGGTACTTCAAAACCAGATTCGAATTCAACTACTCAAAAACAGGAAAAAGCCAAAATAGCAACCATAAGTTGGACTCCTAGACTGCCGCGCTGCTTGTATAGCTTTTGTTACTCAGCTTATACCTTATCTCCACCTCTTGCTTGCATGGTCGTGCTCCAGCTGCATGATAGACACCTCATGCTTGGTAATTAGTAACCTTAATGGTGAAAGAAGGTTCCAATCCCATACAACCATGATCACTGGCTTCCCTACACCCTTTCTTCCTTATAAATACCTGAGTTTTTGAAATTATAAAACATAAGTTCAGGTAATCAGCATAAAAAACTCTATCTATTTTTATACATCAATTCTTGAATTCTTGCCAAAACTATGTTTAAATCCGTTTTAAAACATTCTTTTGATCCCCAAACTTGTTTTTCAAAAAATAATTATCAAAATATGTTAGTTAGGGATCAACAGAATCAAAGAAATCAAAACCCAATTTCTGAAACTACGCTTGGTGTCGACACCGGGTGATGTGGTGTCGATACCAAACGAAGAACGATGAACATGGTGTCTACACCTATATAGACACCCCTTCTATTTTTAGTTTTGTTCATGATATGACGTTATTTTATGAATTTCGGGTTGATAGATATTACATAATCATCAAAACAGTGAGTATTCGATACACCCTTTTACATGTTTCATTATGTGCAAATCTGATATGCGATAAAATACTTTTGATGCATATTGATGATGATATTGAATGTGATATGATTCACAAAAGGAGTATTTTCAAGTAATGATTATAGATTTGAACTCTAGCCCCATTGGTAATCAAATGTTTATTGTTTGGATATCGATGTGTCGTGAGGACCTTGCGACTCCAAGGCTCCGACGAATGACATGGAGATCTAGTAACCCTATTAGAGTCGAATAGGGGGAAAGATGACAGGGATGTAGAAGCCTTAAAGGATATGAAATCCTGAGTAACATGTTTATGATTATGGTCATTTATCGATATCCGGGTTGTATATATATTAAGCGCTTTGAGGTAGAGGAGATAATCTATAATCGGGCCCTGAAATCATAAATCTATGAAAATACTTGCATGTGTATTGAATTACTCATTGAATTATCAATTCATATTTTTCATGTTTTCAACTTGTAGATGCTGCGTTACGACAACTTTGAAGTAATCTCTCGGGAATGGATTGAGTCACCTGATGGGTAATATTATATGTATGTAATTGAAATCCATACGTGGCAGGCGTACCGCGACTTTCCTGCTTTAACTTGTTTCGGCGTTCCACTTTTATGTTGATTTTCATGATATCAAAACTATGGAATATATATATACTCCGATGATTTTGCCGGCGAGGAAATCGAAGGATATAATTGATCTTTAGTTGTTTTGTTAAAATAAGGAAGATAAGTTTTGAGTTGTCTTTGCAATCTCTTCCCTAAACTCAGATGTACTATGTTTTTTAACTTATCTATATAATACGTTTTATGTTCTTTCTAATAGTCATTTCAATAGAAAAATGAGGAATGATTTATTACGTGTCGACACCAAAACCCTAGATCTCAATACTAAAACTATTCTATTTCAAAAATAGTGTTTGTGTCAACACCCATCTGTATTGGTGTTGACACCAACCCAATAGAGTAGCCTCAGTCACTTTAATGTCGACACTGATGTCGACACTTGAGGTTCTACATGTCAAAATTTTTATTTTTTCAGAATTTTTAACTTAATATTCTTTATTAAAATATGAGTTTTGGGGTCGTTTCAAACCAAATATCATCAATGTAATGGCAAATAATAGCTACGTAACCCTATGATTATTGACAGTTCACAAGTTCGAAATAAATGATAAGTTACCATCATATTTATTTAAAGCATCTATAAAACCTTTTTTTTCTCTCGAAATATTTAGTAATGCAATCAGCTCGTAAAATATTTCTAGAAACATGTTTGTACCTGGGTTGGTGTAGCGCCCCGAGTTCCGTATACCCGATTCACTACGTCATTTTCTGTCTAAATTTTTCGAATAATATTTTTTGCGGAAGAAATAATTGAAATTCATTTTTGGCAACATTAAATAAACTGTAATGGCCGATAAAATTGAAAACATTTATGAAACCATTTGAAATAGTAAATCGAACCATTAATTTTGTAAATAAATTGACAATGTCATAATTTCTCAAATAAATGAACTTCTCTAAATTATTCGATTGTTTGGAAAAATACGGAAATCATTAACGTCAAACTTTCAACCGTTTATTATTGCCACCATCATTCATCGCTCGCCACCATCTCCGAAATCTGCAAAACTGTTAAAAAGTAGGGTGAGTATTTCATGGGGGAAATACTCAGTAGACTCATCGCAAATTAATTTAATTTATAAGATGATTAAACACACAAATCCCGGCTCTTTATAAAACGGGCATTGATAGAGCTTCTTTATAAAACTGCTCTTGATAAAACTCATATTGTGCATTACAGCACGGGACATATTTTGCAAATCATAAGCTCTTTGAAAATAGCTCTTTGAAAACAGCTCTTTGAAAACCATATACTTATAAAACATTTTAATTATACCAAGCATAATTTCTTTTGAAAGCATAACATAAGATAGGATTGAAATCCTCATAAACATAAGGAGACACAAGAACTTTACCGAACTTAGGTGGCAAAATTCTTATGCAGTAAAATCATAATAACAGTAAGTATACCAAAACATAATTCTTGAAATTCATAGGGATCATTTCCATCATAACATAAAATAAGATCGAAATCCTCATAAACATATGAGACAGGAATTTTACCGAACTTAGGTGGTAAATCCTCATAAACATATGGAAAGACAGGAATTTTACCGAACTTAGGTGGTAAATCCTCATAAACTTATGGAGACACAAGAATTTTACCGAACTTAGGTGGTAAGAATTCTTATGTGCATAGCAATGATCCAAAACATATAAAACATTATCGTAAAAACATAGGGTATACTTACTTTTCATAAAAACATAAGGTATATTTACCTTTCATAAAACATACTTGATTTTCTTGAAAATTGACTTTCACAAGTCACATGACATTTATATGAAATCATAATTTAAATCAATTAATAAGTGCGAGTCTACCTCAAATCCGACGAGTGCAAAGTTGAGCGGGAATGACTTCAATTTCTTTAAATTCTCCGTACGCTTCGTCTTAGCCAATAAGTCACTTTAGTCTATCGAATATATAGTTCAAAATGATAAATTATAATTTGAGGACTAAAATTGATGTTTTGAAAGTCGAGGGACTAAAATGAATACTTTTGAAAGTTCAGGGACTAAAATAGATACTTTGAAAACTTGGGCTTAAAAGTAAATCAACAGTGACTGAAATAATAGATTTTGAAAATGAAATGGCTGATTAAAACTTATTTAAAACTTTGGGGCTGAAATGGATAACTTTAAAAGCTGAAAGGACTGAAATAAAACCTTTTTAAAACTTGGGGGCTGATTTGAAAGCCTTTGAAACTTCAGGGACCAAAATGCAAATTTCTGAAAAGTTAAATTATATTAAAATCAAAATCTTATAATCAGATCTTTCCTCTTTCTCTCTCTAATCTCACTATCTCTCAAAATCGAACCAGAGAGAAGAGAGTTGCGATCCACGTCGCTGGCGGCGATTTGCCGGTGAAATGCCGGCGAGACATCGGCGAGGGTGGCGGAAAGCGGCGGTTCAAGTTTTGGTAGGCTTTTGGTGTGAAAACCGAATGTAAAACAACGGCTTAGATCCCGATTTCCGGCGAAGGGACCTACGATTGAGGTAAGAAAAGGGTTTCTAGGGTTATGGGTTATCTTTTCTTCTAGGTTTGAGTTTGATTTTTGGAGGAATGTTGTGCAGTGATTCGGTGTGGACTGGCCGGCAGTGGTGATTGACTGGATTATGCAGTAGGCGGTGGTGACTGCGTGGATTGTGGTGGTGGTGATCTAACTTGGAAGGAAGCAGGGTGGTTTGGGTGTGGCGATGATGGAGGTTCTGCAGATGGGTTGATTTCGCAGGCAGTAGAGATGGTATTTGAATAAGACAGTGAAGGTGGTGGTGAAGGTGATGCTTGGTTGACAGATTGGTGGTGCTGCTGCTGATTACGGATTGTGCAGTTGGGTTAACACTGCAGTGGTGATGGCTGCTTCATGGTTGGTTGGTGGTTCAATGAAAATTGAGTACAAGCGGCGCTACTGGGGTGGTTTGGTAGTGATTGCGTGTGTGGATTGATAATAATGGCTGAGGTTATTGTTGACGACTGGTGGTGATGAATGAATGTGGTTATGGTGTTGATTGATGATGATGAGTTTGGTGATGGAGCTGCTGGTGGTGATGGTGATGATGAGACGGTGATAGTACTTAACTTGGTGAAGGTATGGAACTGCTGAAATGGTTGGGTTTGATTTCTGAATTGTGGCTGGATGTGGTGGTTGGATGGCTGGGTTGAAGGGCAGTGGGCGTGATGATTCCGGCAGTGAATGGTTGTGAGTTAGTGGATTGATATAATGATGGAAAAGCTGTGGTTATGGATTGATGATGATGATAATGGTGCTGTAAAGGAATTTGTGGGGGGTATGAATGATATTGAAAAATGTTGTAGTGGTATCAAATGGGTGTGTGAATTATTATGTCTCAAAGACATAATAATGTTGAATGGGTGGATAAGAAAAGAAAAGAGGTGATGATAGATTAGATTATTGTGGAAATTTTATATAGTAGGGATGCTTTTGGTGTTGTGTACGTAAATTGTGATGAGGGATAAGAGTGTATGTATTGATTAGGGATTATAGTATAAGATAGTGTAGAATTAGGTATGAGATTGGGTTTTGTTATGGTTTAAAGGAAAAGGAAATGATTAAAGGGGAGACATGGGGAATCAAAATAAATAATAGAATGGAATATGGGTTGTGCCATGATTTGAGGCGGAAAGGAGAAAACACGTGGGAGGAAAAGTTTGGTTTAGTTTGATATGATAAATATTGAACTAACTTCGATTAAGAAATGAAATTAAAATTGATATATTTTGGTCTTAAAATAAATTTGAAAATAAATAAATATTGAGATAAAAATTGAATTTCGTATTTTGGACTTAAAATAATTTGAATAAGGAAAATTGAGATATTTTTAATAAATTTGGAATTTAAAAATGATTTTGAAAATAATACTTTAAAATAATATAATTTTAGAAATTCGGATTTTAATTTAAAATCGAACAAATTCGATATTTCTTGACTTGGTTAGACGAATCCGTCGCGACGTTAACTTCAAAATAATGAGTGAAATAGTAGCGACACAATTTTCTAAATATTAAAAAAAATTATAAAATTGCATAAAAATTCTGGGTCGCTATAGTTGGAAATACTTTTGAATGAAATCCGTGAATTGTGAACTTTCTACAATTGAAAACTAGAACTCACCACTCGATACGAACATGACCATCTCTTCCCGACATGCTAGATCTTGGTTGAAGACCCAATTGGTTAGACTTGATTGACCAAACTGTAGAGTTGATTGGTTTGCTTCAACCGAGCCAGGTTTTCGACATCTTTTACAGTGTCTGTTGAGGTGTGTTGTGCCCCCACCCTTCTTCCAAGAGAAAATTCCGTCGTAAGTTTTACATTTTGTTTTGAATACCGGGTTGTTATCAGCGTCTTTAGCCGTTGTTTCAATCAAATCAAAAAATTCCAGCAATTCGATTTTTGCGACCTTTTTTGGGTTACTGCTAGAGCTTGCCGTCGTGCTAACGGAGCCGGATCCATATGCAACAGTGGCATCTTCATCAACAATGTCATCCAAATTAAGAGGAGTTCTAGTATCTATATCTTCGATCTCATTTTCCAAATCCACCAAATTGTCGGGAATTGGAATATCGTTGAGACCCGAAAAATTCATCAACAAATTGGCTAAAAGAATAACCCTGAGATTGTAAGTGTGCCATTAGAAATAATATATTTTAAAATTTGTAGATGAAAGTAAAATATGGAATTTGAGACAATATTGTATTTGAAATATTATAGCACTGGAAATTAGAATATAACTAGAAGTAGAATATTGCAATTGAAATTTGAGACTGAGAGAGTTGAGTAAGATTGTAAAAAGAGAAGAAGACAAAACTGAAGTATTTATAGGTAAAAAATGAAAGGAAAAAAAATTAAGGTTGAAATGGTCTTGTGACCGTTTGGGCTTGCCTACGAGCCGGAACGGGAGGGAAACTAGCTGACATTTTCGGCCCGTTTCGATATTCGTTGGACTAGTCCACGAAATAGTCCACGAACTTAACAAACTGAACCCGAACTGTCCAACACCCAAATTTTTTGTCTGATCTAAGCCCAAGTCCCTTTTTTCACGAGTCGAGCCGAACTTTTAATGAACCGAACCAAGCCAAACTCACAAACTTCCGAACTGTCCAGCCCGTTTGCCACCCCTATATGTATCATAATCCTTATTTATGGCAAAGGTTGGGTGACTATGGAGAAGTGAGAGTGAGTGAACAAGTTCCTCTTACCTTCAACATTGGAACATATAGTGACCAAGTACTATGTGATGTGGTTCCCATGCACACTACTCACATAATTTTGGTAAGATCTTGGCAATATGATCGAAATGTGAAATATGATGGGAAAAAGAATCGGTATAGCTTCCAATTAAATGGAAAAAAGATTGTGCTCCTATCCTTGAGTCAGAAAGAGGTTAAAAAAGATCAAATGAAACTCAAAAAGGAGTTTGAAGAAGAAGGGGAGAATAGGAAAGCAGAAGAAAATTCAATTCAGAAAATTAAGGAAGAAACAAATGTGAGGCCAAATGAAAAGGAGAGAGTTGGGGCCACGACCCTAGAAAAATGTGAGAAAATGAGGGTTGGAGCGCTCCAGAAAAGGAGAGGGAGTGAAGAGAGCCAAAAAAAAAAATTTGAGAGGAGATATCACACAAAAACGTTCTTTACTCTTGAGTACTCTAACAATTCCCTCCCTAGTTTGGTTGCTTCTTTGTTGCAGGAAATTGTGCGACCGACTTATCAAAGCAATAAGGAACTCCAAAAGCATGCCATATGGAAGAAATTCATTGAAACATTTTCCTACAATAACAAATACAATCGATGTAAAGAAAATGCGACAACCGATGCAACATCTAGGAGGTATGCTCCTAACACTTTTTCGAATACAAGGTTATTGTATTTTGAATATATTAGAGGATTGTATGACATTGATGTAGACCTGACAAGTGTATTTTTGACTTGTGAAAATGTTGCATATGGTAAGGATCATTGGCATGAGGATTGCTTAGTTTGTAAATCCAAGTTTTTGTGTGTGCCTAAATGCCTAAGTACCAAATCATTTTGTTTTGAATATGTTAAGGACGTGCATACTATTAATCCAAAATTGTTTAACATTTATGAATCATGCAGCGAGCGGGATCTTGATGAATTCTATAAGCATGATAATTATTTATTTTGGGAAGTTAGATTGTTTGTTCCTAAGTGTGCCATGAGAGAGTTGCTAGTGAGAGAAACATATATTGGGTATTTGATGGGACAATTTGGAATCAAGGGGGCATGGTCATATTAAGTGATAATTTGGAAGTTGATGTTGCTCATGTTTATATTTGTAGTAGACACATCACTTGCACAAGGGCTAAATCTAAGTTTTTGCCCCCAAGAATTCTATGTCTCGTTGTCCATCATGAGTGAACCTTGGAATAATAATTCTATGAATTTTATGTTGGATTTGCTTAGATCAAAGGAAGAAAATGACCTAAAGAGTAGGAAATATTGTCTACAATTTGTTAAATTTGCTTGCAATGAAGCCTTCGTTCGGGAAGCGTTATAACACTTAATGATTAGTGTTATTTGTGTTTTCGAGGTAGAATTTGTGGTTAAAATTAGGAGAGAGAAAATTTGTGTGGTTAAAAATGTAGTTTGAAATTCGTGCCGATTATAAACAAAGTTTACCGAACACATTGGAAATTGTACATCCTAGTAGTAAATTTCCCCCGCTTGAGGTTGCTTGTGACTTTAACCTATTAACGCTTTTGAACTTTATGTATTTGTTTATTTATGAAAGAGTTGGTCTAGGTGGGTACAAGAATGCAAATTGGTTAAGCCCCTGACTGAGCAGGGTGAGCTTCAATTTGAGGAGCATAGTGAAAAATGTACTTCCAACCCAAACCAAGGTCGAATGAGGGTCTTATTTGATCCGTGTGGTTGGATGTGGTTCCTTTGGAGGAAAAAAACGAGTTCCCAATCAAATAAAATCCAAATTGCTATCCCGTGGTGATTGCTCATTTCAAGCTTTTGAGGGGAACAACGACCATTACTACAAGGTAGACTTACCTAGTAAGTATAAAATTTTAGTTACAATTTTCGTGCCTGATTTTTCTATTTTTATTGTAGGTGTCGATTCGTGGTCGAATTTTTCTCGAGATGAAGGAGATGATGAGAATCGAGAAAGTCCAACTTCATAGCACGAACCCGTGATCCACAATGCAAGATCAAAGGTCAGGGAATCTCATGATAATGCAGTCAAACAAGATTCGAGGTCGAATCCATTTCAAGAGGGAGGGGATGACGAGATCCCAGAAAGTCAAACCTCGATGCACATGTCGATGGGACCCATGACAAGATCCGAGGTCAAAGAGGTTCAAGATTCGAGGCTAAACAATGTGAATAAGTCAATAAAATAAGCCAAGAATAAAGTTGGAGCAAAAGACATTAAGATGGTTGAGAATTTGGACTCAACCAACTTCGATCGACCGAAAGTCTGCAAGAAAATTTGAGGAAGCCTCAGTCACTATTGGCCGAGTGTTGATCAACCGAAAGGTAGATTTTGGTCGACCTAAATTCGTTGAAGATTCAGAATAGAGCGTTCTGCCTATTTTTTGTGATTTTTCTTATTTTTCTAATTTTTGTACTCTAAATACTCTTCACTTATAAACCCCAGGACCTAACTCGAATATTGACATTGCCTTGTGTGAAGAACACTTTGAGGTAAGGTAAATCATTTCTTTCATCTTGTAATCTCTTTGGAAGTTCTTCAACTTCATTTGAGTAATTTTATTCTTGTGTTTTTGTTGATTTCAACTACCTTGAAATTTATTTAATCTTTATCCATTGGTCTTAGTTCTTTAACCTATGAATTTTGGATTAGATTTAAACTTGAGTTATGGTGTTTCGTATCAATTTTAGCTTTCTTGAGTCGATTCAAATTGTTGTGAGAATTTTTAATCAATATACCAAAGAGATTCACATCATATACTCATTATCCGATAATTATTTATTCTACACATTTCACATAAGTAAGTTCAACAAATGGCGAAACTAATATTACAAAATGTACATATGAAAGTGACATAGTGTACATTATCCTCTATTTGGTTCGAATTAAAATCTTAAATTAAAGCCAACGATTAATTTTAACAACATATTTTATGGAATCAACAAATTTTCAACAATACATTTTATCAACTTTTATCAAAATTTATTAAAAATCAGATCTTAGGGCATATGAGCTTCATTAGAAAGAAATCTTAGAATACTATAATCAACAAATTAGTAATCGCGCCCGTGTGATGCATGGAAGATATAATTCACAATTATTTATTGAATAATTGTAAAAGTACAAAGTCCAACATAAATTCTGCATTTATATGTAATGAACAAAAATAAAAAAAGTAAAACAAAAAATTGAGACTTGCATATTTCTTTTAACATCTAATTGTTCATTCTCTACTTTTCTTTGTTTATTTAGGCGAAGTAAGAAATAGACATGTGACTTATTCTTTACTTTACAATTTTGATTTGATAACTGAAGTTGAGCTTACGATTTTTTGATTTCTAAAAATTGAAATGTTTACAATTTTCAAATCGTAAAATGAAATAATAGAGATGGCAACGGGGCGGATTGATCGTTCCACGTCCCGCCCCGTGAACCAATTTGGTGCCCCATACCCGCCCCGCCCCGCCCCGCCCCGCCACAAATGGGGTGGGGCGGGGTTCGTGTTTTTGGCGGGTCAAGTGCCTCTCCCGCCCTATTTGTGACCCGATTTTTTTTTATTATTATTATATAAAAAGGCTATCATGTAAAAGCTTAATTTACAGTCAACTAGTAACAAATTCTAACATCTAGCAAAATGCAATTACAATCATCAAATATGTCCATTGTTCGATAATTTAAATAATGATGCAATTACAATCACCAAATATTAATAGGCAGCATTTCAGCACTATGATAATTAATATACCATCACCATAAGAAAAATACATATACAGTTATACTAGTGTAATAATATTTTTAAAAAAAATCTAAGAAAGACAGAGAGTGTGAGAGTTGAGAGTGAAGTTAGCAATGTATGGGCGCTGGTTAAGGTTTAACTTTTAAGTCATGTCTACTTTTTTTTTTTAAAAAAAAATTAAGGCAGGTCGGGTCATTGAAGCGGCGATCCGAACCCGCTGTGAGTTTTCACTTTCCATCTCAAACTCGCCACGCCAACCTGCGGGTCGGGATTTTTTCACTCCATTAGGGTTGGTTACCCGTCGAGTTCGGGTCGGGCGGATTTTTTTTGCCATCCCTATGAAATAAAGAGGCTAATAGACATTTACAGAATTAATTTATCAATTCCCCGTATAGCACTATAGGGATTTTTACTAACTATTTTAATGCAATAATTGATATTTAAATATATTAAATAAATATTTCATTTCATTACATGTAAAAAAGCAAATACATTACAAATAAAATTTACCAAATATTTCAAAAAATAAAAATTTGCTCAAACTTAAATTAAATGTTGTAATTTTTTAAAACTTACATATGACAAACTTATACGCAATCCTATATTTAAATAAACGTAACAAATAAATAATATGAAATACAAATTTAATTAAATTTTATCAAATAAATATTACAAATATAATTAACTTTATATATAAAAAAATCATCTATATATCTCAATTTAT
This sequence comes from Ligustrum vulgare, assembly GCA_963555705.1. Classification (NCBI taxonomy): domain Eukaryota; kingdom Viridiplantae; phylum Streptophyta; class Magnoliopsida; order Lamiales; family Oleaceae; genus Ligustrum; species Ligustrum vulgare. The sequence continues at coordinate 5,296,977 of OY743180.1, forward strand.
AAATGGAGGTTCAACCCACAAGATATAATACTTTATCACTTATTCGTATAGAATTGATTATTCGAAAATAATTTTTTTCAATGTTCATTCTCAACCATACATTCAGATATTCTTTAAAACTCATTTTTCACAATTGTACTTATTATTTTGTGCATGTTAAATAAATGTGTTTACCATATTCTATTTTTAAATATAATGAGTTTGTTATCACCTTATATTTCACAAATTGAACCATTGAGTTTATCGAAACCTAAAGTTATAGAGAATTATGATTTAATTGAATTTATTTAGAAATATCAAATATCTATTATTTCTTTCTATTTGATAAGAAAAATATTCCAAATTAATCGTTTAGGTCAAATTGAATTTAGGTAAGAAATGATAGGTATCATTTTAGGACTTGAATGATATAAATTAAAAAGATTGGAAGTTGAAAAAAATAAGAGTATAAGTAAAACTTTTATATTTAGTATTTAAAACGATTTTACGAATGATACGTTTAGAGTTTGCTCTCATTTTTTTTGTTTGTATTAAACGTCTAGTTGAGATCTTGGATTTTACACCTATATTGCAAATTTTTCGATTTCAAAATAATGCAATAATTATCAAATGAAAAAAATAATTTATAATTTGACTTTTATAGATATTTTTTTCACAAATCCATAAATCATTTATTACATTCATTAATTGAACTTTTCTAATTCATGTATTAAAATAAATTAATAAAAAAACTAAATTTTCTAAAATGACAGGTGAAAATGGGTGAGAAATTATGCACGTAAAATGGTGATAATTATCGTATTATTATATATGTGTAGATTAAATAAGATAAATTAAAAAGATTAGATGTTGAAAAAAGTAAAAAGTAAAAGTAAAACTTTATATTTGGTATTTAAAACAATTTTACTAATGATATGTTTAGAGTTTACTCTCATTTCTTAATTTGTATTAAAGTTCTCGTTGAGATCTTATATTGCATATTTTTCTACTTAGGCAGTGTTCGGTAGACATAATAATGAAATTAATTTTTGTGTTGGATTTATTTGTATTTTATAGGTAAGATGTAGAGTTAAAAATTAGTTTGGGAAATTGTGTAATTAGAGAGAGAAAATATGGATGGTTAAAAAGTTGTTTGGGAAATTGTGTAAATTAAATTTTGTGTTGAATTTTGTCTTTTAGTGTTATAAATTTACTACCGAACGGAGGCTTAGAAATAATACAATAATTATCAAAAGAAAAAAATCTCTAATTTGACTTTTATAGATATTTTTTTCACAAAATTCATAAATAATTTATTACATGCATTAATTGAACTTTCCTAATTCATGTATTAAAATAAATAAATTGATAAAAAAATTAATTTCCTAAAATGGCAGATGAAAATGAGTGAGAAATTATGTGTGTAAAATGATGACGGTTATCATATTATTATATATGTGTAGATTAAATTAGATAAATTAAAAAGATTGGATGTTATAAAAAGTAAAAGTAAAATTTTTATATTTAATATTTAAAACGATTTTACGAATGATATGTTTAGAGCTTACTCTCATTTCTTAATTTGTATTATACTTCTTGTTGAGATCTTTAATTTGAAACTCATATTACATATTTTTTTTATTTCAAAATAATGCAATAATTATCAAAAGAAAAAAAAACTATAATTTGACTTTTTATAGATATTTTTTTCATAGATTCATAAATAATTTATTATATGCATTAATTAAATTTTCTTAATTCATATATTAAAATAAATTGATAAAAATAAGAAATTTCATAAAATGATCGGTGAAAATAAGCGAGAAAATTGTGACGATTATTCTATTATTATTATAGATAATATTCGGTGGAATAATACTGACCATTCATCGAATATGTATATATGGAATCATCGAAATGAATATACCACCAGGCACCAACCATCAATACAAATACAATCAATAGTCTACGATCAAAAAAAAAAAAAAAAATCAATAGTCGGTCCGGATCCAATGGCTTCTCTCCTTACCCAATCAACCCAATTGGTACTATTATCAATTCTTTCAATTGGATTGTTTTGTACAGGAGAAATCAAAGCCGAATCAGTACGGGGAGAAAGAGGACGATATCTTAAAGAGAGAGAATTTGATTACTTTGCACTGTCTCTGCAATGGTCGGGCACCGTCTGTCGCAATACTAAGCATTGTTGTTCCTCCAATGGCTGTTGTCGAGGGTAATTTTGACTCTTTTTGTGTGTATGTTGGGTGTGATTTTATTTTTATGAAATAGTATGCTTTTGTATTCTCAAATTCTCATCCTAAATTGGCCTCTAGAATAAGCATATAAAAATAAGAGTTTTGTAGTTTAAGTTTCACGTGTGATTTTCAGGAGTTGGAAGTATTTTCAATTGACTTATTGGTTTTTGACAGGACACCTTCTGAAAGATAGAATTCTGGCTAAAATGGTCTACTGACTTTTTCCTTAACCTTTGGGCTCCTATGTAGAAATTGTGCATCCGTTTTGTATATAGTGAATAGAAATTTTACGTTAAAAAGTGGACTTGGTTTGGTTCTTATGTATTTGATTTTCCCCATTATAAAGTAATTGAACGTCCATGTTGTTTGTTTTGGCTGTAATTCGTGTTTCGTAAAATTATGTCTCGGTTTTGGCGCTATTTTGAAATGTTATAGGAGCTTTTCCTGTCAAGCCCTTAACACATCCAGATAATTAGCATAGTTCTAGCATTTTCAGTAACCAATACGTCATCTATAAGCAGATGAAGGCGCTTGTCACTAAAATAAGAAACTTACAGCAAACGTAACAAGGCGCTGTCTTGCTATGGTGCTTCTTATAGGTAAAGAGTTAATCAACTCACGATCGACCGTTATCTGAACTGACATGTCAAAATATCACTAGAGACGAAGAACACATGTGTCACAGTAATCTGAAAGTTTCGTTTGTGATTCATTATATATAGCATAAGAATTACGGGAAACTTATTTGTTTCATTATGATATGATTTTGATGCAGTTCAAATACGCCAGTTGGATTTACAATCCGTAAGTTCATTATGTTACATCTTTTGACATATGAAAAGAAAATCAGTCAAGCAGTGTAAATTTTCTGGTTATCTTCAACCTTGTTTCAATGTCTTTGTCTTTCAATCTTGCTCTACAGATGGACTTTGGCCTGACTACAATGATGGTACTTGGCCTTCATGTTGTGCTGGTCACAGATTTAATTTGAAAGAGGTATTTTACTCCTGCAGTCTAGTCTGTGAACGGATGCTTTAGATTTTAGAACCCTTGTCTATGCTCTCAGCGGTGTATATGCATCACTGGTGAAAATTGTTATTGACCTTTGAACATATCACTATGCCTCTGTTTGGTACCCATTAATCAAAACCTAATTTTTTTTCAAAACTCATTTTCAATCACACATTCTATCAATAAAATAATCTACACATAAACCCAAAAATATTATCTACTTTTTAACTGCACATTCTGTAAAATGTTACTATTACAAACCATATTGATCAATTAGAAAAATACATTTTTACATATTGAGACTATTTTCAGTTAGATTGAAATGATTTATGGATTCTTGTATGATGTAGAATGTAGAATGATACTAAATCCTGGTAAAGAAATTAGGTCTTGTGTAATTTCATTAGATTAGTTAGATGGATAGATGGAATATCAGCCAGATGTCACCGAATTTATATTTTTTGTTCAGTTATTATGGTGCTTTATCACTATACTATAAAGTAGTATGCTTCTCCTATTTCAAGGCCATGTATTTATTAATTTCGTATTTATATTCAACAGTTTGTTTAATCGAACACAGTTCTCTTATTCAGAAAAGAATACTTTCTAAAGCCTATTGTTATTTACTACGCAGTTATTGTTGCTTTGTTTGTTTATTCTATCCAATACCAAATTACTGACTGCAGATCTCGACATTGCTTGGTGCCTTGAACAAGTACTGGCCATCCTACAGTTGTAGTTCTGTATCAAACTGCCATGGTGGGAAAGGATTATTCTGGGGGCATGAGGTTGTTTTTAATAGCTGGTTGTTCATTAGAGTTCATGATTTCATTAGTTGAAACTAATTATTGCTCCCTTTGTTTTTTCATATCGGAACTGGGGGATGACTTGAGACAGTGGGGTAATCATCGTTGCTTTATGTGAATTCTTTTGTAGTTTATCCTCTCGATCTATGATCTGTTTAATGAATCTTATTATTTATATATCTCTAGTTTAATTGAAAAGTATGTGCTGTATGTAATGCATTTATAAAATTGTTTCTCCATGCTTCATTCAGTATCAACGATAATCTAAAATTGCTGGTGGATTTTCTAGATGGTTAATATTGAAATTTGACTATGCTGTATGGAATGCATTTATAAAATTGCTTCTCCGTGCTTCATTCGGTATCAACAATAATCTAAAATTGCTGGTGGATTTTCTAGATGGTGAATATTGAAATTTGACTATGTTATAATGTTCTGCTCTGCCCTGCTCTCACCCTCCCTCCCTCCCTCGCTTGCATCTCCTCCAACCTAAAACCCCTATGAGAAGAGAAAGAGGTACAATGACTAAATAAGGGTAGAAATCTGAACTGATGTATAAAGTTAATTTACGTTGCAGAGTGGCATGTTTTACTGCCTCTTTTTTTCTTTCTAGGACGTGATCTGCACTTTACTGGGTCTTCTATATCGTAAATTGAGATATCTGTGAATGTCATTCTTGGATACATGATAATGCATATAAATACTGGCTTTGGATTCTAGCTGCCCTGGCCTTAAATTGCATCACCCCTTCCCTTCTCTTAAGCTACAATCAGGTTGATATTAATTTTTTTTTTCTCATAAGCTGTTCCGTCTCAGGGATTGATACTTTTGAGCCGTGTAGCTGTTTTAAATATTCATATCGATATTTTAGGAAACTGAGATGATATGTTCAGATTAGAAGAACACTTCATCACTTGAAAAGAATCTAATCCATCCTTAACTTATAATTTTCTCTGTGCAGAAAAACATGGAACTTGTTCCTCTTCAGTTACCGAGGATGAATATAGCTATTTCTTGACTGCCCTTAATCTCTATTTCAAATATAATGTTACGGTAAGACTGCTTTTTATATTGGAATGAGCTGATAGAAGAGAAATATTGAACTTGCTGCCTAGCTTCTATGTTTTCCCCCTTACATATATTTCTCTCTTCTTCTTCTTCTTCTTCTTCTTCTTCTTCTTCTTCGTTCTAATGGAGTTAACATCACGCAGGAAGTTCTTCGACAAGAAGGATATGTAGCATCAAATACTGAAAAATATCCTATAGGCGGCATTATTTCTGCCATTCAGAATGCTTTCCATGCAACTCCAGAACTTCGATGCAAAGGTGATGCTGTGAAGGAACTCCAGTTATGTTTCTATAAGAATTTCAAGGTCAGATTCATCTTGTTTTGGTATTTATGTTTAGTAATATTCCCTCAATTTCTAAGTTCCCCAAAAAATAACAGGTAGCAATTCCTGATATTTAAAGCTGCTGATATTTGCATCCGATTGTCTGTTTGAGTTAGCATCAGAGCATTCTTTTTATTTTTTTGATGAATCAATAGCTCAATGATTTTTCCCCAAACCCCATCCTATGTTTGCTCAAGTTGTGAGCGATACTACTATGCCCCTATTTGACCACTATTTTCTCAAACTCATTTTCAACCACATATTCTAGGAATCCCACAACTTTTCAACTTGCAACTAAACAATCCTTCAAAGCCTTATATATCATTTTTATTTATTGCACATTTGTCAGCTTATAAGCTGGTCGGACTCTATATCCACACATTTAATATTATCCACAACTTTTACTTACTTTTTAATCCCACAATCCTTGAAACCTACTGCTTATAAATAATTACAAAACTTTGAAAAAAGTCATAAATTTTGCTTGTTTACGCTAATTGAGTTTAGTCTCTATCCATGTTCTTGCAGCCTCGGGACTGTGTTGTTGATTCCAACGACCAAAGTGACATGGTTTATTCGAAATCCTCTTGTCCCAAATATGTCAGCTTGCCGGCCTATGTGCCATCAAGTGAGTTTCTTTTCCCTTGGACAAGTTACAGCTATCGCTTATATGAATTTATAGTCCATCTAAGAATGGTAATCACACATGGTCTCAAACAAGTTGCTTACCAGGCATGCTTTGGGTGCTGTACTCTATATGTTTCATTATGTTTATGATATAATAATTTATGGTAATAAATGGACGGGATACATCTTTTCCCTTTGGGATTTATGAGCTTTTAAATTGCAACACAGTTAGATTTACAGTCTGTCATCTACCTCTCCAGATTTTCCGAGTTCAAGACTGATTATGCAATTAGTTTTTGTTTCAGGAACTCTACACGGACGTGAAAATTTGACATGAAAATGGGACATTGTCAATTTAGCGTCTATTGGTTGGATGATGAAGAGGTGTCCATGTACCCATGTAATGAAGCACATGACCCATCTCTTCATCCCCAATAACGAGGCGCCACCTCGGCATGTCCCAATTACATGTCCATGTAGAAGTTCTATGTTTGTTTTTCATGCATCAATTTAAAGCCGGAAATAACATTTTCCATTCTCTTTGTAGAGCTTGAGAACGGTGGAATTGAAGTTTCATACTCTACTCCAAAGTCGTCTATTTAAGGGCAACGCGGACAACAGACCCAAGGTATAAATATTCCATTCAGGGCTTGCAGATGCCAGATGGATGCTCCTACTTAGGATCATTTGTCGTGCGTCGAGCACCTGAAATTATATTAGTGTTGTAAACTATTTGCAAATAAACGATTTTTTTACAGATATTTGTATACTATGCCATGTTCGTTTTCAGTTAAGATCTGATTTTAATTTAAGTCAAAATCAATAAATTAATTTTAACCACACATCTTATGAGGTCCACAACTCTTCACCACATATTTCATCAATATTTATCAAAATTTACTAAAAATTAGATTTTAATCTGCACCAACATGGGGCTAGATGTAATTGAAAACGAGATAGCTCACGAAGTTAGAACAGTTGCTTATATTCATGTAGTTGGTACTGTTTAGCCTAAAATTTTTGTTTATAAACAAAGAAAATGTGATGTTTTCAAAGTAAAATATGTGGTTAAAAAATAATTTGAAGAAATGTGTGGTTAAAAAATTTGATAAAATTTGCTTCTTTTTTTATTTATTTTTTATTTTTTTTATAAATGATGTGATAGCATTTCATTTGATAAGTCAAAGTCAAATTAATTTCTATCACAAATCTTAAATATATTATGATCTTAAGAGTGAGTTTTGATATACTATTCATTTATGGCAAAGTGATTGTCTTTTAGTGGTTTTATGATTATTTTATTTTTTAATTACTTTGCTTTTCTTCGTTTGGTCAACTTTGTTGTCTTGATGAAACCATAATAGCAAGTTCTTCGTACCATTGTAAAGTTCTCATATAATGTTTTACCACATTATTTTGGAATTACAAATTGTCAATTGTGACAAAGGCTATAGTCATTTAAAATGCTCCCTTAAAAATGTATTTTTAATTTCACAAGTCAATTTTTGTTTCATTTTCGATATATGAATTTTAGACAAAATGAAATTTTTAATGTACTATTTCGAAAAGCTCATAAAAAATTAAAAACTTTCATTTTGAAAACATATAACAACTATCAAAATAAGGGTAATGTGCATTCAAAAATGATTAGTAGTCACTTTTTAAATCCTTGTGGTTGCTAATCCTTAAAAATTTACTTTTCGATTTCCTTTCTACAAGTTAAAATTCTTCTCATTTTCTAAACCATGCATGCTATTTGAAAAAATTGACTTTCTAATACATTAATCAAAGAGCTCTCAAAAATTTAAAATTCATCTTCGAAATTATATAATTCTTTTTGGCCTCCATTTTTTGTAAACTAAATTTATTCAACATTCAATCTTAACCATTTATTTTAATCAAGCTTACTCCCAAAATTATTATTCCAAACCATAATTTTTCCCAAATAATGGATCTCAAGCAAGGGCATAATGACTGGAGGATCGTAATTTGACAATTAGAGGTCGTCCCTATTTTGTCATTCGTAAACCATGCATACTATTGATAGAAATGAGTTTCTAAAACATTAATCAAAGAGCTCCCAAAAATCTAAAATTCATCTTCGAAATTATAAAGACTGAAGGATCGTAATTTGACAAATAGAGGTCGTCTAGAGGTCGTCCTTATTTTGTCATTTGTTATATTTTTTTTTCGTTTTTCTTCGTTTTTTAAATTTTGTGGGTTCAAATTAAGTCATAATAATAAGATCTTAATCTTAATGTTAAGTTCTCAGGCGATACTTTACTGCATTATTTTTTTAATTACAAAACTATCAATTTTAGTAAAAGTTATAGCCGTTTAAAATGATCATTTAACAATGTACTTTTCATTTTTATTATGAATCAACTTTTATTTCATTTTAGATATATGCACTCTATACAAAATTAAAATTTTAATGTACCATTTCGAAAAACTCAAAAACAACTACGAACTTGGATTTTAAAAATCGATTTTTCATTAATGGTCACCCCTTGTTTTGTCTTTTTTTCCCCCCCTTTCTTTCTTTGGTTAATTTGGAGAGCTTAAATGAAGTCGTAATAGAAAGATCTTAATATGAATGTGAAATTTTCACACAATACTTTACAATTTTTTTTTTCTTATTACAAAACCTTCAATAGTCGTAAAATTTATAGTCATTTAAAATAGTTCATTAACAATGTATTTTTCATTTTTTTACGAGTCAACTTTCGTCTCATTTTTTGTATATGCACTATGGACAAAACTATATTTTCAGTTTACCACTTCGATAAACTTATAAAAAAAAGACAAAATTGCCTTCAAAATCATATAACGATTGTTAAAATAAGGGAAACACGCATAAAAAAATGATCGCTCGCTTTTTAAAATCATTGTGTTTATCGATTTTCAAAAACCTATTTTTTCGATTTTCTTTTTACAGAGTAACTTTTGTAGTAATTTTAAATCCATGCATACTTTAGATAAAATTGAGCTTTTAATATACTACTCAACGAACTCGGAAAATCTAAAAATTCGTCTTCGAAATTATATAAGTTGAATAATCATAATTGGACAAAATATTATTTTTATTGTTCATGTGCAATAATAACACTATTACATACATAATTATAGACATTACTCGTGCATCGCACGAGCAACACTAGTATTAAAATAGGAAAATGCTCATTTGCTTGAAATATACAATCGAATGAGTGACCAAATTTGTTTGAGTCATAGATTTCGATAATGATGTGATGGGCGGAAAAGTGAATGATTGACATGTGTAGGAGTGTAATCTATTCGGTCAAAAATTCGGTTCTTGTAGCACGATTCCCTATATATTATAAGAGTAGGTTTACATTCACTATTCATAAGCCATTTTAGAGCCAATTAAGTCATTTTTGTTATCTTCGCTGGCTTGAATTGCTAGCCAAACAAGACCCTTTCATGGGCTGCGGCCTCTGATTTTCTTTGGCCCATCTTCATATCACTTGTTTTTTCCCTTCACACCACATTTTCGAGCTGAGCTGATTTTATAAGCTGAAAATCATTTCCATTTTCACACGCAATCACTAATTTCTCTTTTCTCTAACTCACACGCCATCATCCGTGCTCTGCAAATCTCTCTATCTTCCTAAACGTCCCTAGCTTTGCATTTCAAAAAAAAATTTCACGCTCAGCTCCTGCTCAAGCCCCGGCCACATAATCACCACCACCAACCCAGGAGGTTCCGAACTCCCGACCATGAATCCCGAGCCTATTTTTGGTGGCGATTTTGAGGTAGGTATTGTAACTTTTAATAGTTTAATCGTGTAAATTTATCAAGCTTCTTACCTGATTTTGCTCTTTCATTTTAATTTTTGGATTTGGATCGTCGTCTTGTTGCTTATATAAAACTAGGCATTGAAGAATTCAAGCCTCCAAATTTTACGTTATTTCGCGTAAATTTTCCCTGTCTTCAATTCAGAAAAGCATGTTTTTCCGGTGTCCCTAATTCAATGCTGAACAATTAGCACGATTTCATCGGCTTCCTTTGGTAAGCATCACTTTCCATTCTGGGTTATATATATCCGAGTCTGTATGAGTAATTTAAAAATTATTATTTCCTAAAATTCAATACTTATACTATATACTAGTATGAGTTACGTGCGTTGCACGAAGCGGTTTATATTTGTGTTTATTCGCGTGGAATTAGAAATGAAAACAAAACTTATTTGTGAGTAAATATAAATAAACATTAATATTGGAATATACTTCAACTAATTCAGTGATAACATTCCAACACAAACTTTTCTTTGATGCTTAAGTAATGAATTGAAATTATGTAATTGACCAACACTGAAAACTGCTAGTCAAAGAATCATGTGGTAACCAGCAATAAAATTACAGTTCTTAGGGAGATTTGCTTGGAAATAGCCTTTCCATTTTTTTCATGGAAAATGTTGTAATTTGATTTACTTTCTAGTTCATCATTGCATTTACTAACTGTTGAAAATGAGATGAAAGAGGTCGGGATTCTGTAAAGAAGCAAATGCCAAAGGAAACATCTACCAGCATGGAGTTCTAATAAATGTATTTCTAGGACATTGGCGATCACCAGTGTCAAACTAAGTACACAAATACTCCAAATTCTGCAAATTTAACATCACCAACAGAATCAATCAATATATTACCAGCCCGCCGCAAAGTTATGTTAATTGTGTCATATGTTTCAAGAAAGGAAAAAAAAAAAAAAAAAAAACACTATTTATAGGAATGATAAAACTTCTACCATGTATGGATATATATACATTTTACCAATTAGAGAAAAATAAATAAAAAAACATACAAACTTGCCTCAATTGACTATTAGAGTAGAGTCATTTGGCCACAACAACATAAATAAGTTTATTTACCACTAAATAAAATTGAAATAATTAAAGATCTTATTGGACAACCAATCCACAAGTTGTATCTAAGTAGATATACAGAACATGATTTTTAATGAAAATGATTGATTTAGAAAATACATAGCAAGACAGAGAAATTCAAAATATCATACCATTCAAGTAAAAATGACTGTGTGAGACACCCATACCTTCACGAGTATGAATGTGTCCATTGAAATTAAGATATACAAGCTTTGAGGACCTCACATAATAATGTAGCAATAATAGGCTCTTCCAAACCTTTCGGATATTATGATATCATTATATGAAGGAAAGATCTCCTGGCCATGTGCGATATTACACTTCCCTTGACCTCTGTAGATAAGAATTTGTATAATAAGTCGATAAAATTATTTCAATCACCTGAATGATTACTTATCTAGGACTATGGATTGAAATATGGAGTTTGTGTTTTGGAGTGTGTCCGAAATGCTATAATTTACATTAAAGGCCATTATAATCCCATGCTTCCTTCCTTTTTAGTGACGAAATTAGAGTTTTATATAAAAATGATACTCTCTTCTCGCAATCTATTTTTTCATTGATTCATTAGAGAATATACTATTGCCATTCGACCCAAACTCATATAAGGATGCAATGAACTAATCGAAATTAGCATAATATCTCAACAAATAACTGATCAATTAAACATGTATGGAGTGAAACAAATAATGATCTTCTCCACACATCCCATAAAAGGGTAAATCTTCATAATCCAATCGTACACAAGAACACAAATTAACCAAATAAAACAATAAAAAAATACATAAAATGTAATTAAATATTCCACCAAGATATTGAATCATTTTAACCAGTTCATCCAACAGGTATAATCAAACAAAAATTGTACCACTATTCATGCTTCAATTTGGCATAAATTGCAGCCAAAATCCTATTAACACAAACAAAACCAAACAAATCAAAGAACAAAAGAATAAACACAGAAAATTGATTAAAATGCAATCACATATGACTAAAGATACAAAATGGATGATCTGGTCAAGAAAATTAGAGTTTAACTAAAGATATACTAACTTGCAGGCATAAAGCAGCCATCATTATGTCTTCACTGTTTCTAATGGACCTTGACACAAGTCTGTCATGCATTTGCTGGTAAAGTAAATTTATATATCGTGGCACAACTGCAATACTTGTTTCAAATGGAGAAGTACTAAGAGATAGAAAACAAAGCTAGAGAAGATGTTGGTAGTCCCTATGGAGTTCATTTTCTTCCTGATCCAGATACCAGAAGAATATAACAGTCATCAACGCTAGGTAACCTCCAAGTAATATTCAACTAATAAAAATCTTTTTCAATTCCTAGCTGGGCAATGGAGATGGAATAACTTTAACCTTAGGGATTGTCATTATTGTTTCTGTATAGAAAGTATATTTTGAAAAATAACAGCCACATGAAATGCAAGGAACTAAACAAAATATCTAAGATACAGAAAATGAGAGAGAATCATACCATCGTTGAGGATGGCAATGATCAGAACCATTAACGGGGAGAAATCGATCTTCCAAGTCAAAGCAATGAACATAAACCAGAACTTCCAAACAAAAAGTGAACAGCAAAAGAAATCAATTCTATGTGAGTACTATAGTAATCATCTCTCTCTTTTTCCAATGTAACAATCAACTTACCACAATATGGATAGTGATTTCGACAGCATCTATCTGCCAAAACAAAGATGTAAAGAATTCAAACATATTTCGACCAAAAAAATAGACCTACAAAATAGATATAAGAAGGAATAAACTAATTTTGTAATTTTTCATTCTTTGGAAAAGGAAGAGATTGAAATGAACACCAAGACATCCCCTACATAAACATATTCTATTCAGAATTATAATCCTCCAAAAAGATGAATACTAACATGGATCTGTTACTTCCAATCAAAACAAACCAGGTGAGTATTGACATGAATATAAAAGAATAGTCAAAGCACACATTTAAATCAAGAAGAAAATTATGAAGGTCATAACCAAATTGATTGAACCACTTAAAAAGTCGACATAAAAGTCAAGTCCTCATTTCAACGATAGCCAAATATAATCCAAATTGACCAACAATCTTCAAAATAAACATCGAACAAATCCATTGTACATGAAGTGGTCATGAAAGTACAAACATAGGCACAAATTCTAGGGTGTATTAGAGCTCACCATAATCTTTACCGAAGTCAAATATTTGGGTTCAAATATGAAAGTTTATTGCTTTCAAGTTCTTTTTCCCGGGTTTCATTCCCTAGGTAAATAATGAACAAAATAAATAAAGTTGTACACGGAAAAGAAACTTTTCTTAAATATATGATAAATAATGCAATTAGCAGCACAATTATAAATACTAAAAACGCTAACCCTTACTTCCAATCCCAAAAATCTCAAAACCCTAAATCCCAACTCAATTTTAGCTCCAGCTCTTCTCTCATCTTCCCCATCTTTTACTTCCTCAACTCAAATCTTGACATCCATTTCAATATCACTAATTTTACAACAAACCCACCAAGATAATAAAAAAAATTAAAAAAAAAGGAAAACAACTCATTAGAAAATGTCACTAATTTTACAACAAACCCATCCATTTCAATATCACTAATTTTACAACAAACCCATCCAACAACTGGCTAGAACTGTATATTATTTGTCCAAATTAATACCAAGTCACGTCACATTTTCGCTTCGTACTAAATAATAGGGTGACAATTTTGAAGCGCGGAAAGTAAAATAAAATAAAATTATATTACGTACCATCCATGATGTATACTGCACAGTTGGATATTCCTTCTTAATTTTGGATTTCACGTGGATCCAGGGTCTTCCTGTGCATAATATCCAAGTAAACAAAATCTTTGCTCTAATCATTTTCTAATTAACTGAAAACAGTAAAGTCAATAAATTTATATGCTCATTCCAAACAAAATTCAGGAAGAACTCGAGAATGAACTAATTATGATAAAGCTTCTTCGACAGTTACATAAGACAAAACCTCGAAAACACAAAATCAGGAATCTGGTATTGATCATGATACAGACTACCTATTTTTTTCTATTTAAATTTGATATTCTAACAATAATATTTTTTCGAGGAAGTAGAAACTATGACTAAGATTGTCCAGAAATGAACCTATTTTGCTCAATTTTTGTTATTGGGAATGATTAGCAAAACTAATTTATAAGTTAGGAAGGTACAAGCAGACTCACCCTCAATAACAAACCCATAGTAAATCATGAAAAGGAGATTGTACCATGGCGACCACGTCAGTTGCTCCAGCACCACCTGAAATAATATAATTTGTCATTTAAAGTTTCTGGTTAATCCAGTCTTTTCTCTTTCTAATATTTTTACCCGTGGTCAAATACAGGAACTTCTGTTGACAAGGAAGACTTGAATATACGAAAATATTAAAGCTGCAAGGGATGATGGGAAGTATCAGATAACAGGGGGTGTGAGGAATACCTTCTTGGCAACAGTTTTTGTATCCTTCTTCCCTTTAAAAATTTTGTCCAACAAAATGTGAAAAAAAATGTCCAAGCGGTCCTAGATAGGCAGCGCCAAAAATCTGTATTTAGATAAAAATTAGAAATAACAAGTACGTGTCAAACTCAGTTTCATAGTGTTAAAGAAAAACTTTTAATCAATAATTGTTTATGGTATCAGAAAAGAGAAAGGTCCTAATATTCAAGGTTTGTTGTCACTCACTTATGAAATGCGTGCATGTGTGAGACCTTTAATGGAGAAAATGAATCTTGGCAGCAAATGAAGGGATGTACTGAAGATAAATTTTGGTTTTTCCTCTCTAAAAGCTTAAACTTTTAGAAGAGGTGGTTCAATACATAGAAGGACGACAAAGCACATAGTGGACAGGTGCAGTAAATGATCCCAAATATTGGCATAGTTTGTAGGAGGTTTATGCTAGCAGCTTCAGAAATGAGATAGTGCAATGAAGAAAATCGAAATAAAGACTCAGTGTCAGCGTTTTTTATCAATTGTGTGGATGACACAGCCTAAAGGCATACTTAAATTTATAACTTATGATCACCAAAAATGAAAAAAACATTAAACTCAGTGCAACTTTCATTTACAAAGATAAACATTTTCAAGAGAAATCAATGCTATTGTGTCAAGTGAAAGAAGGAAGGGGAAGGAGGAGAATGGAATCAAAAACTAAGATGCAGTTAAAACACGTTTCTCCTTTAATTTCCCCCACAAAGTCAGCGAAGTTCCTAATTCATTTCTGTTTGCACAACATTTGAATGAAAGATAGAGTTGAGACATCAACTTTACAAACCGAGAATTGATCTAATATGACTTGAAAATTAATACCATGTCTAAATGATAAGGGCATATTCTCTTCTAGAAATTACAGAGGCTCTCCTTAACGTGATAATAGAGACCTTAACTTATCGGTTTTTTGGTGTGGGGTGTTCTGGAGGAATTTTGGATTTTTTTGGAGAATGTATGGTTGAAAAGTGATTGGTCTCATAAAAATGTTTAGTTGAAATCAAATTTGAGGAAAAAGTTGAAAAAAACCAACGGGACCAAACAAGCTCTAAATTCTTTCTTTCCATAAAAGATCCATCAACCTATAAGCCCCTGGATATAGGTTACACTCACACCCCCCCAAAAATTTTCACACAAGTACAAGACTGAACTGTATTAAAGAACAAAAATAATTCAAAATCTACTCTACTGTCCTGCCCTTGGTTTACTTCATTAATATATTTCTATCTATGTTAAGACAGAAAATCAATTATACTAAACTACTACACAAGGGCAAATAATTACAGTGTCATTGATAGACCATTTGCCAAAGCCAGATGAACTCAATAATTGTTGAAAATTTTCAATTGGGGAGCATTTTCAGTAAAAATCATGGATTCAAACCTCAAAATACAGCAGAAACTGCTAATTATATGCTAATATATATGTCCACAATTTAATTGTACACATGTGAATAAAAAGAAAAAAAAACGTATAACAATACCACTTTGAGAAGAAGTCGTTTGAGTTGAAGTTTTGGAATGCCAGCGAGCTTCTGCGCCACTATATCACTGATCGCTGACATCGTCCCTGCAGTTATCATCTGCAAAATCCCAATTCAAGATTTCTTGAATAATCAAAAGTAATACATACTCATACATAATCAAGGCCATGTATGCAAAATAAATAAATAAAAATCAACACACCTCACATGGAAAAAAATAAACAAGTAAACAACGACAAAAAAAAAAATGTTGAAGTCAGAAGAAAGTCAACACCTTGGTTCTTAAAGGGTGCTGTTGGAGTTGTATCAAGTACTGTTGCAATCCCTTCTTCTGACCGTCGCCGACGAGAGACGACGAAAACTGTGACCCCAAGTGCGAACGACCTGTAAGCGCGACGGTATCAAAATCGGACAAAAATTACATAGATCCATACAAAACAACGAACGGGAAAAAAGAATCCGAACCTTTGATTGCGATCGATGCGAAACGCTTGAACCCTAGGAGAAGGATCTAGAAGCGTGAGAGCGAGAGAGAGAAAGAGAGAGACAGAGAGTGCGGACATAGGAGAAATGGGAAAGGAATTATGCGTATCCACTATCTACACGGCGAGAGAGAGAGTGCTAGTACTGAACGAAAAAGCGTGTTCCATTATTCAACTGAAAGTGTCATATTTCGTCCATGAATAGTAATTCTTTAAGTGGATCTTATATATAGTAGGGATTACACAAGACAGGGCAGAACTATTGTTGCTGGAAAATGTACAATCGTTGTATTATTTGTTATACCTTGGCAATTTGGATGATTGGGAGGGAATTGAAAATCCTAACCCGTTCATTCTTTCTCCGTATTCTCACTTCTTTTTCAGTTTACTTTTTGTTTTAGGCATTTTGTTAAACTACAATTCCTTTTTATTTTCTTGTAATTATTTTTCTTTGTTGATGTGTTATTTCTATGACTTTGTAGTTTATTGTGAGAATGATGTTCAGCACAGTCTGATTGTAAAAAATTAATTGACTAACTTCTTTTGTTGGTGGATAGTAATTTCATCATCCTCGTTGATAACGAGACTATCATTTTTTTCCTTAGCTGTACTGCAACTTATAAAATTGAAGAGGATTAGAGAGATATTGCCAAAATATGACTATATATACTTTATTTTGAATTATTGATGCTTTTATCTAAGGGGATTTTTTTCTTTTTAATCGAACTATGAACCTAGGATATAAGCATAATGAGAAGTGAAATGATTCGCTTCTATTATTAACTGCATTATGCTTTCATTCGATGGTCCTACCTTTTAAATGGTTTGTATTGTGAGGTTCATCTTTTGTTATTATAAAGAGAGCATTTTACTTGTAGATATTAAAATCCATGCTCATCTAGAAATATGTTATGGTTAGACGATGATATTTGATATATCAACTTATAGGTGTATCTTTCAACCCTTTCTACCAAGTTCTTCCTCTTTGTTTTTCGTTTTTCCATTGTTTTTAAGTAAAAATTATATTGTTTCATTTAAAGAACATTTTAATTGAACATATATTCATGCGTTTAATATTTTATGCATTCACATATTTTTCAGAAGTGAAGTTGAAGCCAGTGCTTGATTTGGTGAATCCCAGACATAGGTTAGTGCTAAGGTTTAAAAACATAGCATGAGTTTGTGACCTTGAAAGCTTTATTTTTGTTTAGTACAATTATTTATATTGTTTCATAATTATTAGTTGCCATGAAGAGTTATGTGGACTTATATCTCCGCACTATTTATGGGCACAAATTTGTAAGTTAACTGTACCAATATAGCAAAAAAAATAAAAAATCATCAAAGTCCCCATCATCGAGGCTGGAAAGTGAAAACAACATTCAAGCGGCCATCATAAGGCATGTAAGGATCAATGTGAAGTAGTCCACTGTTTCGCAAAATCGTAGTGTGTCGTGGATTAAACAACTTTGTAGCTGGTGCATGGTGTATTCAATATAGGATGGTGGAGTTCAATACTAGAAAAGTAAATTGGATGTTTCATTTTCTTACATTTTTAGAGAAGGGAACATAGTAGCTTATTAGCTTGCTAATAATGGGTACGAAGATAAATCCTTCAAAATGATATAAGCAATGTACTTCAATTGAACACCTATAGGCTTACTAGGCTGGATAAATAGAGAGTTCCAAATTTTCATTTTCAATTGTAAACCACAAATTTAGATTTTGTAATATGTGTCTATGTAATTCCTTGGAGCTAAAGTTGTTCAATGTTCCTCTCCATGTAAAAATGTTCATATCAATGTACTAGGGTAGAGGGAAATGCCAAACTATTTATTCCACGTTAGATGAGTGGCATAAAAACCTCTTGTCTAAGCTTGAATGGCCTTTACCAAAAAAAAAAAAAAAAAGGAAAAAAAAAAACATTGGTATCCAATATTAGAAAAGTATAGTGCATCAATTTAATACCATGTATATTAGCACAAAACCAACAAGCTATATTAACCAAAAATATTGCAATTATTACAAATTATGATAAATGAAAATAATGTTCATGAAAGTGAGAGGTGAAGCTGATACTGATCTTAGTGGAAGAACTAGACCGAGACAGAAACAAGAAGCATTTAAACTACTCTGTATATGGCATGAATAGTGAATTATGTTACCTTCACTTTTCATCTGAATAGCAAATTACCCCAAAATAATACCATAGTCAAATTTTGATGGAGATAAAAGTGTTTAATTGAACAACTTTTTGCTCGTTTTATTTCGCTTTGTAACTGGCATTTTTGCTTTCGTTATTTTTTTTCGTATTTCACTGCATATGGACCCATTGTGTGTAACATTTTTTTTTCCTTTTTTTGTAGGAAATCTTAAGACTTTTCATTGCCATCTACCGCACGGTCTAGCATGGTAAAATGTATTCTATTTTTATGAATTAGCATCAACCTAAAATTTTCGAGCTTTATTATTCACTTATTACTTAATAGTTTTAAGAAATTTTACACTTTGGTTAAAACTTCATTTCTTGTAGGTTATATGTGTTGTTCAATTACTGTGCGTTATGAACATTGATTTTTTTTTTTTTTTTTTTTGAATTGAACGTTATGAAGGGAATATCTAATAGAAATAATGGAAATATGTGTATTTATTTACAAGTAGAAATTTTTTTATCGTGATTGTTTGCATCCTTAAGCATACTATTTGAGTCCTATTTATTTATTTATTTTTGGTTAGTGACTTTGTTGAATGAAAAAAATCAATCATCTCCTGCCTATTAATACAAGTGTGTATTGGAATTACCTGTTATCCTTTTATCGTGATTGTTTGCATTCTTAAGCATACTATTTACAACCTATTTATTTATTCATTTTTTTAACCCTATTTATATCTAATTATAAACACTATTGATTCATCTTTGTCTATTGCTGCAGGCTTGTATATTTGGTACTGGTTTGGGTTTTACTTTGAATAAGGTAGATAGTGTCTATATATTTCTTTTATAGAACTTTGGAAAAAGAAATGTGTACTTTTTTTTTTTTGTTTGTAAGATATAATATATAACTGGGAACTAAAAAAAAAAAGGCTATTTCATGTACCTCGTCTTTATGTTATTTTATGCATTTTACATATGGAGACATTTGCGCAGAGTTACGTTTATGGTCTTGTGATATCTGATACGCAATCTATTTACTGTGTTTTACAATGGAGAAAAATATTGGTATGAAAATTATTTAAATACATAAATTATATAATGTTACATACATAATCTAACTTTCAAATTAGATTTTGTCTTTGTAAAATCAATCTCAAGAATTATTACTTGGACATTAAAATTTTGCAGATAAGAAATTACAGTATGTTTGCAGTTGAAGACATTAGTGGACAAAAAGTCAATGAGCTTCAATGAAGGTGAATTTTATGTTCTTATTGTGTTCTTTGTTTTTATTTTGTTTTGAAACACTAGCATAATTTTTTTTCTCATCTACATTTGTACAAGACTAGCAATCTAAAATGAAATAAAAAAAAGGTTATGCATCTGTCAATATATTAAGAGCATGTTCATAGATTGAGTAATTAATTAGTAATTGATAGGTTTTACCTTGATGATATGTGAGACATCTAGAACTCCACAATATCTGTATAATCACAACACTAGCACATAACACTTTTTTTTCTCAGTTAAAGAGTGTACATTTTAAAAATTTACTCGCTTAGTATTCTTCATTATTTATGTAAATACTAAGTTTCACATACAACATTCACCAAGCATTTACATTCTTATATACCCTACAAAAATATATACTATGTTTACACGCTATTACATACTTAACAGTTATACAGCACGTGCATTGCACGTGCGTCTAACTAGTAATTAAAATAAGGGCTTACTTCCCAAGATTCCATGCTACAAAACATTTTTAGAAGTACTAGTGAGGCAAACGTGCAAGACACGTGCATCATTTTAATGACGCATTTAATAGCGTAATATAAAAGTCGATTCAATATTCTAGAAGTTAAGAAATTAAATAGAAGATCATATATAATAAAAAACTTCATTTCAAATCAAAGTGAAATATGTAGGATACACATTTATATGTTAAAATCAATGTACAAAAAAATATAAATTTAGATATAATATGGGAGAATTGTGGGGGGGGGGGGGAGAGAGAGAGAGAGAGAGAGTGAGAGAGAATGAAAAACAATAATTCAAATGGCTCAAATTTCTAAATGACTTAAGCGGCTCAAATTGTTTGATCTTTGAAGTGTTCAAATTGACTTAAATAACTTATGAATAGTGATTTCGAACACCCTCTTTTAATGTATAAGGATATATTTAAAACTAAATAATTGACAAAAACTCATCCAAACTAGAACTTCTAGTATATATAAATATATATCGAAGCGAACCCTTCTTCAAGATTTGTAACTATTACATACATAATTATAGACATTACTCTTGCATCGCACGAGCAACACTAGTATTAAAATAGGAAAATGCTCATTTGCTTGAAATATACAATCGAATGAGTGACCAAATTTGTTTGAGTCATAGATTTCGATGATGATGTGATGGACGGAAAAGTGAATGATTGACATGTGTACGAGTGTAATCTATTCAGTCAAAAATTCGGTTCTTGTAGCACGATTGATTAAAATAAGGGCTTACTTCCCAAGATTCCATGCTACAAAACATTTTTAGAAGTACTAGTGAGGCAAACGTGCAAGACACGTGCATCATTTTAATGACGTATTTAATAGCGTAATATAAAAGTCAATTCAATA
Organism: Ligustrum vulgare; assembly: GCA_963555705.1. Lineage (NCBI taxonomy): Eukaryota > Viridiplantae > Streptophyta > Magnoliopsida > Lamiales > Oleaceae > Ligustrum > Ligustrum vulgare. Next base: position 5,318,228 of record OY743180.1, read on the forward strand.
TTCTAGAAGTTAAGAAATTAAATAGAAGATCATATATAATAAAAAATTTCATTTCAAATTAAAGTGAAATATGTAGGATACACATTTACATGTTAAAATCAATGTACAAAAAAATATAAATTTAGATATAATATGGGAGAATTGTGGGGGGGGGGGGGGGAATGAAAAACAATAGTTCAAATGGCTCAAATTTCTAAATGACTTAAGCGGCTCAAATTGTTTGATCTTTGAAGTGTTCAAATTGACTTAAATAACTTATGAATATTGATTTCGAACACCCTCTTTTAATGTATGAGGATATATTTAAAACTAAATAATTGACAAAAACTCATCCAAACTAGAACTTCTAGTATATATAAATATATATCGAAGCGAACCCTTATTCAGGATTTGTAACTACGTAGCTTTCAAATTGTTTAGAGTTGAGAGTTTAATTAATTTCCTCCTGTGATTCTTTTTTATCTTTTGTACAATAAGAGTAAAAATTTAGACGCGAATTACTTTAATCCAAAATGAATTTACGAATTTGGGGTTAGGGTGCTTAAATATTTTAAGAAGAGAAGTATGAATACGATAAATGGCACTTACATGTGTTGCTTGTGGAAATGTTTTTAGAGAAATGTGTTTTTTATCATAAACGGGGACTTTATAACATTTTAATGTCTTTATATTAAAATGTTAATTTTTGGAACAAGGGTTGACATCGAGATTGATATGTTGTTAACACTTGTTTGATAAATCGTTTATAATGTGACAATATTTTATTGATCAATTCTTTTGAAAAGTAAAAAATGGTGATCGAAAATATTGGACAAGTTGAAATTGTTGACTTTAAAAAAAAAAAAACTATCTAATAAAATGCTGTCACACGTTCATTTATAAATAAAATTTATAAACAAATTTTACCAAAAAGAGACTTAAAAATATAACAATATAACATCATAATTGAGATTTTTAAAAAAATCCCGATCTACAGATCGGGACGGATCTACCCCATTTCACTTAAAAAAATAGAAAAATTAATAAAAAATTATTATTTTTAAAGATTTACTTTAAATTATCTTTTAAAAAAAATCTTGGGTGGACCGACCCGCGGAATGGAGGTTGATTTGCCTCACCCCGAACTGGACCCGCCTTGATCCTTCCTGAAAAATGGGGGATCGGATCGGGGCCATTTTTATGCGAGGCGGATTCGGATCGGGGCGATCCGCCCTGTTGCCAAACGCTCCTTATTTCTGATTTTCACTTGTAATTAAAAAAAAAAAAAAAAAATCTTTATGAATAAACTCTTTTAAGCTTAGCCAAACACGACCGAGTGTTATTTATTTATTTTATTTATCTGATAAAATCTGGGGACTGGGACTGGCTGCGCGATAGAACTAGAAGCCATAGGAAGCGATTCAAGTTAGGAATTTCTCTCTTTAGCAAAGAATCGGAAACAGGCAAGGTTTTGATGCCTTCTCTCCATCTCTCAATTCACATTTAAGCATATATTTATGCAGGCAATCTGTTTATCTGTCTTATGTTATCGCGTTACATGTGATTTCAGTTTTTAGAAAATTTAATGAATGCTATTCTCTTCTCTTCTTCCAATGCAGTTAATCAAGGTTTGCTGAGTGTTTAGGATTCTGTAATGAGTAGGGAGTTAAATAGCTCATTAAAAATTCTAAAACCCAATGAAAGAGACGACGAAATTATGAAACAATGCCCTTAAGTTGATTTTATAGATACATTATTTTTTTATTCATCTTACCATTTTTCTTATGGATTTCAAGGATTTTACCCTATTTTTACAGTTCTTTGTTTCTATAACCAAAAATACTTACAAACCACTAAAAATTAGCATGTAGTATGACTGTATGAGGCCTAATGGTGATGAGAAACTGATTTGGACAAGCAGAGTTGTGTATGTCAATTTTGGCATATTAGTAATATAGACACAATACAAACTAAGCCTTACAAACAATAAACTGCTATGTGAGTCATTTTCGTCGCTCCATTTGATTATGTACCACATCTATTATGTCCAAAGAAATCTATTCTTTTGACAGAAATTAAGTTGTTCGCAACCAAATTCTGGTCACCGTTTTCCTCTTATAAAATATTATGGAATTTTTGCTATTGTTTCAGTGATTGGTTGAAGTAAAGAAAAGGTCAGGGGTCATAGTTTAAGGCTTAAGCTAGTATATCTACTTCAATTAACTTAATTAGTAGGCTAATAGCCGAGACTGTTGGATCCATTTCAATGGACAACTTATAGTTATATACAGATGTTGGAGAGAGGATATTTTATTTCCCTACTAATGTAGTAACATTAAGGAATTAAAATATCCTCTCTCCAACAGCAGGTGATATTAGATATGCTTGTTAAGCAGTCCTTTTATGGTGCCCCCAAGGGGGCAAAAACTTCCCACCCCATTGGGGGGGGGGTGACACTTGCCCACAGTGGACATCTTATGGTGCCCACTGTGGGCAACATATAATTTTCCACTTGTTAAGACATGTCACATATGTATAATGGATCTCTCTATCTTTTTTTTTGTCCAAAGACAGTTTCTTTTATGGCTTGTAATGACACATCAAATTTTGCTTTCTGATAAAGATTAGAAATTTAGAATCAGTTGTGGTTTTCTTTTCATCATTTTAATTTTACCTTCAGATTAATTGGTAATTCAGGTGGTATAGCAATGTTTCTTTTGTTGTCATAATGCTTTATGGGATGCTCTGATGTGCTGAGCTTGTCTTTTGCGGCTGCTGTTTGGGGTGCTACTTATATTTTGGTTGCTGTTCTCGGAGTCTTCCAGCTCTTCAATTTTCTTTGAATCTCCATTTTCAGTTGATTTGACAAGCAACTTGGGAAACGTATTGAAGGAAGGGAAAAGGAACACCATCATGGGCTACGCACAGCTAGTTATTGGTCCTGCAGGCAGTGGAAAGGTAATTCATGGAATATGTACCTTTGATGTGCCTCTGTACATTTTCTTGTCAATGTGGAACTTCCATCTATATTGTTGCATGAGTAATGCTGTAACGGTTGCAGAAGAGATCTGAAGCTGATTTTGCATTACTATTGTATTGAGATGACCAAACCTTTTGCTAAGTATCCTAATCATTTGTGGGTTCAGTCTACTTACTGCTCTAGCTTGTACCAACACTGTGAAACCGTGCGCCGAACAATTCATATTGTAAACTTAGATCCTGCTGCTGAGAATTTTGATTATCCAGTAGCCATGGGTGAGTATTTTCCTCTATATATACAATTGATTCTTTATTATGCTTGTTGAACTACGTCGTTGTTCAAGAGGCTTTCATTTGCAGATATTAGGGAACTCATTTCTTTGGATGACGTTATGGAAGAACTTGGACTTGGTCCAAATGGTGGCCTTATTTACTGCATGGAGTATCCTCTGCATCATGTATTATTGATTCCCAAGTTATTTTTTCTCAACTTCTTCAGTTCGTTGTTGTATTTTCGTGTTAATTTTGCATCTGAGTTTCCTGGTCATTTTTGTAACTGTCAAGCTTGCATACTGCATTTCAAGAAAGTGGAGAATCTTGGTTTCTTTCTCATTTTTATGTATCCAAATATGCAGTCTCCATTTGGAAAATTGATAAATCAATTTATAAAGAGGAAGAGCGGTGGGTTCCATGAAATATGTGGATAATAATGAGTAGTAATTATAAATGTATGGTTAAAATTAATGTTTGACTTTGACATATAACCAATTTATACATTGTATTCAAATGGATTAGTAGAGCCTTAAATCTCAACCCAGGCATCTTGAAGGAAATTTGGATGATTGGCTGACGGAGGAGTTGGATAATTACTTGGATGATGATTATATAGTATTTGACTGTCCAGGTACACACGTTTACTCTATCCCCTTGTACTATTTCATCTTTTCCTTTTAATGTCAAAATTATTGGTAATAGAAATTTTGATGATAGAAATTCGTTTCATGGTACAAGGATGATTTAGATTCGTATTCTTAAATGCTAATGACAGAAATTGCGTGGAACATTGGAAAATAACTGGAGACTCATTTCCGGAGTTGTTGACTGTGACGAGATATTCAAGCATGATAGCATGTGGAGACCTCAATGTTCATTACTCTTGTTTCATAAGTAACAGAATTGGGTTAGAAAATTGCACCCTGGCCCCTCTAACTATGATCTTTGAAAGAAATATAAAGTAAAAGGGGAGGGGAAGGAAGTAGTATGCAATGAAATGATATATGTGGATTTTGATGTAAATGGATACTTCTGGACATGGCTTTTGTCATCGACTGGCACCTTCACTCAGATAGTATTCAAAATATATTTCCTCTGAAAAAATCTATTCATGGTTAAAAATATTCTCCAATTTTTGTTTATTTTATTCAAGGAATTTGACCAAAATACTGATATAATTACTATAATACTCTGATAAATGAGGTTTCGCAGTTCCCTTTTAAATACTTCTTATGACGTACCATTTAAATTGAACTATAGTTTACACGGTCTCACTATTAACCATTAGGCTTCAGCGAAGAACATGGAACTTGCTACATTTTTATGGACAAAAGTACGTGATAACTGAATTTTAAAATCCAAAAATCAAAAGATCTAAATGCATTTTCCTTTTTGTTAACCCCGTTACAATTTTACTTAGGTTTATCCTTCTATGCACTTAAACTGATGATTGAGTAGGATGAAACTTGATAGTGTCAACAGAAAATTACACGGTCTCACTATTAGCCATTAGGCTTTAGCTAAGGACATGGAACTTACTACTTTTTCATGGACAAAAGTACATGATAACTGAATTTTAAATTCCAAAATCAAAAAATCTACACGCATTTTTCATTTTGTTAACCTGTTTCAATTTTACTTAGGTTTATCCTTCTATGCACTTAAACTGATGACTGAGTAGGATGAAACTTGATAGCGTCAACAGAAAATTGAGATAAAAGCCGAAATGTAAGTACAATAATAGTTATTCACTTATTTGACCTGAACAAAGGAGCAAACCAGGGAGATACAATCCAAATATCACGTCGCTAATAAAAATGGTTCTTCGAAACTCATCTCTACTACCAGGACGGAGGAGTATTTGAAGGCACTTATGTTGCCGACATTTAAATTCATTTGTGCAAAGACGGGATGGAACACCTCAGCATCTGCCTGGAGAAGCACATGCCATTGTTCCCAATTGTGACAACCTTGGGGTTGAATTGGCAGGTCTATAGCATGTAAAAATGTGAATTGTGTTTGAAAGCTGAAATGAAGGTCCCATTTTTTAGCCCATATTAGGCGTTATAGAGCTGTCCTTTATTTTTATTTCACGTATGTATTTGTTCATTTTACTAATAGAAATCACAGGTAGTTGTCAAAGATTAGTAGCTTGTTCTTAAATCCTGTGCCAAAAGCTCCTATGACAGTGCACAAGTCACAACGATCAGCTAATGACATTTTATTTGCGGCGAAGATGCTCTTTTTTTTCCCTTGTGCAAGTTCGTTCAAAGCTATTGGTTGGTTTGATAGTTTGTTCAAATTATGGTCCTCTCCTTGCCTCAATTTTATTGGTCTCATAATATAAATGTATTGAAATGGAAAAATTCAATTATTAGTAATGGTAAACACATATAGCTGCCTGCTTCTGTTGCCCTTGTTAACATGAAAAAACATATACTTCACGTAATTTCATCTGACTGGAGTGTTTTAATGTGTGTATATGTTTGTCAATCTTTAATTTCTTTTACCATTTTACAGGCCAGATAGAGCTCTTCTCTCATGTTCCCGTGCTTAAGAACTTTGTGGAGCATTTAAAGCGCAAAAATTTCAATGTTTGTGTTGTTTACTTGCTTGATTCTCAGGTGCGCATTCTCACTGTGTCTATTGGTATGCCTTTTCAACGCTATCCTTGTGTCGACTGAAGTTCTATGTTATGCTTGTGTATCAGTTTATGACAGATGTGACCAAATTTATAAGTGGTTGTATGGCTTCACTTTCTGCTATGTTTCAACTTGAGCTGCCTCATGTTAATATTCTCTCCAAAATGGACCTTGTGGCAAACAGGAGGGATGTTGAGAAGTAAGTCGTTTATACAAAGTAGACTTTTCTGACTGTTTCCTTTAGTAGCATGTTTTGCTAAGTTTAAAGAAGTTCTATAAGTTTAAGTGATTAAATACCAAAGTTTTACAATAAATAATTTTTTAAGGTCAAAGTTGTAAATTAGCAAGTTACGCATTTCGATGCTCTGAACTTATAATTATTTTCAAGATAAGCAACTTTTTTTAGCTTCAGCTAGATATGCTGTAAGTTGCACACTTTCCACTCGTATATGTTTGCATTTTGCCCTGTTAATCTTCTTTTTTTGGTTTTATGTGCCTTTTAGATACTTGAATCCAGAACCTCGAACATTGCTGGCTGAGTTGAATCAGCACATGGCTCCACAATTTGAAAAGCTCAACAAATCTTTGATTGATTTGGTATGTTTGAGCATCTGTCAATTTTTACATTGATCTCTACCTCTCCAGAAAAAAAAGTATTTGTTTGGATCTGGAACAGCATTTGTTGCCCAGGTTTTAACATGTATCATGTATATTTAGTTATTATCTCATAGTAACTTATTTTGTATATTGACCAAAGCTGGAGCTTCTCGCTGCAAAAATACATGCCTTGATCTGTGAATTCTCTTACGTATCAAATAGTTTAGATTCTTTCATCTTTTTACCATAAATCATTTTGACAAAATTCTCTTTAGTGATCTTGGTATTAAAAGTAATAAAAAGAATAATTTCCAATCATCCTGCTATTGCTTTGAACTTTAATAGCTTCATATATTGTTTTCACATTTTCAACCTCTTAATTTCTCACAGGGTTGCTTAAAGCCTTAAACGAACGTTCATTTGATAATAGCTATTTCATTGATTGATTTCATAATCTTGCCCCCACAAAAATTTTCCTGTCGCGTATGCTTGTGTAGCTAAATGTGGTGTAGACTAATTTATCTCTCTATATAATGATGAAGCTTCTTGTGAATTATTTCACAAATTTCATCAAGCCAATTGATCAAGTTTTTTTCCCCCCAATCAGGTGGACCAGTATAGCATGGTGAGCTTCTTGCCTCTTGACCTGAGAAAAAACAGCAGGTACATTGCCATCCCTTCTGCACTTTTGAGACTTTTTTGTTGTGCTATTTAGGGAGTGTTCGACAGCTCATTAATCTGATTATAATGGATTATTTGTGTTATCTAGGTAAAATATGAAGTTGAAAATTGGAGAGAGAAAATATGTGTTTAAAAAGTGGTTTGAGAAATTGTGTAAATTAAAAAAGACAATAATTGCCTTTTATAAGTAGCCGCCGGCTGAACGTAGGCTTAGCCCCGGTTTGATGTTGTTTAAAATGAGCTTATTTGAAATGAATAGTGATTTTTAGGAGAATGTGTAGTTAAAAAGTAAAGAATCATTTTTGGGTTTATGTGTAATATTATTTTATTAATAAATGTATGATTGAAAAGAAGAGAGAATAACGAGTAAAAATTTTAAAGTGGCTCAAACAGGGGGTTAATTCTACATTTTTTATAAAGTAATCGAGCCCCTGTTTGACAACCTTTATTTAAAACTCATTTTTAACCACACATTTACCCAATAAAATATTATGTACGTAAATCCAACAGTACTTTTCCTTACTTTTTAATTACACAATCTCTTAAAAATCACTATTCAAAAACTCATTTTTCCAAAATAATAGTTATCAAACAGAGGCTGACACTGAAACTCTGAGGCACAGAGAATTTGTATAAGGAAACTAGTGGAGGAGGAAAGTGTAACAACTAACAACTTCCAATCTGTGATAGCTACTTGTTCTTAATAGAAATGTATAATCTTTCATATTACTGAACTGAAAATGTCTCTCTCTTCTTCTGCAGTATACAGTACATCTTGTCACAAATTGACAGCTGTATTCAGTATGGAGAAGATGCAGACGTTAAGATTAAGGATTTTGACCCCGAGGATGAGTGAAGCGTAACCTTTACAACGTTGGCAGCTATGGCGTTGATCTCGAAGCTTTTTCATCTCTCAATTCTGTTTGATGATCTTGTATATTTGAAGGAAATATCAAACATTGATACATCATTTCTTAGATTGTGTGCTCATTCAAATCACTGTTTTCCAATGTTGGATTGAATTAAGCCTGAATTTGCCCTGAATACGAAGTAACCCAGTAGATGTCCGACCGGCCCTTTTTAGGTGACCTGGCCCTTTTGTTTACAATTAATGCTACATGTACCTGAAAATTGACAAAAATGTGATAAAAAATGAGGAAGTAAAATTGTGATTGTTGATATGTGGGTTGATGTGATGTAAGCATCTCCATTCTCCAATGAGACATCATCAAGGTACAATGTTTAGTTATTTTATTTTTTTTTGAAAAATGGCAAAAAATGCTTATGTGACATAATTAATGCTAAACATGGTCCTTGACAATATTTACTATTAATTTAATTATTTCTACCTAATCAATGTATTTCTCTCTCTTTCATTTGTCTAAAAAAACAAATAATAAATAGTCACGTTTTCATATTGAACATTGCTGTATTGGGGAAGTTTTTTGAAATAATGTCAATATTTTTGTTATGTATATAAAGTAGACATTGTCCCATTGGAGATGCTTTTAGGATTGTACCACCAAGCAATATGTCAAATTTTTTGTCAATCTTCATGTATATATAGAATATCGCGTTGTTTACTAGCCCGGCATGTCTAATCCTCTCGTGGAGTCCTTACAAATTGCTTTCTATTTCGTTAAATTTGTGTTTTCCTTTGTTTTTAAAATGTGTAGTTCTCCTACAGCTCTGGCCAGAGTTCTATAAGTTGGAGAAATTTTCAAATGCGCGGTTGAAAAGTGTGAAAAGTTATGGTGTCGAAAAAAACAATGATGCTACATTCACAATGTCATTCATAATGTGAATGACACCCCAATGCGAGGGGATTGTCATTCATAATGTGAATGACATTGTGCAAATAAACTTATTTCAAAAAAAATGTATAGTTGAAAGTGAATTTGAGGAAAAATTTAGGAAAAACTTTCGGAACCAAACAAGCTCTTAGGCCTTAGCAACTCGGCAAATTTTGACAGCTAAATCTAGTGGTAGAATGGCACTGACTAAAGTAAGAAAACAGTTAATAGAACTAGTGATGACAATTGAAGTTGAAATAACATTTCAAATTGGTCATTATAATATTTTTATGACCCATTAGTTACTGAAGTTAAATAATGGTGCAGTGAATGGTAATGGTTGAAAAGATAGTCTCTGTGAAACCATTTATGAATACAATAATAAAGGGGCTCAGAAACTGCTATATGAAGTAATATTATGGCTATAATGCCCTTAAATAATGTTATGTGAAATATTCTTCTGTTAGCCATATCTCGCTATGCGTTCTTAAATTTTCATGTCGACTAATAAACCATAAAGTCTCCGTTCGGCAATTGTTATAACTTGTGTTTTCGAGATCGGGTTGACCTGGGAAACCTGGCAGACGTGGTCAACCCGGACTTGGGATTTTTTTTTTTTTACTGACTGAGTTGATCTGAGTCGATTTCGAGTTAACCATCTTATCCTTGACCCAATTTCTCAGTCGGGTCCGAAAACAATTGTTATATTATGTTGATTATAACACTATAGTTGCCCAAGGAGGCAAAATGATCAATTCTTTTCATTTGGTCTCCTGCTTTAGCTATGTCGCATTTTTATAAATGAAACGAAGAAAGAGTTTAGGTAAAAGGGAGTCATTTGAAGATTTTTAGTTAAACGCGAGTTGAACTTTAGGGACCACGCGTGAAATTAATTTTAAAGGACTTGGAATTATCGAATTTAAAGACTCGATATACCGATGTAGTATCAAAGTTCAAAAAATCAAATGAATGGTCGAGCTTCAGGTTTGGTGTTTTCAAATGAGTAAATAAAAATATATTAAAGATAAAGCCCTTATTAGGTATTCTTTAATTTTTTTTTTTTTTTTTTTTTTTTTTTTTTTTTTACAGTACATAATTTCATCAATTTATTAAAAGTCAAGCCCACAACATTGACTTTTCAATCAAATCTCAACCATCAATTCTCCAAAAATTAATATTCATTTCAAAAAAAACTCTTTTTAAACAAAACTAAACACACACAAAATCTCTCGTCCCTTATAAAATAATTAACATATAAAATTTTAGCTAATTACTTAATGATTAATTCAATTGATTATATATATCATCAGTAACCACTTAATCACCTGCATGCAGCATTTCCAGGCACTAATTAATTAATTAACTCAAATTATTGCTATGACAAGCATTAGAAATCAATGAATAAAATAACCTAATTATTTAAATTGCAAATAATAAAAAATTAAAGAAGAAAGAAAATTTGGTTTCATCTGCTACTTTGGAAAAATATTATATGAAACTTCTATCCTGTCTGCCAATTCCATCAACTTTTCCATTACAATTTACAAGTTTGTTTTCATATCTTCCCCATATAGATATCGAAGATGACTCATTTTGTGTACCATAAAACATTTTGATATCGATTGAATATAGTAATATTAATTTCGGTTACTTTTTTTCATAGTCGGTCGACGAAATTTGATGCGCTGATAGTGTTTATTTAGTAAAATCGAATCATACAAATTGTACGTAAATGTTAAGGATCAAATTGTTTTAGTGAACATAACGTAATGTAATAAAATGATCTCATGCAGTCGATGATCTTAAACTCACTTCTTAATGTTGAAAATTATGTATACCGTTACTATAGTTATTATACTCCATGTGGCTATTGAACGATAGTATATTTTTATTGAATTACGAGTTCTATCGAAGTGTTACTGGTTGAACATATTCCCTTAAATTTGCTTACATTCCAGCAAGTCATAATTTGCAATATAGGCTGCGTTCTCTTTGTATTTCAGTTTCCTATTTTCATTTTCGAAAATGTTTTCTGTTTTCCATTTTCTGTGACTTTTTCCGAAATTGCTGAAAACGCGTTTGGTTTGTTATTTCTGAAAACTGTTTTCGAAAATGAAAAGCTGAAAAACGCGTTCTGTTTAAAATTTTGAAGAAAATTATTTCATATTGTTTGTGAATATAAATGAAATAAAGATATCATATTTTGAGTTACACAACAAAAATAAATGAAATAACCCCTATCACACAATTTGGTTATACCAAAAAAGTTCAAAATTTCATGTTGTCCTTCTAAAGTAATCGTTCAACATTTGAGTAGTAATTTTCCCTTCTAAAGTAATCGTTCCATTTAATACTTTATATAGATACATTCTTCTAGTAAGCACTCATAACGTTTAAAATTTAAGTTTCAATAAAATTTGCAAAAATCAATTTACGTTAATTAATTATGCTCTTACAAAATAAGTGTCTACAATACAAAAGTAAAAAAGAAATGTTTAATAATTAAGCATATGATACATCATTAGAAAGATGGTTGAATTTGAAGTTCTACGCAAAAAACAGAGTGCAATTCGGAGTTGTACATCAAAAGTTATACATGTTTGAATATAAAGCAAATACGAAAAGGACTAAATTGAAAGAAAATTAAAATTTGTGAACTAATGTGCAACAAAATCTGAAGTTGAGGGATTTAAGTTGCAAATAAATTATGATATTTTCGAAAGAAATTTCAAAATTTGAGGATTAAAATGATAAGTTTTGAAAATCAGGGACCAATAATGTAATTAAAAATGATAAATTTTGACAAATTTCAAAATTTTTTGATTATTTTTATTTTTATTTTTATTTTTTTTTAACTGGAAAACGCGCGTTTTCCATTTACAAGGCAAAAATTTCGGAAAATGCGGAAAACGTGATTTTCACGTTTTCCATTTCCTTTACAAATTTTGAAAACGTTTTCGAAATTTTTTTCCGAAAACGGCGCAAGAGAACGCGTTTTCGAAAATGAAAAACGGAAAACGACTGGAAAACGCCAAAGAGAACGGAGCATAAATCTTTCTTTCTTTTTTTCTTTTTTTTTTTCTTCTTCTTTTGGTGTTAAAATATGAATAAGTTGAACGCTTGCACACGTGTGATTCGGAATAATATAAGGTGAATAAAAAGTAAGACTATTTAAATAAATACAACTTTAAGGTGGTAATAATGGCACAATTATTGGGAAGTTGTGCATGTCTTATGTACTCCCAACTCAAATTATTTTTTCTCATGGTGACATTTCCACTCCATTTTAATTAATTTTGTTGCCTAATCCAATTTGGTTGATCTTGTCGTATATAAATGCACTTGCATATATGAATGATATTCTCATCGACTTTAATTTTGTCACATTCTCTTTGATATTTACACGATTAATACGTTGTTTTCAAAAAAATCTCTACAACTCAAAGTGCGAATCTTGGATTGAAAATCATTTTGTTAAATGAAATTAAAGTATATTGGTAGAGCTTTTCAACGATATATGATTCATCAAAATCTGAAAATGTCAAAAATTTACAGATTAGTTGCATAACATACACCATTTTCCATCACACACATCAAGTATTAGATAAATGGAAACACGTTGGAAACTTGGAATGAATTATAATTATTAATTCACATATTTGATTTGATCAACTTTAGTTCACTATCATAATTTAATTCATTTATATCTTTGGATACATGTAATGATCGAATGCATGAATTAAAAAAAAAAAAAAAGTTACTACAATTAACTAGATCAAATTAAACTTTGTTCTCAATAAATTTAAAATCGTGACAAGTTACTTGACTTTTTAATTTTATTTTTCTGGAAATTTATTAGTCTTTCTGTTAACTTTACTTGATTTTTCATAGTCAATCCCAAACTCAAATTGAGACATAATTTAGATCGGTGAATACTAAAAGAGCAAAATGTTAATTTTCAGATTGTTGCTAAGCTAATTAAGTAGTGCAAATTCATATCTTTTTGATTAATGTTGACGGTGCCCTGCCATTTGGGTGCTTACGGGGCGTCAACAAGATGTATTGTCCACCGCGTAATGTGAATTTGTTCCACGCGAGATAGATGCGTCCTCAGGAGATTTCGAACATTGGACCTATGGAACTTAATGATTCCAAATGCCTCAATGGTACCACTAAGCAGGGCACTGTCAACATAAAAATGCTCATTTTATGTTGACGCTGACCTGTCCTTGGGGTGTTTACGGGGCGTCGACACGGTATATTGTCCACCTCGTAGTGTGAATTTGTTCCACGCGAGGTGGACTCGTTCTCAGGGGATTTCGAACCTTGAACATATGGAACTTCAGAATTTCAAAGGTCTCACTGATACCACTAAGTTATAAGTCCAAGATTTGAAACTCCCTGAGAACGCGTCCTCCTCGCGTAGAATAAATCTACACTATGCGATAGACAGTACACCATGTTAACGCTCCGTAAGTACCCCAAGGGAAGGGCAACGTCAACAATTAATAAGATCGAAAAGATTTATCGATTTGAGGGAGTGCACATAGATAAGAGATATTCTTATACTATTATAATTTAACTTAACACAATTTTTATTTTTATTATTTTTTTTTAAATTCACTCATGTTTTTCGATAGTCTCAAGTTTGAATAAATGAGAAGGATCGAGGTAGGTCGATAATCATTTAATTTTTTATGATGTTAGGTTACCCCAATTTAGCTTTTTAACAAAATGTATTAATCTTAGTAATATTTTAGTAGCATGGGAACAAAATTAATGAGCTAAGCCGCCATTATGATGTTAAAAGGAAGATTAAATGCAATCTTTACACTAGAACTAGAAAAAGTGGTTTAATTAATTTAATTTTCTTAAAGTTAATATCTTAATTAATTAATGGAAAATGGAAGAGGCTAGTAAAAGAGAGAAGACTTTTCTTCGACAAAAAAATAAATTAGGTACGATTGTGCATATTCTATAAACAATGTGCAAATCAATGTCAGTCTTGTAGTTTAATTAAGCCTTTGTTTGGCAAAAGTTTTTTTCAACACAATTTTCCAACCCACCTTTTAATCATCCATATATTTTATATCCACTTTTCAATTAAATATTTTACCTAGAAAACATAAAAAAAAAAAAAGTTTTTAAACATATATATTTTTTAACAGAAAGAGCTTAAGTGACTTTAAACTATGCCTTAATGACATATTTGATCTATCATACTTGAAATATATCTCAAATTAATACATTAATTTTTTTATTTTTTGGATGAAAAATTGGTTACATGCATGTTGGAGGTGCTTTTGTCTCGATAAATCTACATGTTTTATATCTAATTAAATTTTGTATACAACTTACATAATAAAATAAAATAAAAACATAAAAACATAAACAAGTCTTGAATTCAAATATAACAAATTTATACGTGCAAATTACAGACTTTTCCTCAAGTTAATGAGATGCTAGAGTCTCTTTCAAAAGAATTCCAAAATCTATCGTGAGGTTTACTTTTTGCACACGTCCTTCCTCTATTTATTATTGGATAAAAGAAAATATACTTTCATAATTTACCCTTCTATTCTATTTTGAAAATCTTATATTCTTGTATTAAAACTTAAAAGCATGTTTGGTAATGGTGGTTTTGGAAGAATTTTGAATTTTCTTGTAAAATGTGTAGTGAAAATTGATGTGTCTCATAGAAATTTGCGGTTGAAAATGATTTTAGGGAAATGCTGAAAAAAATGCTTGAAACCAAACAAGCTCTTAACTATATATTTTTGTTTTCTTTATTTTTAAAATACTTATTTTATAGTTTTCATTTAGATAAAATCATTCTAGATGTTATAAATATTATACTATTTAATGAATGACATTCATACCCCTGTAACCCTAGGGATAATTACTTTGTATATCCCTTTCTTCCCCTATATATATATGGGGTTCTAATTCTTAATGAAACACAAGTTTATTTGCCTCTTTATTTTCTTATCTCTTTCTCTCTATTTTATAACACGTTATCAGCACGATTCTCTAAAATTATTAGAAGGTAATTTTTTTTAGCATAATCATCTGTCATGTGTATCAAAATTAATTTGATAACACGTGATTTTTTTTTTATATATACATATGCATCATAATGATGTCGAATCCTATTTTTCTTTCAATTCTAATTCTACACATCAATTCAATTCTGAAACCTTCCACGTCTGAATTCAATTAATTGTTAATTCGTGTATTTCAATCCTAAATTCATTATTCATCAAGTGTACACGCAATCTAAGGAATTTGTTCCAAACTCAAAAAGTGGCCATTTAAATTCAACTTGATTTCTCAATTCTGTCAAAATCTAATTGTTGTAATTTAAAGTTCATGCTGTAATTTTAAGGTTCTTGTTTATGTGTGTTTAATTTATATATTATAATTGTTTTTGCCTTTTTTTATCATTTAAATTAGTAGTTCGTTACGTTGTTGCTCCTGAAGTAGCGCAACTGTATAATTAATATTCCAGAAGAATATTAATATGACTATCATGAATAATTTGTTGTTGCTCCTGAAGTAGCGCAACTGTATAATTAATATTCCAGAAGAATATTAATATGACTATCATGAATAATTTGTTGTTGCTCCTGAAGTAGCGCAACTGTATAATTAATATTCCAGAAGAATATTAATATGACTATCATGAATAGTTTGTTGTTGCTCCTGAAGTAGCACAACTTTATAATATTCAAGAAAGATTATTATTTGCCCCAGAAGAGTATAAATTATAATTGTCAATATTCCAGAAGAATATTTGACCTATTATTGAAGAAATAATAGAAAAATACAACATGCTCCCGAAGTAGCATATATATCGAAGAATATGTCATAATGTTTATCCCTGAAGGAAAACATACAACTTTTGTGATGTTGATGATTTGATTTATTATTATGTGGTTTAATCACATTCTTCGAAATTAATTGTATTTTATTTATTTATTGTGTAGTTATACAAATGGCCAACATTACTAACCTCGAGTTTGTTGCACTCGACATATCTGGCAAAAATTATTTATCATGGGTCTTAGATGCTGATATTCACCTTGTCTCGAAAGGTTTGGGAGAGACAATAAAGGAAGGAAACAAAGAATCCCTGCAGGATCGTGCAAAAGCACTCATATTCCTTCGTCACCATCTTCATGATGGATTGAAAGTTGAATATCTCACTGTGAAAGATCCACAAATTCTCTGGAAAAACTTGACTGAAAGGTTTGACCATCAGAGGACTGTAGTTCTCCCCAAAGCTCGCTATGAGTGGATGCATCTCCGTTTGCAGGATTTCAAAACGGTCAGTGAGTACAATTCTGAATTGTTCAGAATAAGTTCTAAGTTAAACTTGTGTGGAGAAAAAATCACTGATCAAGATATGTTGGAAAAAACTTTTTCCACTTTCCATGCCTCGAATGTGCTCCTGCAGCAGCAATATCGTGAGCGTGGTTTTAAAAAGTACTCCGAACTTATATCATGTCTGCTTGTAGCTGAACAAAATAATGAATTGCTGCTGAAAAATCATGGGTTACGTCCAACTGGTTCTGTACCATTGCCTGAAGCAATTGGTACCGCATTTCCTGAAGTAAATGCAATATCAAGACATGAACGTGGACGTGGACGTGGACGCGGACGCGGACCCGAGCAGGGCGCGGACATGGACGTGGAAGAAACCACGGACGAAATTTTCAGCAAAACAATCAGCAACAAGGGAACAATTTTAAAAGGCATAAAGCAAACGAAAATAGCATATCAAGAAAGGAGCATGAAGAAATTTGCTTTAGATGTGGAATGAAAGGGCATTGGGTACGTACCTGTCGTACGGAAAAACATCTTGTGGATCTTTATCAAAAATCAGTCAAGGGAAAAGAAAAAGTAGAGACAAATTTCGCTGATTATGATGGTCCAATTGATGTGACTCATTTGGACGTTTCTGACTTCTTTGCTGACCCAAATGGCAATATCGATCATTTAATTGGAGGTGGTGTACTTGAGAATATTGATTTGTTTAATTTTCAGTATCTGAATTGTTCTTTTTCTTTAAAAGTTAGTATGAATTATGTTTTCACTTATTTTTTTGAAGTTAGAGACATTTACATTATTAAGCATTTTTAGTTGATTAAAAATGTCGCTAAATTTCTTTTTATGAAATCAAAGTTTTAGAATATTTATTTTGTTTTGTTTATAAATTCAGGATGAATGAACAGGATATCTGTTTAGTCGATAGTGCAACTACACATATTATTCTTCAAGACAAAAAGCATTTCTTGAACTTAACATTATCAGAGAATAATGTTAATACAATATCAGGTGCATCAAAAATCGTTAAAGGTTCCGGAAGAGCTTGTATTATTTTATCAAATAATACAAAATTATATATCGACGATGCACTTTATTCTAGCAAATCCAGAAGAAATTTGCTTAGTTTTAAAGATATTCGCTGCAATGGATATCACATTGAGACGATGAATGAAAATAATGCAGAATATCTTTGCATAACTTCTTTTATATCTGGCCAGAAGCAGATAAAAAAAAACTTCCGGCACTCCCTTGTGGCATGTATTGTACATCTATAAAGATGATTGAATCAAATATTATCACGAACCAGAAGTTCGTTGATCCAAAAAGTTTTATACTTTGGCATGATAGACTTGGACATCCAGGAACAATAATGATGCGCCGAATAATTAACAACTCACATGGACATCCAACTTTCTTGGAAAGAATTCATGGAGATATATGTGGGCCAATACGCCCACCATGTGGAGCATTTCGATATTTTATGGTTTTAATTGATTCATCTACTAGATGGTCCCATGTTTGTCTACTTTCCACTAGGAATGTAGCCTTTGCTAGACTACTTGCTCAAATTATAAAACTACGAGCTCAATTCCCTGATTATTCAATCAAGAAAATTCGTCTTGATAATGCTGGTGAGTTTAGATTACAGACATTCAATGATTATTTTATGTCAATTGGAATTGAGGTTGAACATTCGGTTGCTCACGTCCATACACAAAATGGATTAGCTGAGTCGTTTATCAAACGTCTACAATTAATTGCTAGACCATTACTCATGAAAACAAAACTTCCAACTTCTGTTTGGGGTCATGCCATATTACATGCTGCATCCTTGGTTCGTTTAAGACCAACTGCGTATTATCAATATTCTCCTATGCAACTTGCAATTGGTCATGAGCCTAATATTTCTCACTTACGAGTTTTTGGTTGTGCCGTTCAAGTCCCAATTTCACCCCCACAACGTACCAAAATGGGTCTCCAACGAAGACTTGGAATTTATGTTGATTTTGATTCACCATCAATAATAAGGTATCTTGAACCTTTAACGGGTGATCTATTCACTGCACGTTTTGCAGATTGTCATTTTGACGAAATGACTTTCCCAACCTTGGGAGGAACAAAACTACATCCTGAAAAACATGGTAAAATTTCATGGAATGAAACAACTTTGTCTCACTTTGATTCCCGCAGCAATCAATGTGAGCAAGAAGTTGGAAAAATCATTCACTTGCAAAGAGATGCAAATCAATTACCGGATGTATTTGTTGACACGAGAAAAGTGACAAAGTCACATATACCAGCAGAAAATATCCCGCACAAAATGATGTCCTTGAAGGACAATCTCCTGTAGCAAATGAATCTCAAATACGCCAGAAGCGTGGTCGACCAGTTGGTGCTAAAGACTCTGTACCTCGAAAAAGAAAAGTACAAGAGAAAAACCAACCAAAAACTTCAGCAGAAGTAGTATTTGAAAAGATTGATCAATCGGATATTGAGAATAAAGTTCCTGCAGAACCACAAGTATCCGAAAATAATGAGATTTCAATAAACTATTTAGTATCTCATAAACTATGGGAAATGAATATTATTGTCATAGATGACATTTTCGCCTTTAATATGACTCTTGAAATAATGAAAGATGAGGATCCTGAACCACTGTCTGTGAAAGAATGTCAGCATAGAAATGATTGGCCAAAATGGAAAGAAGCCATACAGGCGGAGTTAAATTCCTTAGAGAAACGAAAAGTATTCGGACCTGTAGTTTGAACACCTGGAAATGTAATCCCTGTAGGATACAAATGGGTTTTTGTAAGGAAAATGAATGAAAATAATGAGATTACAAGATACAAAGCTCGACTTGTAGCTCAAGGTTTCTCTCAAAGACCAGGAATTGATTATGAGGAAACGTATTCTCCCGTAATGGATACTATCACTTTTAGATTCTTAATTAGTTTGACTGTGTCACAAATGCTTGATATGCGCCTTATGGATGTAGTAACTGCCTATCTATATGGTTCACTTGATAGTGACATATACATGAAAGTCCCTGAAGGACTCAAAATTCCAGAAGCAAATAATACATGCCCGAGAACTATGTTCTCTATTAAATTGCAAAGATCATTATATGGATTGAAACAATCCGGACGCATGTGGTATAATCGCCTTAGCGAATATTTGTTGAAGGAGGATTATAAAAATGATGACATTTGTCCATGTGCTTTCATAAAGAAAACAAATAGTGAATTTGCAATTATTGCAGTATATGTGGATGATTTAAATCTGATTGGAACTCCTGAAGAGCTCAATAAAACTGTAGATTATTTAAAGAATGAATTTGAGATGAAAGATTTGGGAAAAACTAAGTTTTGTCTTGGGTTGCAAATTGAACATTTCCCAGAATGATTATTTGTTCATCAATCTTCTTATACAGAAAAAAGTTTTAAATCGTTTTTATATGGACAAAGCACATCCATTGGCATCCCCTATGGTTGTTCGATCACTTGATGTGAAAATAGATCCATTTCGTCCACCTGAAGATGGAGAAAAAATTCTTGGTCCCGAAGTACCATATCTTAGTGCAATTGGAGCGCTAAGATATCTTGCAAATTGTACTCGACCTGACATAGCTTTTTCTGTAAATCTCCTTGCAAGATATAGCTCTACACCAACTCAAAGACATTGGAATGGTGTTAAACAAATTTTTCGATACCTAAAGGGTACTATTGATATGGGATTATTTTATTCTCAAAAATTGGGATCTTCTTTAGTGGGATATGCAGATGCAGGTTATCTCTCTGATCCACATAAAGCTAAATCGCAAACAGGATATGTGTTTACACGTGGAGGAACAGCTATATCATGGAGATCCGTGAAGCAAACCTTGACAGCAACATCTTCAAATCATTCAGAAATTATTGCAATCCACGAGGCAAGTCGAGAATGTGTATGGTTGAGGAAAATGACCCATCATATCCAAGCATCATGCGGATTAACTTCAACTAGAGACAGCCCAACAATTTCGTATGAAGACAATGCAGCTTGTATTGCACAACTCAAAGGAGGCTTCATCAAAGGAGACAGAACAAAGCATATCTCTCCAAAATTCTTCTACACGCATGAGCTTCAGAAAACTGGGGATATTGATGTTCAACAAATTCGCTCGAGTAACAATGTAGCTAATTTATTTACAAAGGCATTGCCAACATCCACATTTAAGAAAATGGTTCATGAGATTGGAATGCGTCGACTCAAAGATTTACAATGATCAGTATCAGGGGGAGTAGATGTACTCTTTTTCCTTCGCCCAAGTTTTGTCCCACTGGATTTTCTTGGCAAGGTTTTGACGAGGCAACATTTATTGTAATACTCCAAAATAACTGTACTATTTTTCCTTCGTTTGATTTTTTTCCCATTGAGTTTTTATCAAACAAGGTTTTAACGAGGCAGATATTTTGTAATATGTCATTCAAGGGGGAGTGTTATAAATATTATACTATTTAGTGAATGACATTCATACCCCTGTAACCCTAGGGATAATTACTTTGTATATCCCTTTCTTCCCCTATATATATGGGGCTCTAATTCTTAATGAAACACAAGTTTATTTGCCTCTTTATTTTCTTATCTCTTTCTCTCTATTTTATAACACTAGACTATATATATATATATAACTTATTTTTCTCTAAAGTACAAATAAGAAAGTAAATATAATTATATATGTAAATATAACATGAGAGAGGACAAAATTGAAAATTTATGTTAGGATGGTTTAGGTTTATTAATTTTTGAAAAGAGGGGTGTCTATATATATACAGGGCTGGCCCTGAGAATATAGTGGTCTAAGGCAACGAACTACGTTGAGGCCCTAAAATATATATAAACGTAGCAATACTGAAATATTTAAATAAATAATACACATGTAATTAAAAGAAGACTTTATATAATTCAAAAGCAAATGCCAATAAGCAAGGAGAGATAGAACCTGATTAATAGTCAGATATTTCCCCAATTCACTGGTCTACTGGATCACTAATGTCGATGGAAAACGAATTCCCCAAGCTTCTCCAAGTAAAAGGGCTGAACAATCAACTTCAATCAACAATCAAGTAGAAGAAATCAATGACAGGATTCAGGAATCAAATAATTTCTTAATTTATACTTCAAACTTCAATTTTAGCATTTCAAATTTCAATCACAAAAATGATAAATAGAGAGGCCGAACAGGAACATGGAACAGTCAAATAGGGAATCATGGCCATTTTCTTTAAAGTTCAATCATTATCATTTATCTCATTCTCACATTCCAGAAATGAGAAATCAAATTTCAAATCAAATGCTATTGCCTATTGGCTTTTACCATTTTGGCTAAAAGAATTGAAGTTTCAATCAAATTTATTTATCATTTATTATTTTATTTTAAGTGCTTAAAACTTAAAAGTTACAAATTAAGACTTACAAGAACATTAGAGGCAGTAGAGGCTGAGCTGCTGAGACACCGCAGTCGCAGTCGTAGTCTCGCAGACGGCGAGACTCAAGAGACGAGAGCTGAGAGCAGGTCAGTCGGCGACAAGTGAGAGGCGCCGGCGTCGCACACCCAGCAGCGCAGTCCGCAACAGAAGAGGTAGAACCGCAACCCTTGTTTTGATTTGAACTAGGTTACTAGGGTAAGGGTTGGTTGAGGCGTTGAGCTTTGAAGCCGTGAGAGAGTGATCAGTGAAGGAAGTCTGAAGAAATTTTGTCTGGTAAGTCGTAATAACAATTGGCCAAGAAATGGGTGTGGGCTTTGGAAGAATTGGGTGTGAGCTTTCAGCTTTGGATCAAATTTTTTTTTTTTTTTTTTGGGAAGTATGGAGGCCCCAAAAATATGGAGGCCCAAGTCTGTGGCCTTGGGTAAGGGCCGGCCTTGTATATATATATATAGTACATGTTACACTAAATAACAAATTATCGTTTAAAGAAATCATAAACTTGAGATTTGTTAAGAAATAAACATAATATATCATGAGCTCGAGATTAATGTCTCAACAAATTTGTTATGTATATGTACATTTTGTACTGTGTGAATATAAATAATAAACGTAGATAATCGAAAATTCGAGACGCGACGAGTTTATACTCCGTAATATATTTGGTGATAGAAATAACTGAAAAAAAAAAAAAAAAAAAAAGTCATAAAGTCGAGAATTGTTAAGAATTCGATGGCTATCATAGTGTCTTGTTACAACATTGTGCAATAATTGTGCATGCTAGGAAAGGAAATAAAAGTGCTTCTTCTTGGTCTTCTTGCATCATTCGCTTTTAACCCCCACAATCATTAATTTCCCAATAGAAAAAGAAGAAGCTGCAACAATAATTAAGGTAAGGTTCATGGACAAAAAGTAATATTAAGGGTGTGAGATTTTAACTAGTTTGAAAATGCTTCTCGCTTCTTAATTCCTAACTTTTTTTTATTATGAATTACCTCGATCGCCTCAGAATCGAGAAAAGCATATCACTGATATTTCTCTCGTCATCTATTATCTAAACAAGAAAAATCATAGAGTTTACAAGGACTATTTGAGAACGTTCATTTGTAAATCGATGATTCAAGCTCTAAAACTCGTCTAATTTTATCAATGTTAAGTTTTTTCCTTGCATAAATACGTGCCCAAAAAGGCGTAATGAGAAATAGTGTTGTGTCCACTTTACAATATCTTCAAAACAACATGCAGCACATTGAAATAGCTTTCGTATTCTTGTTTTTTGTTGGATAGTTTTTATTCTTTATGTAAACTCTCTTGGAGTTGGTGGGATAGTAGGTAACAATATATTATTGTGAGCTTACATTATGAATCCTCGATAATCAACTTCAGTCTAACATATTAGATATGTTGTAAGTGATTCAATGTCCATCCCAATTTTGATCCCTAACTATAATTATTGTTCAAAATCAATTAGATGACTTTTTCGTCAAAAGACTTTCAATCACATGTTTAACATCCACTTTTTTCTTTTTTTTTTATGAGACTTTTAACTATACATTTTCATTTATGGATCCACAACTTTATCAGTCTTTTATTTACAGATTTCATTAGCGTTTATCAAAATCTAGATATTCGATCGACTAAATAAAAGCAAAAATAAGTATTTACTTCTAAATGCAACATATCATTAAAAAAAAAAATTTGATGGGGAAAATATTCACTAGCAAATAAAGTTTATAACACTATTTATTAGAAGTTAATAATTATGTTAAAAGAGCACGTGTTTACAAGGATGATTAGTAATTAATACTTAATAGTATTGTGAACTCTTATATAATTAAGCAATGCACTTGTATACGTACTTTTTTGTGAGAATAATCAAATTGCGAAAGCTCTTTACAAAGAAAAAAGTCGAAAAGTTACTATATATAAAAAGATTAGTGGTAACTTATTTAATTATAAAGTAACTGAAATCTTTCTATACTCTTGTTCTGGTGTAAAAATTAATTATATATAATTGCAATATTAAATAGTTTCAGTAGTGATGTAGAACAAACTATGCTTCCGAATGGATATTCTTCTTCTACCTGCAAAAAGGCGGGGCTTTTTCCCCGTAATACCTCCGGCGTGATAATTAGTAACAAAACTTATTGAAGAGAGAAAACAAAAATGCTTTTTTCTTTAGATGAAATAAAATTATTGTGTACCTGTATGCCTTGGAGGAGAGGGTATTTATAGGTGTGATACGTCATGATTTTGGGAAGAAAATCTCCATGAAATTAGGGATTATAATTGGTTTAAGTTAAATTGCCTACAATTTAGGGATAATGATTATCTTGCCATAGATAAGGATCCGGATATGGTAATAGGATTCTTGCCTTGTATCAATAGTCCATCGTATCGTTCCATATCACAAGTCAACCATAACTTGGTCGATCGTTCATATATATATATCAATAGTGATGTGTTCCGGACCCGCGACAATCGGAGCCATAGCAGGCTTGACAGAAAGTTAAATATTCAAGCCAAATAAAAGTGCAGTCCAGTCAACCATGTCGGAATTGGATGGATAATATATGTTTTTCGAGTAGAAACAGGTCACTGAACAAGACTCATGAGCTAAAGCCCTTGAGCCCATTGATTTTAGGGCCAAATTCCATCGTTTGGAACTTCAAATTGGCAAATCAATGATACAGACGAAAATTTACTATATTTCCATAATTATAGGATTATATTTACTTTGTCTTTATTATTGTTTCCAATTAAAATATGACTCCATTATGAGAGATTTTATCTATTCCCTAATTAGATTAGATTTTATTTAGTTTTCTAAGTAGACTAGGATTTTTATTCTGGTAGCCTATATAAAGGCGTCTTCATTGTAATATTAAAAAAAGATTTGATTTTGATTAAACAGTTTATTGATGATTCAATAAAACATATAGGTGGATTCCTATATTTCATAGAACTTATCAAGATTATCATTTTGTGGCGTTCATCCCGAACTTATCAAATATTTGCTAGAATATTTGTGGCATTCAAAACTAGAAACTTATCAAGGAAGTTGGGTAATTCTTTGTGGCGTTTCGAAAGTCGTGGTTCTTTATTCCGCATCGTCGAGCCATTGCGTCGTGAATATCGGGTCATGATTCATCCGTCCAACCACAACCTGAGTTCGGAACTTTCCGGCGTTTCTTCCGCGCTTCGATATTCTCATCATCTGGTATTAGAGCTGGACTCTGAATTCAGGTTTTTTATTCTATCCAGTTTAATTCTTATGTTTATCATCGAGTCTGCCATAAGAATTATCCATATCTTGTTGCTGAGTCTTTCTTTTCTTGAGTATTCTTCGTACCAGCAAATTTTTTCTTTGTTTGATCCATATAAAAATCCAACAAAATTCAAAAGTGTTTTTTTTGCTTAATTCTTATCCGAATTAAGTTCTGTTTGTTCTGTCGTGTTCGTTGTCGAATTTTCGGATTTATAAAAAAAATTATTTATTATTTTATTTATTCTGAAAATTCATCCTAAAATAAATAAAAATAAAAATAAAAATAAAAAGAGAGTCCATTCAAGAACCACTTTCTTGAATTTCTTGATCCTTTGTTTTCATTATTCTTTTTCTGTGTCCTTCCACATAAATTTCACAATGTCCAATTCCCATGAAAACGCCAAAGATCGTATGTGGAGATTTTTGAATGAAGCTTTGATGAGGTTGGATAAATTAGATGAAAGGGAAGGGAAATTGAAAAATGGGCGATCTCAAGCAAATCGTAGTGATTATAGTCGTGATCCTAAACCTAGGGATGGAATCGGAGCTGAGAGAGGAGCTGAGATTGATCCAAAAGCAATTTTGAAAATTCAAAAAGAAATTTATGAGGAAAGATTGAGGTGTGAACGGGAGACAGAAAGAAAATATTTGGCTAAATTGCGAAAGAAGGAGGAGAAACGAAAGGCGGTGATTAAATGGCTAGAGGAGAGTGAAATATATGTTATAGTTGAGCCTCGGGATATGAATGTTGAAAAGAAGGAGGGAGGCTTGAAACATGAATTAGAAGTAGTTGAAGAGACCCCGAACTTTGTGGTAGGAGTTGAAAACGTGGAGTTATGTGAACAAACTCCAAAATATGATTAGGAATTAGAAGTTGGGGTAGAAGTTCAAATTTTGAGCTTTGAATTGAAAGATCCACATTTTGGTAGTGATGAGGTAGTACATGAACATGGTGATACGAATGTGGAGGTAAAGATGTGGTTGAGTTTGAAGATAAAAAAATTGAACAAGAAATTGCAAAGGAGGAAAGAGGCGAAGAGAATAGTCTCGTGGTTCAAGAAGTGGAGTTGGTGGTGGTTTATCATGAATACAAGGATCCATACCTTGTACCTCATGAAGTTAACATGTCCCTCCCCATTTTATTTAAATCTTTCTTACAGGTTAATGGTACATGGAAATTTGAGCAACACCACCAATGTCCACAGGAGTTTCTACTTCAATCCATTCATGTAACCCAAGTTACAGGATACTATTGGTCATCCCTCTGGCATGAAAGCAATAATTTTCCGTTTGATCCAGGTGGTGAAGTGAAACAACAGGAACAAAGCTATGATTCGGGACGAATCATCCTAAAGAAGGAGGGTATGATGTGTTCCGGACCCGCGACAATCGGAGCCATAGCAGGCTTGACAGAAAGTTAAATATTCAAGCCAAATAAAAGTGCAGTCCAGTCAATCATATCGGAATTGGATGGATAATATATGTTTTTCGAGTAGAAACAGGTCACTGAACAAGACTCATGGGCTAAAGCCCTTGAGCCCATTGATTTTAGGGCCAAATTCCATCGTTTGGAGCTTCAAATTGGCAGATCAATGATACAGACGGAAATTTACTATATTTCCATAATTATAGGATTATATTTACTTTGTCTTTATTATTGTTTCCAATTAAAATAGGACTCCATTATGAGAGATTTTATCTATTCCCTAATTAGATTAGATTTTATTTAGTTTTCTAAGTAGACTAGGACTTTTATTCTGGTAGCCTATATAAAGGCGTCTTCATTGTAATATTAAAAAATGATTTGATTTTGATTAAACAGTTTATTGATGATTCAATAAAACATATAGGTGGATTCCTATATTTCATAGAACTTATCAAGATTATCATTTTGTGGCGTTCATCCCGAACTTATCAAATATTTGCTAGAATATTTGTGGCGTTCAAAACTAGAAACTTATCAAGGAAGTTGGGCAATTCCTTGTGGCGTTTCGAAAGTCGTGGTTCTTTATTCCGCATCGTCGAGCCATCGCGTCGTGAATATCGGGTCATGATTCATCCGTCCAACCACAACCTGAGTTCGGAACTTTCCGGCGTTTCTTCCGCGCCTCGAATCTCATCAAATAGCCCCTCAAACGATCAAGATTTTTGGCTCCATGAATCACGATCGCTTGATGTAAAGATGTATACGAACGATTGAACGTTGGAAATTGTCCCGCGCATTTAATGCGTTTGCCTACGTGTCTTCTCATCATTGGTTCTCCACTTCCAATTCGGGTTTGATTTATTGACGGCGCTAGGCAGAAATCTGTCAGGTGTCTTTCAAACCAGAAGCGGCGGGAATGCCAAGGGCCTTCTTTGGAAAGGGAAATCAATCATTACAATAAACATAAATAGGTGCGGCTAGGTAGTTCTTCCCTTACTTGTGTCTTTTGTTCTTGAATTCTAACAGCGTTTCTCCCTCACTGAACTCCGGCGGATCTCAACTCTTTAATCATCAGAAAAGGTATTCTCTTTTTGTCATTCTCCTGTTATCCGCCTATTATTAGGAGTACGGTTTTGATTTTGGGTTGTGTGTTTGGGGAATTTTTTAAGGTTTTTTAGGCGGGAATTGGTTGCGGGAGTACGCGCACAACGTTAGATACAAATATATATATATATATATATATATATATATATATATATATATATATATATATATATATATATATATATATCGGCGTGTATCTATATTAGCCTAGGTTATGGAACCCATCTTGATTGTGGACAGTGATGATGAGGAGGGGAGGGTGTCTTTGCCCTTAAGTAGGTTGAGTGACTGTTCATCTTCTTCGTCTCCTTCCTTCAACCAAGTCTTGAATCGCACTACGAGCTGTACCGCCTCACCTTCTCCTTCTAATTCGTCTGATCGTACCGTTTCTGACATTTTGCCTCTTTCCCCTCGAATGCAGCAAAACATGGTTCGTGCACGACCTAATCATCCTCAGGATGCTATGGCAATTCCCAATTACCAAAGCTGCTACAACGAAATTCGTTTGGTCGAAGTGCTCAATTCTTTCATTATATTTTCTGATCATTCTTATCGTGCCCCTACGAGTGATGAGAGAATTAATGGGGGAGAGGCTGGGGAGGTGACGGTATACCTAGACTCTATGAAGGGTGGTCTTCGTTTCCCCCTTCACCCATTCCTCGTGTCTTTCCTTCGCTTTGTTAACCTTAATCCAGCCCAACTAGCCCCAAATGCCTGGAGGGTCCTTGTTTATTTTTTGTTGGTATGTTTGAAAAATGATGTTACCCCTTCACTGAACGTTTTAAGGTCGCTGGTCGAGTTAAAACCTCATCGCGACTATAATAGTTTAGTCGTGCTCACTACTAAGAATGATTTCAAGGTCCCTTCGTGTCCTTCCTCTCAATCAGGTTGGAAAACCCGGTTTTTCTTTGTTAAACGGAACAATGGGTCCTTTCTGTTTCCTACCGCTTGGAATCGACCGGATTACGAAATTTTTAATAGTCCGGTCGTACTATCGAGAGTCGAAGAGGAGGGTCTTCGCATCGTACAGGGATGTAAGCCTACAAGCGGTCGAATGAGTGAAGTACTAACTGACGATGTCTTGATCAAACATCGTATAAATTTTCCAGAGGGTAATTCTTTTTGTTTTTGCAATGTCACGTGATGCTTCTTCTAACTTAGACTCATGATCATTGTTGTTTGTGTTTCAGACGAGATGAGTTATGATTCCTCCAAGGTTGAGGCATTGCTGAGGGCCAAAGAACCAAAGGGAAAAGGTACCAAAAGGAAATCTGACGAGCGAGCTCCTCCTGTTGATCCCCCTTCTATTATCCCAACCGTTCAAGCTTTGGGGACTTCTTCTTCATCACGACCGATAACCCCAGCACGTACGACTTCAATACCCCGTGGCGAGACTCAAGAGGCTTCCGCTCGCTCTGTGAGCAACGTTGATGAGGACGTTCGAGTCATTGTCGGGGCTGTCGAACGTGGGTTGGTGGAAGATGTGAAAAAGAGAGGCGGCTCGAGCATTCATCGCACCTTTTCTGTTGAAATAAGAAGGGTTAGTCATAACTCCAATATCATAATAGTGGTCACCTTTTTTTTTTTTTTTTTTTTTTTTTTTTTTTTTTTTTTTTTAGCGTTATCTAATCGAATGACCTATCAGGTTTTGGCCATGGAGCGTGCTCTTCTAGAATCTTTGGAGTCATCTTCTAAGGATTATTCTGAGGCTGTGTGTTTTAATTCCTTGTTGGAGAAGGAGTTAGCAGACTCAAGAAAGCTCTTAGAAGAAAGAGACAAGGCATTGGCTGAGAAAGATTCTTCTATTGCCACTATGAAAGAGGATTTCGAGAGGCAGGTGATCGATCGTTGCCGAGAGGCGGTGGAGTCATATAAAACTTCCCCTGAGTTTGATGAGGTTGCCGGAATGTACGGCGTGAAGTCAATGATCCATGCTTACAAGAAGGTAAAGGCCTGGCTCGTTCGTGATCATCCCACGATTGACCTCAACGAATTCAAGGACTTTGCTAATGCTGAAGCCTTGGATGAGGAGGACGATCAAGAGGGCAATGCTTCAGGTCATTCTCCCCGTGAGGGGAGTTAGTCTTTTTTGCTTTGGGGCTTAGACGAGTAGGAGAAACCACGCATTTTGTAGTACAAATTGGGACAATTTTGCCTGTACTTGCTTAAAGCCTTTATGGAATGGATGAACCTCTTTTTTTTTTTTTTTTGCTCGTTCAATTGTACTTCAAACGGATTGTAAGGAATCTGCTTGTAATGAAGTTTCTTCACTTTTTACTCCGTTGACATTGTCTTTTTACCCTTCACACGTGGTGAAGGCTTTATTGTTGCTTCGCTCGTGACGTAGGCTTTTTTGTTGCTTTGTTCGTGGCGAAGGCTTTATTGTTGCTTCGCTCGTTGCGAAGGCTTTATTGTTGCTTCGCTAGTTGCGAAGGCTTTTTTGTACTTCCCTCGTGGCGAAGGTTTTTTAGATGCTTCACTCGTGGTGAAGGCTTTATTGTTGCTTCGCTCGTTGCGAAGGCTTTTTGTACTTCACTCGTAGCGAAGGTTTTTTAGATGCTTCACTCGTGGTGAAGGCTTTATTGTTGTTTCGCTCGTTGCGAAGGCTTTTTGTACTTCACTCGTGGCGAAGGTTTTTTAGATGCTTTACTCGTGGTGAAGGCTTTTTAGTTCGTATCTGCTCAGAAATCGAGGAATTTTTATTGATGATGAAATAGAACTACATTGAGATAATATTTCTGTCTACCGGAAGAATCTCTTCAGGTTATCCACATTCCACAGTCGTGGTAATTTCTTGCCATCAATCGTTTTTAATATGTACGCTCCATTGCCTAAAGATTCTGCAATCTGAAAAGGCCCTTCCCGCTTGGCTCCCAGCTTCGTCGGGGTGTGCCCAGCTGCCCTGGATGATCGAAGCACTAAATCATCTTTCTAAAATAGTCTTTGCCTGACTTTCCTTTGGTGTGCATCATGCGACCTTCGTTTCAGCTGAAACATTCTTTTCTCGGCTTTATCCATTTCCTCCTCGATCGTGTCCAACTCAAATTCATGGTACCCAAAGTCGATTGGGTCGACCGAGACCCTTGGCGATGGGACGATGACTTCCATGGGTACAACAGCTTCCACTCCAAAACACATTTTGAAAGGTGTTGACATCGTTGACTCTCTTGGAGTTGTATTGTACGCCCATAATACGTTCGGCAGCTCTTCAGCCCATTTGCTTCCTTTCCCGTCTAATCTTGTCTTCAGATCCCATAATATGCTTCTGTTAGTAACTTCGACCTGCCCATTCGTCTGAGGATGTGATACAGAAGCTAATCGTAATTCGATGTTATAGCTCGTGCAGAAGTTCTTGAAATTCTTGTTATCGAACTGTCTCCCATTATCTGGAATGATCACTTGTGGGATACCGAAGCGACATATGATTTGTCTCCATATGAAGGCCTGAACCTTTTGGGTAGATATGATGGCGAGGGGCTCTACCTCGACCCATTTAGTGAAATAATCCACTGCTATCAGTAAGAACTTTCTTTGACCCTTCGAAATTGGTAGCGGCCCAACTATGTCGATTCCCCACTAGTAAAATGGTCTTATTCCAAATATGGCATGTTGCGATTCAGCAGGGATGTGGATGAGATTCCCATGTTTCTGACATACTTCACATTTTTTCACGAATTCTCGGGCGTCTTTTTTGAGGGTGGGCCAAAAATATCCTTGTCTTAATGTCTTGAACCCCAACATATTTCCTCCTAAATGGTTTCCACAAGCTCCCTGATGTATTTCTTCCAATATTTGGAGCCCCTCTTCTTCAGTGATACATTTCAAATAGGGCATCGAGATTCCCTTTTTATACAGGTTCCCTTCGATCAAGCAAAAATTGGCGGCCTGCAATCGTAGTTTTCTGGCTTCCGTTCGATCGCTAGGCGTCCACCCATTTAAGAGGTTTTCCTTGATTGGATTCATCCACGTTCTGTTTTGCACATTCATTATTTCAACTACAGATATGCTTGGTTTTGATAAGGCGCGCACATTTATACTTGTTGGAAGTGATTCCCAATTCGAGAATTTCGACAGTTGATCTGCGTGCGTATTTGATTCTCTTGGAATTTTTTCAATTACACATTCCTGAAATCTTCTTTGTAGGTCTCTTACCTTCATGACATATTCGAGAATTCGATCGTTTTTTTATCTCGAATTCTCCTGAAACTTGCCCCACAACCAATTGGGAATCACTGTAGACGATAACTGACGAAGCTCCCATACGAATGACCATTTCTAGTCCGACGATCATTGCCTCGTATTCAGCTTCATTGTTCGTAGCAGGGAACAGTAGTCTGATCGCATATTCGAACTGTGTTTCATCGGGGGATATCAGTAACACGCCTACTCCAGCTCCTTTCTGACTTGAGGATCCATCCACATACACTTTCCAGTTTCCTTTCGTACCTGCTTTTTCTTCTTTCGGTGCCAATTCGGCTATAAACTCAGCCAAAACTTGCGCTTTTATAGCCGGTCGGGGTTTGTATTCAATATCATGCTCTCCCAACTCCACTGCCCATTTGACCAATCGTCCAGACGTTTCAGGACGGTGAAGGATCTGTTTCAATGGTTGGTTCGTCATTACTGTGATCGAATGCGACTGAAAGTATGGTCGAAGCTTTCTTGCTGCCACGACTAATGCTAATGCCAGTTGTTCGGCCAAGGAATATCGTTGTTCTGTCACCTTCATCATGTGGCTTACGTAGTAGACAGGCCTCTCCAAGCTGTCCTCCTCCTTAACCAAAACTGCGCTAACTACATGTGCCGACACGCCGAGGTATAACCGAAGTCGGTCTCCGGAAATCGGTCGTACCAAAACAGGAGGAGTTTGTAGAGCTCTTTTAAGGTTGTCCAGACTCTCGTCGCATTCTTGACTCCATTCAAAATCCACTCCTTTTCGTATAGCTCGAAAGAACGGTGAGCAATGATCTGCAGCCCGTGACATGAACCCATTTAGGGCCGCTATCCTCCCTGTCAATCGTTGCACATCTTTCACACATCGTGGTTTCTCCATTTCCAAGATCGCCTTAATTTTATCGGGGTTTGCCTCAATTCCTCTTTGTGATACCATGAATCCCAGGAATTTTCCTCCATTTGCTCCGAATACGCACTTCTCCGGATTGAATCGTAACTTCTTAGAGATGGCAACATCGAAGATGGTTTTGAGGTCATTTATATGATCCTCACATCTTCCACTATGAACGACCATGTCGTCCACATAAGCTTTTATGGAATTCCCAATTTCTTTTTCGAAAACTTTGTTGACCATCCGCTGATAAGTGGCGCCTGCATTTTTAGTCCAAAGGGCATCGAAACATAACAGTACGTACCTTCATCAGTGATAAAGGAGGTTATTTCCTCATCGCCTTCCTCCATTCGAATTTGATGCTAGCCGGAGAAGGCATCCAAGAAGCTCATTCTCTCCATGCCAGTAGTTGCATCGACTAATGCATCAATGCGGGGTAGTGGGTAGCAATCCTTCGGACACGACCGATTCAAATCTGTGTAGTCAGTGCACATCCTCCATTTGCCATTTGATTTTCTGACAAGCACCATATTTTCCAACCACTTTGGATATTCGACCTCTCTTATGAACTTGGCCTTTAACAACTTCTCTATTTCTTCCCTTATGATCTGTTGCCGTTCCGGGGCAAAGTGCCTTTTTTTTTTCTGTCTTATAGGTTTTGATTCGGGAAACACATTCAAATAATGTTGCGAGACCTCTCTTGGAATTCCTTTAATCTCCTCCACTGACCAGGCGAAAGCAGCTTCTTTCTCCCTGATGAGATTTTCGATTTGTGCAAATTCATCTCCCGTCAACATACTGCTAACTCGAATAAATTTGTTCGGTTCGATCTCCCTCTCGATAATCCGATCCGATGACTCAAAACGGGGTACTATCACTGCTTCCGAGTTTTCTATGGCCATAATGCCCATGCTTTCTAAGTAACATCTTCTAGAATCGTACTGATTACCCTTTACCTCTCCAACTCCCCTAGTCGTAGGAAATTTAATCTTCTGATAGTAGGTGGATGATACTCCTTCAATAGCATGTAAAAGCGGTCGGCCGTATATAGCGTTGTAGGCCATTTTCACATCCACAATCAGAAATTCCGTTTGAATGGCCTCCGTTGCTGGATACGACCCTACACATACGGTAAGATTAATGGACCCTTCCACTTTTACGGTGGCACCTCCAAATCCATGCAATGGTGTTGTCACTGGCCGTAGATCATCCCTTTGTAGTTTCAATGCTTTGAAGACTTCGTATGTCATCACGTTCGCCGTGCTTCCGTTGTCAACCAGCACTCTCTTGACATCATAATTTGCGATATCGCCCACTATGACCAAGGCATCATTGTGTGGATAATTTACCCTTTTTTTATCTTCTTGTCCGAACACAATTTCCATGGAGGGGGATGATTGAGTGTTGATCGTATTTACATCAATTGACTGAGCGTATCTGATAAGTGTATTTTATATACTTATTTGTACGTCTAAATTAGAATAAATTATTATCGTTTTAGAATATATGCTATTTAATTTGTGTTTATTTGTTTACTTTGCAGAAAATATCTCAAAAGATGAAGAATGAAGTAATTGATGAGAAAAATGCATAATTGGATGTTAATTGGAGCTAAAATGAGCAATTGATAAGTTTGTGACGTCAACCGGAAAGATGCAATGTGGCGAAGTAAATGAATAAGAAGTTGGAGGATCCAGTTGAAGGAATTGAGAGTTGAAACGAGTAAATTGAGAAGACTCCAAAGTATTGGGATTATATTGTTGCAATTGGTAGTTGAAGAACTGAAGAGCAAATTAAACATGAGGGGCCAACTTGCAAATATCCAATGATTGATTTGGATAATAAGAAGTACTTTGAGGATTTTTAGGAGTCAATTGGATGCAAGTATAAGTCAAAAAGGAATGGAATATGATAAGAATATTACCATAAAATTGATTCCAATCCTAGAAGATTCTGGACAGAATTCTAGTCGTACTTTGAGACCAAATTTTGGCGTAGTAAACGTTCGAATTAGGAAAATTCTATTTCAAGAAGAATTGTATCCCTTTAAGTTATCTTTCTTACTCAATTTGAATCATCGTAATCGGATAAGGAAAGAGAAAGATATGGTCGAAATACTGAACGCTGTGCAAATACCAAAAAAGACTCGCGCGCGGATTTGATGAATTTCTTTCCTTCTTCAAATTGATCTCTTCACCAACTATAAATACAACCTCTTTGCACGAAAATCGGACCTTTGCCTCTCCATAGAACGAGCCACAATAGAGAATTCAACATTAAATTCTTGGAGAATCAAGCATTGCAAAGGCGCGTGAATTGAAGATAATTGAAGAATCAAAACTTGGTGCAAGATTTCCATTCTTTATATTATCTTTAATAAACGTTAATTTATATTGTTTTTGTTATTTATTGATGATGTGTAACTAAATTCTATGTTGGGATGAACGATGTAGCCTAGTCATATTATTTTAATTCCAAATTCAGTTGTTTTAATGTTTTGTTGCATGTATTGATTTATTATTGTTCTTAATGCTTGAATTGCTTGATCACCAATTCATGATTTATTGAGTTATTTTCATAATCCGAGAGGTGAGTTAATAATTTAGAACGTGGTAATAAATCCGGTAATTGAACGAGAGATAGAGATATACTCTTGTAATTATTGCGGTTGTGTGTGAATTCTTGCGTGTTATGCATCTAGATAAGGAATATTCGGACCCTCTATATAGATACAAGGTTGACTTATTTAGGTAGAATTGATTTAAACTCGAGAGAGGAATTTCAATTTAAATTAGTGAATTCGACCGAATGTATAATTAGGAAATAAAACTTGAATTGGAGTTAATATAATTGGCTAGGTGAAATCGGGATTCCCAACTACTTTACAATCGTATTTAAACACAAAAGAAATTTCGCAATTTTATTTCTTTAGTTTAATTCTTTAGTTGTATTTAACAATCTCAAACAAATTCGTCCGTTCAAATAGAGTTAGGAACTAACATATTTCGGTACTTAATGGCAGTCCTCGTGGGACGATAATCCGGACTCTTAGGTCCACTTTATTACTTCTCACGACCGGTGCACTTGCGGGGATATCTCGCATCGCGAGATATCAGGTGAACAGTATCCTTTCCTGGAATTCTTGGAATCTCCTCCTGAGGCCAGCCCCCCAGAGATTACATTAATAACTCCTGCTCGTGTTCTCTCTTCGTCCGCCGGGGTAGAACTCTTCTCTTCATTTCCTTCACCTTGCACATATTTTTTCAACGACCCTCTCCGGATCAACCTTTCAATTTCATCTCTCAGTACCTTGCAGTGCTCAGTTTGGTGCCCATGATCTTTGTGAAACTCGCAGAACTTTGATTTATCTCTCATATGATTGGGGGTGGACATCGGCCGTGGCCACCGTAAGTCATTTCGACTCTTAATTTCCATCAGCAATTTTGCCCGCGGCACATTCAGGGGAGTGTAATCGTTCGAAGTTTCACCCGTGGTTGGCTTTAAGTGGTAATTTTTCCTTTTCTTCGGACTGGC
This sequence comes from Ligustrum vulgare, assembly GCA_963555705.1. Lineage (NCBI taxonomy): Eukaryota > Viridiplantae > Streptophyta > Magnoliopsida > Lamiales > Oleaceae > Ligustrum > Ligustrum vulgare. The sequence continues at coordinate 5,354,363 of OY743180.1, forward strand.
CTCCCTATGTTCCTTTCCCTTCTCGCCTTTTCTTTTTGAGCTTTCCGAAACATGCTCCTTGAAGTTTTTGGTAACATTCAACGTTTCTTCGCATTCGATATATTTCTCACTTCGTTGTAGAAGTTTTGTCATCGTTTCTGGAGCTCTTTTTGACGACGACGTTTTGAACCCATGATTCCACAGGCCGTTGATCAAGGCAGTTATGACCGATGGCATCTGCAAGTTTTTTACCCCCAATGCTGCTCGATTGAAACGGGTGACGTAATCTCTTAATGACTCTTCCTTTTCCTGAACGACCTGCATCAGCCCAATCGCGCTCTTCTTCTGTCGGGAACTGCTTGCGAAGAAGGCTGCAAATTTGGTTGCGAAATCCGAAAAATACTTGATCGATCTCGGTGGCAAAGTATCATACCAATCCCTGGCCTCCTTTCTCAGTGTTGGGGGAAAAGCACGGCATGCAATTGCGTCCGGGATTCCATGCAACCTCATCATATCTTGAAAAGCGCGCAGGTGATCGATGGGATCTGATGTTCCATCGTATTTATCGATACGAGGGGACTTGAAGTTGTCCGGAAGTGGGACAGCCATGATTTCTGGGACGAACGGATCCTCACTGATTAATACCGGTCGCGGCATAGCCTTCTTCTTTAGGGCCTCGTCTAATTTACGATCGAGGGCTTCCAACCTTGCTTCTAACATAACATCGTTTAACTGGGTGCTCTCCCTTTGTGACGATTGCGCCGCTTGTGAGGCGTGCGCACTAGCGGTCTGATCATGTTGATCATCTGCACGCACTGTATTCCGTAGGCTCTCCCCTACTGGTGGATTCTGTTGCTGAGGCAAAATAGGTGGCTGGTCGTTTGTTTGGACGCGGTCAACCAACATCTGAATTTGTGCTTGTAAACTCTGAAATTGCTCCTGAGTGACGTAAGGAACGTTTGGAACTGCTCCTGTTACTGTCTCCTGCTCTCTAGTGGCACGTCGGGTGTTTCTCCGGGACATGACTGGGATTTTTACTAAGTTGAGAACGATTACAAGAAGTCGTTTCCCACAGACGGCACCAAATGATGTAGAACAAACTATGCTTCCGAATGGATATTCTTCTTCTACCTGCAAAAAGGTGGGGCTTTTTCCCCCGTAGTACCTCCGGCCTGATAATTAGTAACAAAACTTATTGAAGAGAGAAAACAAAAATGTTTTTTCTCTTTAGATGAAATAAAATTATTGTGTACCTGTATGCCTTGGAGGAGAGGGTATTTATAGGTGTGATACGTCATGATTTTGGGAAGAAAATCTCCATGAAATTAGTGATTATAATTGGTTTAAGTTAAATTGCCTACAATTTAGGGATAATGATTATCTTGCCATAGATAAGGATCCGGATATGGTAATAGGATTATTGCCTTGTATCAATAGTCCATCGTATCGTGTCAACCATAACTTGGTCGATCGTTCATATATATATCAAGTAGTAGTTCAATTTATTTTGTTTAAGTTCCAATATATTTATTTTGAAAAGCTCAACTTTTAATATATACCACTCTATTTAAGTCATTTATGATCACGAAGTAAGTAAGGGGTCGATCTAATAGAATTTAAGATACAAAATAATATAATTCAGATTACTCTGACCAATAGATTGATCTAAAACTTCTTGATTGTAAGATTTAATAGGTCGATGTAGAATTTGAAGTAGATGCGATTAAAGGAATGACCGATTGTATATAATATTATACTTAGTGCTCGCAGTGACAGACGCAAATATTTTAAGTTAGGGGGTCAAGATATGATTCAATTTTTTTTTTTTTTTGATATCATATACAACGACTTAAAAAATGATGTCATACCCATATAAAGTCTCTTAATAAACTGATAAAATTATGTTGAGAAATTTATTGTGTGAAAATAATAAATGTCAATGAAATAATTGATAAAAAAATATGATGAAAAATACAAGTTAAATATTCATTTTTAGATACAATTTTAATTATTTCTTATGTCCGTTTGGACATTTGATATATCTACGATGGAGTTTTCGAAACCAACTTTGAGATAACATTAGCGATTCGTGGTAGTCGTACTATCATCGACGAATTTTTAAAATTAGGTCAGTATCCAAATTTTGAAACTTTAGATTGGAACTTTCTAGTTTGAAGTGTTATAACTTTTGTTAAGATTGATTGTTCACGTACCTTTAATAATGTTGGAAGTTAGGTCGCGAGCACTTTGAAATGATACCAAGAATAAAACATTTCGACTTCATTTGGTACTTTGTAATAATCCGAAAACTTGAGACGAAAACATGGTATATCATTGATTTTTTTAAATTGAAATTTGCATGAATTGGTGTCACGTTTGAGACATATACCTGGCTTAGCATAAGTGATTCATTTGAAATCATTTCTTAATCTTCAAGATGATCATTTTATGCTTGTCAAGACCTTCTTGATAGGAAAATTGACATTTTTTTTTCAAATAATAATAATAATGATAAAAATGTTAAAAGTTGGGGGGTCAATTGACCATCCATGACTCCCCTTGGTTCCACCAATGAGTGCTTGTTTAACAAGATTTAAGTTTTTTTGCTTTTGTTTGTTATGGAAGAGTTTATTTAAGTAGCTGTTTTATGTTAACTTCCTCTAAAAACTCTTATACCAATTAAAACATTTTGGAAAAATCATTACATGTTTATAAGTAGCTCCTTAATCATAGAAGCAACTTTTGACTTTTTAGAAGTTCCCTCGAACATCGTTACATGTTTATAAGCACTTTTGAAAAATAGTTACATGTTTATAAGTAGTTTCTTAATCTTAGAAGCAACTTTTGACTTTTCAAAAATCTCATCAAACGCGCTTGAATGGGTCACAAAAAAACTTTGATGAGAAATTTTCGAGTAAGTATCGTACCTTACTCATGTTAAGTAACCGTGACACGATGAATTCATTAGTTGTTGAATGAGTTTATAGTGATTTTCGAGTATTGTGAAATTAGCTTCATTGTTCAGAAGGTCGACAAAGCCTACAAAGATGGCGGATATACGGCTGAGATTGATTTGGAAAAACGCCTAAAGTGATGATATGCTCTACAGCTTGCGGGCTTGTGCTCCTATTTGGCTAACCATAACCTTAAATCATGAAAACAGAATCAATCTAGTGCTTTGACTACATTTTCTATACCACAATGTCTTTATTGAGAAATTAATTTTTGGATTTTAAAAGTTTGAAGAGTCGCCACCGAACTTTTTTCAAATCTTTCTCAATTGTCGTTGAACTTATAAAAATGTTATTCTCGTCCATCATTCGTTGTGTGAAAGTTAACTAATTTCACACGACGTCCGTATGAAATCTTGTATACCAAGTCGACAAATACAAACATGAAGTGACAGATTGACGAATGAGATAAGATTTGGTTAAGTTGAATCGCAACTCGAAAACTTTTAAATCTGAATAAGAGTTCATAAGCATCTAAGAAATCACAATAATGAAACATTTGAAAAAGTTCCATGGCAGGTTAGGCAGGTAATATGGGCCTCCAGGATAGTGTTGACTTTTTAACTTCCAGCTCTGTTATGTGATGCTCCTGCTAAGCGAATGAAGGTAAGCTCGAAGAGTTTATTGGCGAGCTTATGTTAACTCTTAACCTCTTCGAGGCCCTTTCTTCCCTCCCTCTATAAAGGAGTTAACTTTTTTTTTTTTGGAAAATATTACATATTGGTATACATACTAACTTAAGTTCAAGACACATTAGTGTGTATAATGACTATATTGTCCCTCACTAATGTATATTCGATGAAAGTTGAGGTGTGTATATCTCCCAGTGATAAAGGGGGACTGATAATACGCTAAACGCGATCGGATGTAGGATTTGAATCCTGAAATGAATTTGACCTTGTGGCAAACGAAAGTTACTATCACTTGTGGGGACCTTTAGTACCCACCACACTAATCTTTGAGAAGCACGTTCTGCAATTTACCACTTGAATTTATAGCTCAGGACAAGATCGGTTCGAGGCCTTTTTATGAATTCAGGGCTCAGCAAATGGGAAAGAAAGAAGCAAAAAATAATAATAATAATAATAATATTAAAAAAAAAAAAATGACAGTTCATTCTCAAGTTCACTATTCACTAATTTGTCAACAAGCAAAGGGCAAAAACCCCATCAATCCACTCAATTATTTTCCCACCTCTCTCTCTCTCTCTCTCCCCCCCCCCCCCCCCCCCCCCAACTTTTTCTTCTTCGCCTAAAGCAAATAAATCCCCCCATAAACCCCCCATCAAGTATCTCACATTTCAAAACAGAGTCTTGGTTACTATAATTCCTCTGCCAATATATTGCAGCAATGCTACTACTAGCCTTTCAAGCACTCTTGCTTCTTCTTATTCTACCGCTGCGACTAACGCTATCTACTTCTGAAACCACCACTTCTTCCGGCCATGCAATACCGTACCCTGCCTTTGAACAATTTAACGTTAAAGAAACCATAGCCGCCGAGACAAAAGTTCGAGCCCCAAATAAATACAATGAGCTAAGTGCGGATAATCATGCTGACGAAAAGAAGAACAAGACATGGAAGCTTCACTTGGTTCACAGAGATAAGCTTTCTTTTGCCTGGTTGAATGATCATCGCCTCCGTTTCGAAGCTCGCATGAAAAGGGACGTTAAAAGGGTGGCTAGCTTGATTCGCCGCATGAAAACCAGCGGCGCCGGTGGAGGTGGTGGAAAGGCTAGTTATGAGGTGGAGGATTTTGGGTCGGATGTGATTTCCGGCATGGACCAGGGTAGTGGAGAATACTTTGTGCGGATTGGTGTTGGTAGTCCTGCCAGGAGCCAATACATGGTGATTGATTCTGGCAGTGATATTGTTTGGGTCCAATGTCAACCCTGTAGCCAGTGTTACCATCAGTCGGATCCAGTATTTGACCCGGCCGACTCTGCTTCGTTTGCCGGGGTGTCATGTAGCTCCTCAGTTTGTGATCGGGTCGAGAATTCGGGTTGTCATGCTGGTCGGTGCAAGTACGAGGTCTCGTATGGTGACGGGTCATACACTAAAGGTACACTCGCCCTCGAGACTCTCACCATTGGACACACCCAGGTCCAAAGCGTGGCAATTGGATGCGGGCACATGAATCGGGGCATGTTTATTGCAGCTGCCGGGTTGTTGGGTCTTGGAGGGGGATCCATGTCGCTTGTGGGTCAATTGGGCGGGCAAACGGGCGGAGCCTTTAGTTATTGCCTCGTCAGTCGGGGCACGGACTCGTCCGGATCATTGGAATTCGGCCGCTCGGTATTACCCGTAGGTGCTGCATGGGTACCACTACTCCGAAACCCGAGGGCCCCAAGCTTTTACTTTATCGGGCTTTCCGGTCTCGGGGTCGGTGGCATGCAAGTTCCAATTGGCGAGAACGTTTTTCGACTCACCGAATCCGGCGACGGAGGAGTCGTAATGGACACCGGGACTGCTGTCACAAGGCTTCCAACCGCAGCCTACGTGGCTTTCCGCGACACGTTTCTAGCCGAAACAGCCAATCTGCCTCGATCATCTAGTGTATCGATATTCGACACGTGCTATGACTTGAACGGGTTCGAGACCGTTCGAGTACCAACCGTATCGTTTTTCCTATCAGGCGGGCCGATCCTAACTCTTCCAGCTAGGAACTTCCTAATTCCAGTGGATGAAAAGGGCACATTTTGTTTTGCATTTGCTCCATCGTCTTCAGGACTTTCCATAATAGGGAACATTCAACAAGAAGGCATACAAATCTCTTTTGATGGAGCAAATGGTTTTGCGGGATTTGGACCCAATGTTTGCTGATTTATTATTTGAGTGAATTTTGCTTGTAATGTAGGATCAGTATCATCTTTATATTAGCATATACAAATACTATGAATAATTATATCTTATTACATGTATTAAGGTTGTGGGCTACTGTCTTGGGTACATAATGATTACTAATGAGGTGAAAAAGTTTGATTTTCTATAATCACTTTTCCTGGTATAATAGGAATTAAGCCCACATGTTCCAGTGGGAAAAGGGATTAAGATTAAGTAAAGCAATGACTAATAAGAGTCAAAACTCTGAAAAATTATAATTTATATGAATTTTACAGTCAAAAAGCATTGGACAAAAAGGCCATTTACTAGGGAATTTGAGCAGTCTTTTGCAATTTGCACCAAAAAGAGGATCCAAGAGGACCCTTTACAGCCCTTCCAGCCCCACAACAGAGCCAAACTAATAAGAATAATGTTATTTAGCACAACTTGTTCTGAATCATGCTACAAAAATTGAAAGTTTGACATAAAATTTTACACCTATACACATTTCAACAATTTATTTATTTACTTATTACATCAACTTCAAAATCAACAGTCCACGCTCATTCAATTGGATTTTTCGGGCTCTTTAACATTTTCCATGTCATTATTCAACCAAGTATATCCTCGTTTCTTGATCCATCATCACTTGTCTTTCATCATTTTCAAGATTCTTACTCTAATGCACACATTTTTCATAAAAAGTGTGAAAAGAGCAGAGTTCAAATCATGAGAAGAGGGAGCCACCACCACTTCTGAACATGGGAATCAATCACTAGCAGTTTTGATACACATAACCAAAATTTGAGTTCTTTCAGGTAATGACTTTTTCCAAAGGCACTTGCTTTTTGCCGCTGCACGATTGAGTGTTTTTTTAGCTCGGAATAGGTTAGCATACAAATTTTGCTTGTAGTAAAAATATCTGGCAGCACAATAATCAACATTTTTCTTTTCGTTTTTCGACAAACATTAACACTATAAAACCTTTTCAGTCTGAAGTTCCAATGCTCAAAGGACATTGTAGCCCCACATTCCATTGCTCTCAAGGTCGTGAAGACATAAATCAGTATTCTAAAGGGCTTTCATACAAAATTGTTCAACACAAGTAATATTTTCAGGTGGTTTCACGTAAGAGGATATGAATATAATTAAATAAACTTGTTTATACATAATGATAGTGATTAAACATAGATTTGGATAACAATGAAACGTGCGAGTCTGACACATAATTAATCATCCACAAAAATAAGAAAAGAAACAATTTTTCTAAACACCAAAACAATCAGATAGTGCCTTTCAACGTCTAATTCATCACACGATGATTACTGTACTTTATAAAGTCACATAAAATGGTAAGAAGTTAGACTGGATAAAACATGCAAGGTAAACAAGTTTTCTCATTTTTCTGACATTCAAAATCGAAATTCCCATAAGAGAACAAAATGATGGCTAGGAATTTGGTTGCTAAATTACGTTGTTCAGTCGTCATCTTCCTCGTCGTCATCCCCAGCAGCTGCATTCAGTGCATTCAGCCTCTCTATCAACTTGGCTTTCCTTTCCTCGTAAGTCAGCTTTTTGAGGTTGTATCTGCAAAAGTAAACCAAAAACAAACTGCAGTTAGTGATCGAGGATATGGTCAACTAAATATCGTGAATCCATATTGTATGGCACCAAACAATTTGTTCGGAAATACATGGTACTACTTTCCAATGCAAGCGAGTCCCTATTTGATAAAAAATAAACCACAAAAAAGGCCTTACCTCTTGTGCTCCTTTGGTGGCGGCTTTTCAGATTTCTTTGGTGTGGGATCAGCACGAATGGCAGCATGGACTTTCTTGTACATCTCCTCTAATCCATCTGCATTGAGACCCTTCTTAATGTACTCGCCAAAGTGAGACTGGTATTTCTCAGGCTCGTCTTCCTCCAATGTCTGAACACATTCAGAGGAAAAATTAGTTTGGTTCAAATGAGTGCAGGTGGGTAAGGAAACATTACATGGAAACTTTGCAGACTGTTGTGTGCTTGTTAACACATCAAGTTCATATTAAATCTAAGAATTTTGAATTTGTGGAAGCAAACGCTGGAATGTTTAAGGATAAGGACTCACCCTCATGTATGCAGCAACATGACCTCCATAGACGTATTTGCGATGAACCTCCGGATCAAGTTGCTTGCTCTCCTTGTTGTATCCGGCAAATCTCTTGTCGCTGTGTGGGATGTCAAGTCCACCATCCAATGCTCCCTATAATTAAGATACAAAACAACTTTTGAGGATCAAGAATCATATTTCCTAATTACAAGAAAATCTAAGTCTACAATTACAAGCATAGTTACGTCCAACTATAACATCTAAAACAAATACTCAAAAAATCAACTAAAACAAGCAGATATGTTTTGATTAGTTATATAACAATGAAATGATACTATAGTTAACAATAAATAAAGGGTTCTTATAATTGCTAACTTAACCAGCGAGGAATTGTCTGTAAGAAAGTTGACGAAATAGTGTGATGTTTAGTCTTAGAATCAAAGCAATAAATTCAGTACAGAATGCTATTTTTAACTTCAAGAACTCCAAATGTCGATGTATAAAGAGCTAGAATGTACCTTGAGGGCACCAAAAACACGATTGCCAGTTGTAGTTCGTATAAGGCCAACATCCAAGAGTGCACGAAAAGGCCTCCGGCTTTCAGCAGGTTCAACAGAGAAATCCTCTCCAGTGGCCTGCATGGAAAAAGTAATCAATAAAGGGTCTCCATAACTCACAGGCAGACAAGAATATATCCTGTGGCAAGCCATGACAGATCAGATTAAGATAGAAAATAGTAGTAACCTCAACATTTCCTTCATACTCTTCGTCCATTTCTAGGGTTTTGAGAACTCGGCGAGCCACCAGAAGCCCAGTGCAGTAAGCTAGTTTCCAATAACAAGTGTGAGAAATTTTAAACTTTTTATTCAGAAAAAACTGACAAATTGGTCTAAGTAGCAAACATACCAGCAGCATAATTTGTGAGCCCAACTTCAAGACCATAACAAGGCAACTCATGTGCATAAGCAGCTGCAAGAACCATATCACCAGCAATGCTAGCAGATACGATTTGTGCAACTATGTCTTGGTTGGTCTAGAATCATGTCAAGGTAATATGCCATTTCATATAGAACATAACTTAACATGCTTTTATACATGACAACATCAATACCACTTAGTCACTTACTACAAACAATTTGATATTGTGATGAAAGTTCTGTAGGTGGTGAAAAAGTCAACTTCTATCAATATTCTAACTTCAGATCCACCATTAAGTAAATTTAATGTGCATAAATAAAAATAAAGGAAGATATCAAATATAAAACGCTATGAATAAATGAAAATAAAGGAAAACGTCAATTAAACATGCTGTGAAAAAATCTAAAACACAAGGCTTGGCTGGCAAGATTTTGCACACCCATTGTAGTCCAGTGGAACAAAAAAAGGCACTAGTCGTTCATGTAACAGTGTAACCAGAATATAAAATGACTTTGCAAAAGAGGAAAATGACAGTGTATCAGGATACAAATCTCACAACAAATCGATATTTTGGGGTGTTGTACTTGTTTTTGTCCTGGTTGATCATGCGAATTCTTGCTCGGTAGTCAGTCTTTCCCTCTGCAGAAATTGAACAAGACAATGAGTGAAGTTAACAACTAAGAACATGAAAGCAGAGGTAAGGACGTTATACCTCTCCTTCTCTTATACTTGACTTGGAATCGCTTGAAGTAAGCTCTTGACTTTTGGGCTTTGACGAAGACCTGTGAATTTTATGAAAATGTAAAACAATGCTGATAGACAATGAAAGAGATTGTTATTGATTATAATTAAATCGAATGGAAATTTCCGAAATCACAGAACATTAAATAGAAAATTATAGACATTTTAATACACGAGCAGTAATTTATGTGCAAACCCACCATTGCAGCCAAAACAAATCAGACTTCGACATATAAATGTGCACGACATAGAATTGTTTAGAAAGTAAAAAGGCTTAATATAAGATAGAAAAGCAACCATCTAAAACGGAACACCAGGACATGAGATATAATTCGCAAAAGCAACCATCTAAAACGGAACACCAGGACATGAGATATAATTCGCATCACCAAAATACTACGAAATTACTTTTGCTCATGAAAATTCAAAATCGATTAACGAACAGTGAACATGCTCGGAAACAAAATCTATTTATCGTTTTAATAATAGCAGACAAAAAGATAAGAACAAAAGAACTATGCATGTGATCAATAACATTTCATTAGATCTGAATCTTACCATTTTTACTGCCCAAAGCTTTTCCTCGAGGTTGGTGGGGGAGTTGTGGAGGGAGGAGGAGAATGGCGACTCAAATAGCACGAGTGCAAAACAAAAACCCTAGTGAACTAAAGGGTAAAAGTAACGGTTAGGATTCGTTTTAGGGCTTTTAGTATGTTTTGCATCAACGGATGTGGATAGTTTTCAATTAATGAGCCAAATATTTGGCCAAATAGAGCCCAATCTTAACCTGGCCCTGGTATAAAAAAAGTGGAAATTACGGAAGTCCTACTTTTAAAGATCAAAATTCAAATATAAGATGAAACTTAAATAACTTCAAATTTCAGGTGTCAAATAGAATTATAAAAATTAATTAATTAATAAATTAAAATAATCTAATATTAAATTAAATACTCAATTTCATACCAAACCCTAATTATTTTCTCACTATATACATATCGCTCTATCTCTCTCTCACCCTCACCATCTGGTTCAGTAGAAGTGCTACTTCCCTTCCCTCACGACCACACTCAATGCCAGTCGGACTCAGTGCCTCGTTTGAAGGTCGTCGGCAATACCACTGCTGGCAGCCGCAATTTTGAAGGTAGTTGTGACGTCGCGATTAACCTAGAGGCAACGGGGACGCCATTCCATCCATCAAGACCATCAAGCAACAGCGCCACTGTACTGATCTAGCGGTGGTGGCGTCACTTCTAGATCGGGTGGCAGTGTTGTTTCAATGTGGTGTGCACCGATCTAGCGATGGCGGCGCGGTTTGTAGATCGGGTGTTGATGCTGTTTCAATGTGGTGTTTTATGTGTAAATGGTGATGGTGCTACTTTGATCAGACATGTAAGTGGCGGTTCTGCCAGTGTGAAGTGGTGTAGAGTCAGAGATCGTGATGGTGGTGGGGAGGGAGTGGAATTTTGATATTGAAATTTGGAGATGGGGTCGAGAGTTTGCTGGTGGTGGATCGTTGTGGCGGCACCGTGGTGCTTAATGTCTGGGCTGGTTGAAAACATTGGTTGCGGGGTTGAGGCAATTATACTGCAACTATTTTTCCCCCTTGGTTGTGGCGTGAGGCAGTTTTACAGCAACAGATTTATATCTCTTTGTTTTACAGCAACAATTTCTTTAATTTGTTGCAAAAAAATGAATTATTGAGGTGTTTGAGATTTGATAGGATGTTCTTTAAAATTTGTAGGTAATCTGATTGGCGGCGCGTTGTTAGATCTAAGCATCATGACCGTGGCCATGGCGAGGCGGGGGTGGGGTGGGAGCGTGGCAGCAATTTGCGTTGTGGATGTGTTTTAATATTAACTGTGACCTAATAAGGGCAGGGGTGGGGATGGGGGTAAGGGTGGGGTGGGGGCATTGAGGATGTGTTTTAATATCAACTGTGACCTAATAATTTTTTAATTGTAACTTAAGAAAATGTGTGACTTAATAATTAATAAATTTTGACTTTGAAATTAAATAAATGTGACCTAATAATTTGATAAGTTGTGACCTAATTAAAAAAATATGTCAGGTTCTATTAATTAATATAAATTGACATTTGTGACCTATTAATTTGATAACATGTGACTTTGTAATTGACCTAAGAAATTGTGATTGTGATTTAAAAATAACTCTAATTTGTGACCTAATATTTTAATAATTTATGACGTTAAAATTATACGTGACCTAAAATATTTGTATTTTGTGACTTGAAATATATAGTATTGTGATCTTAATATATATAATTAATAAAATATTTTAATTATTTAATTTAATTGATTGATTCTAATTAAAACCTGATTTTTGAAATTATAGATGTTTCATCTTAATTTTGAAATTTGTATTTATAATTACCTTATTTATGTATTTTTCCCATTAAAAAATGGAACAAGTGGACTGATACTCACCATTGAAACCTTTAATTGAAATAATATCACCTAAAAATTTTTGTAGTTAAAATTGACATCCTCGAATAAAGATATTGTAAAAATATCATACTACTCAAAAAAAAAAAAAAAAAGATTAGAGAAAGAAGGAGAGAGAAAAAAAAAATAGCATCCTTGATTTGAGGAAATCTTATTGGAAAGATTTAAAAATGAATTGATTAGTCAGTTACATTTTTGTTGCAACCAATCAACATATCTCATCTTCAAAATACATTCAAACACACTGGTAGCTCCAAAAATTTTCAAGGGCATAATTCACAACCGACAATCCTATAGGTAGTATCATAAATTCCCGCTTTGAAGGTGATCACTCTCTATATATTCTGAATGGTCTCAATTGTTCCTTTAATGGTGAAATTTGTATACAGAAGATGGTGAAATTCTCTGTGTACAAATAACCCTCTGCTTCATGCCATATCAATTTCTTGAAGCTAAGGGGCTATTCTCTTTGTATTTCGATTTTGGATTTTGAATTTTGGATTTTGTTTTGAATTTTGGATTTTGGTTGTTTGTTTTGAGATTGCTGAAAACATGTTCTCTTTGTGATTTTGGAAAACTGTTTTCAAAAATGGAAAACTGAAAAATGCGTTTACTTTGTAATTTTTTGATATATTTATTTTGTGATATTTTATATGTAAAAAATTGTTGATTTGTTGAATTACATTAATTTTAATGTTAACAAATCAGTTATTTCTCTATGTCAATAAATTCATCATTAATATTGTTTCAGCTAAACAAAAATTTAACCTCATACCAATAAAATCTTAACATGGATGTATATATAATAACAAAATAATATAAGAATTTCAAATAAAGGAAGTATCACATATTTACAAAATAATAATAATATTAATATTAATAAAATAAAAATTACAAAAAAAAAATTTTAACATGGATCTATATAATAGCAAAATAACATAAGAACTTCAAATGAAGGAAGTATCTTACTTTTACAAAAAAAAAAAAAAAAAATTACGAAAAAAAAAAATCTTAAAATGGATCTATATATAATGGCAAAATAATATAAGAATTTCAAGTGAATGAAGTGTCTCACTTTTACAAACATAAAAATAAAAAAAATTTACAAAAATAAAAACTTAACATTGATCTATATATATAATGACAAAATAATATAAAAACTTCAAGTGAATGAAGTGTCTCACTTTTATAAAAATAAAAAATAATAATAATAATTTACAAAAATAAAATAAAATAAATCTTAAAATAGATCTATATATAATGACAAAATAATATAAAAACTTCAAGTGAAGGAAGTGTCTCACATTTAAAATAATAATAATAATAATAATAATAAAAAAAAAAAAAAAAAATCTTAACATGAATCTATATATAATGACAAAATAATATAAGAACTTCAAGTGAATGAAGTGTCTCACATAAACAAAATGTTGATTAGCTACAGGGTCTCGAAAGAGCTTATCAGGAATACTTCAATGTGAAAATGAAGATGGAAACAGATATCAAAGACCTTTTGCTGAAAATGGAAGCTACACGGGGGAACCTCACAATTTGATGTGTTGGATGAATGGATTACTTATACAAATTTACTGGGCATTTTTTGTCTTGCTGTAATTGTAAGGATCCACTTATTTTTAGATGATTTGTAGGTGATGTAGCGACCGAGAAAATTCTATTATTATAAAGGTTAAATTTATTAGTATATGTCGCTACAATTTCATCCATTTTTTTTTAAGAAAAACGTGTTCATCTAGCCAATTAAATTATTTTAAGATTTCAAGAAAGAAATTAAATCCGTTTAAATCTTTAAGTTCGATTTGCGATTTTAAATTTGTCCGAAATTATTATTTCATTTTAAATCGAATTATTTATTTAAATCCAATATCCAAATTTTCTTTATTTTGATATTATTATCTTAAAACTCAATCCATACAGATTTCGTAAACCCCAGCCAAATCCATCATTTCCACATTCTGTAACATCCAAATCTTTATTCAATAGCAGAATATTCCACCATCATTCAAAGCCTCCAATTTTTATTTATCTTTTCAAGTTTTGGAAACTGAAAATGCCTAAAATAAATCTATACGTTATATTCATCACATTCAGCCATATATAAATCATCATCTCCCTTTCTGCATTTCTCCTCCCCACATCTCTCGCTATCTCCTCTCTTGGTTATGAAAAGAGAGAGGAATTTTGTTATATAATCAAAAATTGATTTTCCAAAATTTCTCCTAAGCCCCTCATGTTTCAAAAGTGTTTTAGTTCAACCCCTTTTATTTTTAAAGTATTAATCTTCAGCCCTAAGTCTTAGGCAGTTGTTATTTAAGCCCTGTCGTTTTAAAATATCCGAGTCAGTCCCCTATTATTCTGAAAATTTTATTTAAGTCCTAATTCTTTAAGTTTTAATCTTATTAAAAACATCAAAGTTAGTCCACAATATTATTTTTTTGTGAAAAACACTCAAATTTATTTCAAATTTCTAATTTAAATTTATTTCCTTTGGCTAGACGACGCGAACGGAAAGTTATAGATTTGAAGTTTTCCTTGCTCGACTCGAATTCATTAGCTTTTGAGATAGACTCATACCTAATAATTTATTTAGCTATGATTTGCACGTGAATGTGAAATTATGTAAATCATAATTGATGTTATGAGAAAAGTGATGTTATGATCATGTAATTAACCATAAGAGGTAAGATGGGTCAAGACTCTCCCGAAAAATGACTTGTGAAAAAAAAGAAAAAATGTTATAAGCACTATAACTCTCATGCACATTTGCATGTTAAAAAAAAAAAAAAAGACAAGACGAGGCTACCTTCCACACTTATGTGTTATATATTTATGATTTTATGCAAAAGATATGTTTAGCATGATTACATGTTTATGTGCAATTTATGGAATAAATGAATTATTTCGTTATGAGTTTACTGAGTATTTCTTTGAAATACTCATCCCGTTATTAACAATTTTTGCAGACTTCGGGAGCGGTGGCGAGTGATGGACACAAGTGGCAAGGAAATAAATAAATGTTTTATTTGAAAGTTCAACTTTATAATTTAATGTTCATATGAATTTTTATTTTATCGATTGTTGAAAAACTTGAACTTATTTTGGTTGGAGGATTTTAATAATTTTTCATGCAAAGTTTAAATATCCAGCTATTTTTTCGCTAAATTTATTATTTAAAAAAAATGAGTTTGAAAGAAAGTAGTGACGTTCTGAGTATTTAGAACTCGGGGTGGTACAGGTGACTTCCAGTTTCATTATCCAAATGCTTACCAGATTATGTGCAGAGTTGTCAAAACTCTATATCTTTTTCAAAGAACAAGTAGTGGTGCCGTTCTGGACACGATTTGATTTGGATGAAGACTATTAGTTGTTATAGTTATTTAAATATTCATTTTCTTTTACTTTCTTCATGGTTAGTTGGGACAGGTTTATGAGAATTGAGTTCTTCTCATGCACGGTATAATTTCAAAATACCTCCTCGCTAGCTAGACATAGATGATGTTGGACATGAAGTTCCTATATCAGAACTCTGAGTTGCTATTTGCACCAAATTAGGAAAATTTCATCAGTCTAAAGAAACATCAACACTATACATACGTAACTCAAAATACCCCGCTTCATCTTCAACAAATTTGTTAACCAAAACTAGATCGAGGTTTAGCAGTCACAGTTGCATAGTCTTATTGAAAGACCCTAAACTTATCCATGTTTAAGTAATAAAACTAAAAATTAATCCCCACAAACAATATACTTGCATTTGCTAATTTCCCAATTCTACAAATTCATGATGCCAAAATGAGTAATGTATCAAGGCTCTGGCTTATCAAGAAATTACAACTCTTGCCTTATTTTCTGTTTTTTACATTTTCAGGTCTGAACTTGTTATATAAATATAATGGTTTGTTATACAAATATCACGGTCAGACACAGGATGGACCGCAGATCTGCATCTAAATAACACTGCTGATAATTACATTACATCAACATGATAATTACATCCCCAGATATATATATATATATATATTACACCTAAAAATATTATCAGGAATATTCGCATTTTTCCTACGCTAAAAATCCTGAGATACGTAATTCATTTAGCATGTTATCAGGAATGACATCAGGGCAGAAAAAATGTGTAATCCCATGGTTGAGTATGTCCATGCTCTAAAGGGTGAATTTACAACGGGAACATGCACTCAACTATTGAATGTAGTTGTAGAGATAGATGGGGCAATGAGAGTCGGGAGGCTAGAGTTGCAGGAAGCAAGGAACAAAGCAATATTGGAAGAAAAAAGTAGGCTTGAGTTATTGAGAAAGATGAAGGAATCAGAAGAGACAGTGAAGAAACTTGGAACACATGATACATTACTATTAGAAGCTAACAGAAAATCAAAGGAAAACTTGATCGGCAAAAGGTATTGTTACATATTCATTCTAAAAAATATCAGAGTGACAGAAGCAACTTCCAATAATTTGATAATTAGGTCGTCATTTGTTTTAATGAACAAACAAACAATACAAAAATTGAAAACTGCACTTGCTTCCTTTCAGTTACAATTTTTTAACATGTATTATCAAATCAAGACATGCCTAAATTGAAACAACAACTCGTAATCTTGACATATATAATCCTGTTGGTTTAGCCTTTTTCTTCCTAAAACAATTAATTCCCCTGAAGGAAATTTGCGAACAAGTATTTCATTGACAGTATCGAAAACAATTTTCTTGTGCATTTTCTGGCATACGTTTAAGATTCGAAGCGCGGAAGAAACGCCGAAAAGTTTCGAACTAGGTTGTGGTTGGACGGATGAATCATGACCTGATATTAACAACGCGATGGCTCAACGATGCGGAATAAAGAACCACGACTTTCAAAACGCCACAAGGATATGTCCAACTTCCTTGATAAGTTTCTGGTTTTGAACGCCACAAATACTCTCGCGAATATTTGATAAGTTCTGGATGAACGCCACAAGATAATCAATCTTGATAAGATAGGGTTTGTAATGTGAATCCACACATTAAACAATTGAAAAATATTCAATCTCTTTTATTCAATCATCAAAGTCTGATATTACATTGAATGGAAATAGAATATAAATAAGCAAAACTAAAACCTATCAACCCTAACTGGCTCAAAATAGAATTCTAATTAAAGTAAAATACTAAAATAACTAAATAAAAGAAAAGGAATTAAAAATCTGCAAAATATGGAAAATCCCGGAAATATGATCCGCCGCTCCTTTACGGCCGTGAAGAATTCAGTTACGGACGTAAATGATTCTCTGATCCAAAATTGATATCGCATGTTACGGCCGTGATTGAAATTATTATGGCTGTAAGATTTCTTTCCTTGAATGTTACGGTCGTGACAGTTTGTTTACGGCCTTAAGTGTAAAATTGAAATCTCGCCTCTTAACCAGTAACTTGATCACGGTCTTGACCTTTTGGCCGTTACGGCCGTAAGGACCAAACTGGTCCTTTTTGCTCCGATTTTTGCTCCAATTTGCAATTAACTCCGCTTTGGCTCGAATTACTTGAATTTTTCCGTCAAGCCTGCTATGTCTCCGATTGTCAATGGTCCGGAAGACATCATACCCTCCTTCTTTAGGATGATTCGTCCCAAATCATAGCTTTGTTCTTATTGTTTCACTTCACCTCCTGGATCAAACAGAAAATTATTGCTTCCATGCCAGAGGGATGACCAATAGTATCCTGTAACTTGGGTTACATGAATGGATTGAAGTAGAAACTCCTGTGGGCATTGGTGGTGTTGCCCAGATTTCCAAGTACATTTAATCTGCAAGACAAAATTAAATAAAGCAGGGAGGGAAATGTTAGGTTCATAAGGTACAAGGTATGGATCCTTGTATTCATGAATTATCACCGTCAATTCTACATTTTGAATCACGAGGCCCTTCTCTTCACCTCGTTCTCCTTTTGCAACTTCTTGCTCGCCCCCCTCTATCTCTTTTCTCTCAAGCTCAGTTACTTTCTCCAACTCAAGATTTTCTAGCTCATCCACCTCTTCAAATTTTTTTCTCTCAAATTTAACCACATCTTCTACCTCCACATTTTTATCACCACGCTCGTGCACTACCTCATTACAACCCAAATGTGGATCGTCCAATTCAACGCTCAAATCTTGAACTTCCACCTCAACTCCCAATTCATTCCTAATCAATTCCTCGCTTCCCAACTCCACCTTTTCTTCATCAAATTTTGGAGTTTGTTTATTTGTTTTTAATTTCAACTCTCCCTCCTTCTTTTCAATATCCTTATCCCCACGATGCATCCTATTACACCACTTTTCACTCTCCTTCCCTACCCTCCGTGAATCTTCTAATGCTTCCTCTAATGTCAACCCATATAGTGCGCATATTTTCCTTTTCTTAAGAAATTTGTATATGTGCATACTCTTATCATAAACAGCATCCCTCTTACGCCTCCAAGGTCTTCCCAACAAAATATGATAATATTTTAATGGCACTACATCACACCATACATCCTCATTATACCATCCCTGGGTGATAGGCACTAGAAATTGTTTGGTTACTTTGAAATTCCCAAACTCCCTCATCCACGTCATCCTATAAGGTTTATAGTGTGGTTCTAGGGGCAATCCTAATTTTTCAACCACGGTGCTACTAACGAAATTAGTAAAACACTTTCCATCAATCGCCAAACTGCACCCATTATGATCCACATAACATCTAGTTTAGAATAAAGAACCCGGATCATAATCCATTCCTTATGTGGCGTTTCAAAAACTCAAGAACGAAGAGGCTTTAGACATCAAATAGCAGGAATGAATTTTATTGCTGGCTTGAAAGGAAACGAATATCAAGAATTTAAGAAAATTCAAGAAAGTGGTTTTTGAATTTTGGAATGATTTTTTTTTTTTTTGAATAACGGATGAATTTTCGAAAAAAATAAATTAATTTTTTTTAATATATAAATCCGAAAATTCGACACGAACGTAACAAAACAAACGGCACAGGATTTGGATAAGAATTAAATAAAATAAACACTTTTGAATTTTGTTGGATTTTTATATAGATCAAAATTGGGAAAAAAATTTACTAGCACGAAGAACACTCAGTAAAAGAAAGACTCAACAAAAAGATATAGATAATTCTTATGGTAAACTCGATGATAAACATAAGAATTAAACTGGATAGAATAAAAACCTGAATTCAGAGTCCAGCTCTGATACCAGATGATGAGATTCGAAGCGCGGAAGAAACGCCGAAAAGTTCCGAACTCAGGTTGTGGTTGGACGGATGAATCATGACCCGATATTTACGACGCGATGGCTCGACGATGCGGAATAAAGAACCATGACTTTTGAAACGCCACAAGGATCTGTCCAAATTCCTTGATAAGTTTCTGGTTTTGAACGCCACAAATACTCTCGCGAATATTTGATTAGTTCTGGATAAACGCTACAAGATAATCAATCTTGATAAATTCGAGTTTGTAATGTGAATCCACACATTAAACAATTGAAAACCATTCAGTCTCTTTTATTCAATCATCAAAGTCTGATATTATATTGAATGGAAATAAAATATAAATAAGCAAAACTCAAAATAGAATTCTAATTAAAGTAAAATACTAAAACAACTAAATAAAAGAAAATGAATTAAAAATCTGCAAAATATGAAAAATCCCGAAAATCTGATCCGCCACTCCTTTACGGCCGTGAAGAATCCAGTTACGGTCGTAAATGATTCTTTGATCCAAAATTGATATCGCTTACGGCCGTAAGATTTCTTTCCTGTGAATGTTACGGCCGTGGCAGTTTGTTTAAAATCGAAATCTCGCCTCTTAACTAGTAACTTGATTACGGTCGTGACCTTTTGGGCGTTACAGCCATAAGGATCAAACTGGTTCTTTTTGCTCCGATTTTTGCTCCAATTTGCAATTAACTCCGATTTGGCTTGAATTACTTGAATTTTTTCGTCAAGTCTGCTATGACTCCGATTGTTAAGGATCTGGAACACGTCAGTTTAACCAAGTATTCGCTACATCGAATTCTTCATTTGTGAACTCTATTTGTTCTAGGACATGGAACAAGTTGGGGTTGCTCACATTGTATGATGAATGTGTTAGAAAATAATATATTCTCATTATGTGGTCCATATTACATATCCTGGTTTAATTAGGTAAACTACTGAATTAATAGAAACCTGGTTTAATTAAAAGTATTTCCTATTAATACTACAACCTTGATGGGCGGTTGAGATTAAAAGACAATAAGGAAATTCGGCCCCTCTCTCTACCTATATATACTGAACTCAAATTCCATCATTGTGGTTCAAATTATGTAACACAATTAAATGATTAGGTTAAGGGAGAGAAGGCAGATTTTCAGATCAATTATTGTTCGGGATTCAATTAAAGCTGTGGCAGGAATTCATCACTATTCAACATTAGTGCTATGGATTCTGGTATGTTTTATAATTTACAGTAATTAATTTTTATGGTTAAAATCCTGAATAGAATCATGTTTCAATCTATATGTTCTGTATTAAAATTATAGATTACATGTGATATCAAAGCTTAGGTTGGACTATCATAATTAATTCTGTGTATGAAGAAATCAAATCAATCGTGTTGAATTATCAGATTTTCATTGCATATGATAAAAGAAATTAAAGGTATATATACGTTTGATTATTAAAATCTGGAAAATTATGTGAATGCAATTGGGAATCAAATTTGGGTGTGCTGATATAATACCTCAAACTGTATGAATTTTTTCCTTTATGAAATTGTGTATATGGAATCTGTATATATGAATTCGAATTTTTGGTCTGGTTCGCTTATGTTGGTTGCGTATCATTGTGAATATGGATTCCAAATATTCACAGCCATGAAACGTCATCTTCATGATTCAGTCTGTAAATTGATTTTGGATAAAATCCGTATGGAATCTGATTATGATTGCTGTATAATGAATTAATTTTGGATTATAGTTTTGTGTGGGAGCCGTCATCGCACTGGGCGCGTAGCGCTGTGACATTGCTGCAGCGTCGCGCACAGCGACGCTGTGCATCTGGGTTGCAGCGTCGAGAATGGTATTGCAGGCTGTTGAAACCCCGGTGGCTGCGCCACTTTCTCCGGAATGAGGGTTGGGGTCTAGGGTTTAACCCTACATGCAAAATCAGATTTTTTTTTGGGGCAAGGACTTCGTTCAGAAATCTGAAGTCTTCAGGGCTACCTTTGCAATTTTGGAAAATTATGTTTAATTGCACACCGAGTCCCCCTTGTTTGTTGTGAATAATGTTTAAACCTAATGTTATAACATCAAAATAAATTGGCCCTTAAAATTCTGAATTTTATAAAATCAGCCCCCTGAGTTTATAAAATTATTTAAATTGGGCCTTTTAAAGTTCTGAATTTTTAATTCAGCCCCTAAAGTTTGAGGATTTTCTATTTGAGATTATAATAAATTGGCCACTAAAGTTTGAGAAAATTTCAATTTAATCCTTCAAGTTTAAAAATCTTTCATAATTGGCCAATCAAGTTTTATTAAATTGCAATTTAACCCTCCAACTTATTGATTACTCAATTCTTAAGGTTTGCAAATCTTATTATTTTGGCAAGTATTATTATTTTGTCAATATTAATCATATGTTGTTTGCTTATATTAACTTATGCATACCATTCGAATTACAATATATATATTATACTAAATTGATAATCATCACAGTGATTTCAGTTTAGTACATGCATATTGCTGTCATATGTGACATTCATATTATTGGTTGATGTTCACTAGAGTGGACTCATATTATGTCGATGAATGTTAGACTAAGGGTGCGTTTGATAACGAGGGTGGAATTTGGGTGGAAAGAAAATGAATTCTAGGGAATTGAATTCCTGGGAATTAGAAGTTAATGTGTTTGATTGGTTTAATTTTCTAGGTGGAAAAAGTAGGGAATTTTCCAACTTTTATTGTTTGATTGACATTATTTTCCATGGAAAATAAAGTAATTTTTTGCTATTTTAATCAAAAAAATTTTTTTTTTTACTTTTTAAATATATTTGTACTTGATGATGATAATGTTATTTTTTGGAAAGAAAATAAGTCAATTAACAACAACAAAATTGATTAAATGTGTCGAAAATAATTTTCCATCTACCATGGAAAACAAAAAACCACCAAAACCCAAAGAAAACATTTTCCACCAAATCAAGGAAAAGGGGCGCGTGGGTGGGGTCCGCGGAAAATATTTTCCGTGGAAAATTTTCGCAATCAAACGGAGTAAAGTAGAAAAGTTGGAAAAAAATTTCCTTTTCCACGGAAAATAATGGTTATCAAACAGACACTAAGTGATATCACTGTTAGTTTATTCATTTGCGTTGTGTTACCCACAGGTATACCATGCATTAATAGTAGAATAAGCGTTACGGAAGTTGATTTATTTTTGCAATTAAGCAGTATAGGATATCCACAGATACCATACTTGTTTGATTGTTAGTTTTAATCACTCACTTATGAATAAATCTTAGTCATATATGTTTATTGTGTTTATAACTCAAAGATTAAATTTAGTGAGCTTGTTTCTATAATGCAGTTCCACATCCTGCTCAACTTAATACATATATCAACTTTGTTCTTAAACTAGATGGAACTAACTACTCAGAGTGGAAGGAGCGTGTTGAGTTCAGTTTGGGGGTTCTTGATATTGATTTAGTTCTTACTGTGGACAAACTTGCTGATCTTACTGCTTCGTCCATAGAAGATGAAGTTAAAGCCTTCAATACTTGGAATAGAGTCAACAAACTGTGCTTGAAATTCATGCACCTAACCACTGCTTCCAACATTAAATCTTCCATCAAAGAAACCAAGATAGTTAAGGAATACTTATCTACCATAACTGAACGCTTTAAGACTGCTGATAAAGCAATTGCTGGAAAACTTATGGCTGAACTCACCACAACCTGTTTTGATGGCTCCAAAACTATACAACAACATGTACTTGACATGACTAATCTGGCTACAAAATTAGGCAAATTGGGCGTGACAGTGGCTGATTCGTTCCAAGTCCAATTTATCCTAAACTCGTTGCCTCAACAGTATGGTCCTTTTCAAATTCATTATAACAAGATTAAGGATACGTGGAATGTGAATGAATTGACCAACAAGCTGGTTCAGGAAGAGGCTCGAATTAAGCAGCAAGGTGGTCATGTTGCTCAAGCAAATTACATGGTTCATAATAATGGGAAGAACAAATTCGAAAAGTGAACAGGAAAGGGCATTAAGAGGAACCCATCCAATCAATCAGATCAACCTGTACTGAAGAAAGCCAAGAATGATGGCAAGTGCCACTTTTGTAAAAATGGTGGACACATTCAAAAGGATTGCTTGAAACGCAAGGCTTGGTTCGAAAAGAAGGGTCAACCTTTGGATTTTGTATGTTTCGAATCAAATTTGTTGAAGGACCTTCTAATACTTGGTGGATTGATTATGGTTCTAATGTTCATGTTTCAAACTTGATGCAGGGATTCCTTACAACCCAAACCACAAATCCAAATGAAGACCACATTCACAATGGGAAATAGAGTCAAATCCCCAATTTAAGTTGTTGGCACATTTCGTTTAGCATTAGACTCTAGGTTTTTCTCAGATTTAGAGCAAACTCTTTATGTTCCTGTTTCTTCTTTAAAATAGGTGGTGATTGTCTTATTTTATACAAGAATAATGATTATGTTGGTTCAGAAATTTTACTCAATGGCTTATATCAAATTAATCTTGATTCTTCATTTTCTGAATCTCTTCTTGTTACCTTGCATCTGAAAGTTGGTTTGAAACATAATATGATGAATGAAAGTTCTTCTTTCTTGTGGCATAAAAGGTTGGGTCATATATCCAGGGAAAGAATTGAGATTCTTCCAAATCTTGATTTTACTGATTTTGGTATTTGTGTGGATTGTATTAAGGGTAAACAAACCAAACGTACGAAGAAATGAGCCACAAGAAGTAACGATCTGCTTGAAATAATACATACAGACATTTGTGGACATTTTGATGCTCCATCAATTAGTGGAGAAAAATATTTCATCACATTTATTAACGATTTTTCACGTTATTGCTATATTTACCTTTTGCATGACAAATCTCAATCTGTAAATGCTGTAAAATTTAAATTACTGAAATTGAGAGATAATTAGGTAAAAAGGTGAAAATTATTAGATCTGATAGGGGTGGTGAATATTATGGAAAATATGATGAATCTGGACAACGTCCTGATCCTTTTGCTAAACTCTTAGAAAAGCTATGAATTTGTGCTCAATAAACAATGCCGGGTTCTCCTTGGAAAAATGATCGCACACTTATGGAAAATGTTAGGAGTATGATGAGTAATGCTAATTTACCCATATTGTTGTAGATGTATGCCCTTAGGACCGCTGTGTATATCTTAAACCGGGTTCCCAGCAAAAATTTTCCTAAGACACCTTTCGAAATGTGGAAAGGATGGAAACCAAATTTAAGACATTTGCATGTATGGGGCTGCCCAGCGGAGGCATACATTTATAATCCACAAGAAAAGAAACTGGATCCAAAAATCATTAGTGGTTATTTTATTGGATATCCAGAAAAATTAAAAGGGTATAAGTTTTACTGTCCTAATCATAGTACGAGAATTGTAGAAATCAGTAATGCTAAATTCATTAAGAATGGTGAAGTCAGTGGGAGTGATAAAGTTAAAGAAGTGATTATTCAAGAAATTCGAGTAGCAATTCCCTTATCACGAATTTCAAATGACATAGTTCTGCCTAATGTTATTGATCCAATCAACGATGTAGAACAAAATGTCAATAATCATGAACTCCATAATGAGGCTATCGTCATTGAACTAAATGTAAATGCAACACTAGAAGTAGCATTAAGGAGGTCCCAAAGACCCAAGAAATCAGCTATTTCGGATGATTACGTGTTGTGCTTACAAGAATCTGAATTTAACATAGAGATGAGAAAAGATCCGGTTACGTACACACAAACCATTAAATGTGAAGAATCTAAAAAATGGATCGATGCCATATTTGAAGAGATGAAATATATGGCTGCTAATAAAGTTTGGGATTTTTGGTTGAATTACCGGAAGGGCACAAGAAAGTTGGTTGTAAATAGATTTTTAAAACCAAATGTGACTCTCATGGTAATATCGAACGATATAAAACCGGACTTGTAGCCAAAGGGTTTAATTAGGAAGAAAGCATCGATTTCAATGAAACCTTCTCTCCAGTTTCTAAAAAGGATTCATTACGAATCATTATGGCTTTAGTTGCTCATTTTGATTTAGAGCTACATCAAATGGATGTGAAAAACAACTTTTCTTAATGGGAGTTTGGAAGAAGTCTGCATGGCACAGCCAAAAGGCTTCATTACAGATAGAAAGGAAAACATGGTCTAAAACATGTTAAAGAAATCAATATATGGACTAAAGCAAGCTTCACGACAATGGTGTATATATTAAGTTTCACAATACCATTAGTTATTTTGGGTTTACTGAAAACATTGTTGATCAATGTATATACCTGAAGATCAGTGGGAGTAAGTTTGCATTTTTGGTTCTATATGTTGATGACATTTTAATTGCCAGTAATGACCTTGGTCTATTACAGGAAACTAAAGATTTTCTTTCCCAAAACCTTGCGATCCTAATGTTGTTCCAATTCAGAATGGGGATAAGTTCAGCCTAACCCAGTGTCCTCAAACTGAATTGGGACATGAACGAATGAAAAAATTTCCTTATGATTCTCTGATAGGAAGCTTAATGCATGCACAAGTTTGCATCAGGCCAAACTTTAGCTTTACATTTGGTGTGTTGGGCCGTTACAAAAGCAATCCAAGAATTGATCATTGGAAAGCTGCTAAGGAAGTGTTGAGATACTTATAGGGAACAAAGAAACATATGCTCACATTAAGCCATGTTGATCACCTTGAGGTGATTGATTACACAGATCCAGTAATTAAAGGGTTACAACTCAAGACATTTAACCAGCATGCTGACGCAATGAGTCTTGAGTTTAACGAATAGTTTCTTTTCTTGTAAGTGGATTGCTTCGTGTTCTTATGTTGATGTTATTTTGAAATTTCATTATTGAAAATTCTGAATTTTTATATTTCCATTTTTGTATACATTATGTAAATGGATGATAATAACAGAAATAGTCTTTTAATTACGACATTACGGGGACCATTATGATTGCTTCGCTATACACTTCGCTGATTGGATTATTGATAAGTAGTACATGGAAGGAACCATGTTCTTTAATTAACATGGAACCACTATGACTCTTATCACTGGTTCAATTAACTAAGGTAATTACGATAAACCTTTTAAGTATATTAATTCAGCAATTTTTGCGCGTCTTATGATTCCTATATGAAACCATAAATAGGATTGTCGTATGGACCAAGTGGGAGACTGTTAGAAAATAATATCTTCTCATTATGTGGTCCATATTATATATTCTGGTTTAATTAGGTAAACTGCTGAATTAATAGAAACCTGGTTTAATTAGAAGTATTTTCTATTAATATTACAACCTTGATGGACGGTTAAGATTAAAAGACAACAAGGAAATTCGGCCCCTCTCTACCTATATATACTGAACTCAAATTCCATCATTGTGGTTCAACTTATGTAACACAATTAAATGATTAGGTTAAGGGAGAGAAGGCGGATTTTCAGATCAATTATTGTTCGGGATTCAATTAAAGCTGTGACAGGAATTCATCATTATTCAACATTATTGCTATAGATTCTGGTATGTTTTATGATTTACAGTAATTAATTTTTATGGTCAAAATCCTGAATAGAATCATATTTAAATCTATATGTTCCGTATTAAAATTATAGATTACAGAATGGAGATGGTTGGCTATTGGAATGTAACTTAAATCTCCGAGGAGTCCTGATGCCAGTAACATCTTCGTAATATATTGCTGATCTAGATTGGAGCTCTTGTAGATGGATGGAGTGGTGTTAAAAAAATATAAGAATATGAGCTAAGTGCTTAATATCTTCTAATTTCCATTGAATGTGCTTGTTACTGGATCTTGAGCCGTATGGTAAATGGTTAGAATTCTCGAGATGCCATTCTTCTTCATCAGGACTTGGACCACCAACCTCTGTGCAAGTAGCAACAAAACAAAGGATAGTATTTGTTAGTAGAATGATACTCAAGAGAGGTGAACTCATAGCAAGAGAAATACCTTTAAAAGTGGTTAGTATTTTCTTTGACTTGACAGGAGATGGTGACTCATCTCCATAAAATGTTGCATCAAGAACTGAGACCGGACTTGGTTGTTCCAGTGTAGTTGCTGAGAGTTCAACTCTTGATGACATGCATTCTTTCAACCTTGCTTCAGGATTCTGAAGGCAAAAAATTAAACGTTAGCTAGTGAGGTAGAACAATGAGACACAGACCAAGAGAAGGTCACTTACTTTAAGTTTAGGTTCCTTTTGTTGTTCGTCATTCTTCTCAACCGACTGAACCAAGCTTGTAACTTCTGTTTCAATCTGTGAATCCAAGCTATTGTTGCTTTCTGACTTTCCTGAAGCTGTATCACCTTGGTAAAAATTGTTTGATTTTGGTTTGAGCCTTCTATTTGAATAGCCTAGTACTTTGAATTGCTTACTACACAGGTTTCTGACCCTGCCTGAATCTGAATATGGAGTGGTGGGATGAGACTATCGATCTGTTCCGTGTTTCTTCTGTTGCGATCGTGGGCTCAACATTCCCGAACTCCTTCCAAAAGTACTGATATTTTCGACTTTAATATAAGGTGCTGATTTTGAGGTTTGATCTACTTCAAAACCTACTGAATGAATCTTCTTGTCAATTGATGGAAGAACCCGACTAGAGTCTCACTATCGGAGTTTTTGCAACAGTGATATTCCCATAGTGGAGACTGAAGAGGATCTTGAAACCTTGACTTTGTCAGTTACTTTAGATGGTTTCATGGTCGCCATTGAAGATTCTGATCTCTTTATTGGAATAGTCCCTTTGCCGGTTGGGAATCGGCGAACATTCTGTTGATCTTCCAAATTGACGATCTAGAATCTTGATTGGAGCTTCTACTCTCCAAACTACATATGTTGGATTGAGATGCAAATTCACTCTCTTCTTCCTTGTTATCCAATCTATGTCTAGTTTTCTTTATAGATTTAAGTATCTGTTTGAGAGCTCTGAGATCCTTCCTGGACTTCTTGAAATCGAGATCTATTATCCTTTTCTCAATTTCACACCGTAAACAGAATTTGATATACCTGTGGAAGTTTTCCTACCTTATGAAGCTCTTTTTTTTTTTTTTGCCAGAACATTGACTGATATCTTGTTGCTTCCATGAATCTGGTTCCGATGGAAAGCTTGGATTCGAAATTGCTTTGTTGGTGGGATTGGCAATGCCCAATTGGGACGAGGCAGGTTCCTTTCAAGATAGTTCTGAATCTTGTTATTGTTGGGATTTCATTTGATTGAATGAAATGAGAGAATAGCTCAATCGCCATTAACGGCATTGAGAGACAGTAGAAATGGTTACTGCAATTAAATTAAATTATATATATATAAATATACACTAAATTTTCCACCCGTGCGATGTACGGATCATGCTACAGTCACCTCAGAGCTTACCTCCGAGGTGACCGTCCTCTCACATGGAGGGGGTAGAGCCCACTTGTCGGAAGTGGGCTCCACTCCCTCCATGTGAGGAGGGGATCACCTTGGGGGTAAATCCCGAGATGCTTTTAGCATTATTCAATATGTTTTTATAATGATTCCAATCAAAAATTATGAAAATATGTTAATTATATAATTATATCAAAATAGGAAATGCAATATGTATCAAACTAATACAAAATTAGAAAATCTTGATCTTTATAGGATTTTTTCGTTCTCTTTTAAAAAAATATTTTTATTTATTTAATTGACATATTAGGAAGTAAAACTTCAATGATTATTTATTTATTTTCATAATATATTAATCCATTTTTTTTTATTTCAAACGTAACACATTAATATTAATCAAGTATGAAATTATTCATTAAGAAATAATTTTTTTGGATTAGTCACTTAAACTTTTTTTTTAATAATCTAAATAAAAAAACTTATAAAAATGCCCCATATAAGAAATATTCTTAATTTTTTCCTTTTTTTATAAGAAAAAAGGGCGAATATCAATGAAATTTTTAATGACAATGAAAAAAACAATTTTTTTAGTTAATTTGGCCTATGTTTGGTAACTATTTATAAACCACACAAATTTTCAAATCATTTTTAACCACATAATTTTTCTATCTCCACTTTTTAATCACGCATTTTACTTCAAAATTATAAATAAACTAATTTATAGATCGCTACAATTACCAAATTGAGGCTTGATTTCGAACATAATATATTTTAACTTTCGATTAAGTTTATTTTTTTAATGTATTGCTTACATATATTTTAATAATAATAATAATAATATATAAGATATATAATAATCCATAAAATATGATTTGTAATAAAAATGATAATAATCAAAATATAATTTTAATACTAACTATTACAAATATGATTTATAATTTTAAGAACAACAAATAAATAAAATGCTTATAATAATAATAATAATATTCTATTACCATAATTATTAAAATTTGAAAAACAACATAATCAATCTAAATTATTAAAAAATTATTTAGATAGTAAATGCCAATTTGTATACTTAAATAATAAACGATCATATATTTAAATAATTTTATGCATTATTGTTAACTTCATTGAAAATGTTAATTTTCATTCTTTACATTTTTATTTATTTTATTTTTATTTCCTGGCTTGGACGGGAACTTTTTTTGGGGTACTAAGCTCCTTTTATATAGTAGGAGATAAGATATTACATTACAATAACAATAAAAATTTACAAATAACATAATATCTTCTTTGAAAAGTAAAAGTCAATTAGTATATTTATTTAAACAATAAATGACGATTATTTGCATTTTCATAATAATAATCAAAATATACAAATAACAATAACAATATTGTTTGATGGTACACATTAATCAAAACATCATTTTTTTCAAACTTATTTCCAATCACATACAATAAATAAAATAATGTACGTATAAAGTTAAATAATACAAAATATAGAACAAAAAATTTAATATTTTTGTATTAAATTAGATTCTTTTTTCTTTTATAAAATGAAATAAAATAGAATTTTTTATTTAAATTAAATTCATTTCTGTTTATTGAATTTAAATTTTCTATTCACAGTTGAATTTTATTCTTTTGTTAACTATCAGTTTATTAATTGTATTCATAATTATTAAAATTTATTCTATTACCATAATTATTCAAATTTAAAAAACAACATAATCAATCCAAATTATTGAAAACTTATTTAGATAGTAAATGCCAATTTATATATTTAAATAAAAAATGATCGTATATTTCAATAATTTTTATACATTATTTTTAACTTCATTAAAATGAAAATTCACACAATTTTCTGCATTTGACTTTTGTATTTCACAAATTTATTTTATTTTTTGTTTTCAATAAAAAATTTAGCACAATAATTATAAATGTATGTTGTAAAAACTTTTAGCCTTTGTTGGAAAATCCAAAAAAACATGTTTTTAACACAAATAAACAAAAAAAAAAAAAAAAGGAGGTAAGTAAATGCGGCTAACTGATAGCCGCCACTTTTTTTTTGAATGAATTGGCTGCTAGTCTTGGCGGTCAAGTTTTTAGAATTATTTTTTTTATTAATTTCTTTTTAACTAAAATTGAGGGTGAAAAAATTTTTTTGGGAGGGAGGGGGGGGGGGGAATTTTTTTGCACTATCCTCTTTTTAT
This sequence comes from Ligustrum vulgare, assembly GCA_963555705.1. Taxonomy (NCBI): domain Eukaryota; kingdom Viridiplantae; phylum Streptophyta; class Magnoliopsida; order Lamiales; family Oleaceae; genus Ligustrum; species Ligustrum vulgare. The sequence continues at coordinate 5,385,267 of OY743180.1, forward strand.
ATAGTAGGATATGTGAAATTCTTAGCCTCTTTTTGGTAAATCCAAAAAAAAAATACAGTTTCCAAATTATTTATTAACCACGCATATTTTCTCTTCATTTTTTCAATGATACATCTTACAAAAAAAAAAAAAAAAAATTTAAACACAATTTTTTTTACAAACATATCTATTTGAGAATTTTTGTGATTTATAAAAATGTTTATAAATTATTTTTTCAAATTTATCGATCACATGTTTATCTATATCTAATATTTAAATTTAAATAAAGGAAAAAAAAGGCCTTTTTAAGAAAACAAAAAAAAAATGTAAATGCGGTTGTCAACTCAAATTTTAATTATTATTATTATTATTTTATTTTTTTTTGTGGGGACTTTTGGGGGGAATTTTTTGGGGGGAAAATTTTGGGCACTAAGCTCCTTTTATATAGTAAGAGATTATTTCTCCGACTGTTTCACTTTCACCCCTAAGTAACTTATTCAGTTTTAACCATAAATATTTTTCAAGTTACTTTTAAATTATGTATTTTACTTTGAAAATAAAAATTTTTACCAAAAGAGGCTAAATAATAATGAATTTTGGCAAAAATTATTTGTGGCCAACTTCAAAATTGAGAAATTACAATGTGTTTTAAGGTAGGATAACAAATGAGAGATCAAGTTATAAGGAATCAGTGTTCAAACATAACTTCGATTGCTCCAAAGGCCGAGCATGGATTGATAAAAAATACTCCAAAATTAGAACCAATGGGTGGAATCCAAAATTCAAGTCGAATGACTAAATTGAAAGAGGAAGTCAAATATTCCTCCAAGCGATCGCTTGGAGGAATAAAGGAGGCGATCGCCCGAGTATCGATTGTAGAAGCAAAGAGTGACTGCAAACAACCAAGCGATCGCTTGGTTGCCTAGAGCTAGGATTTTCGCATTTTTATTCTAATTTTGTTTTTTAGGGTGTGTTCGGTTGGAATTTAATTTGTAATCATTACAAAAATTTAAAATATACAATTTTCCATACCACTTTTTAACTATTCACATTTTCTCTCTCCAATTTTTAACCTTTCATCTTACCTAGAAAACACAAATAAATCAACAAATAATTTCAATTCCTTGATTTGACACAAAACATTCCATATTAAATTTAAAAGAACACAACATTAATTATTAATTCCACATTTTGCGTCTGAATTGTGGCCAGTAGAGTTCTATTCCCTTTTAAAATTATATTAAAGAAATGTGTTGTTTAAAAATACTTTGTCAAACATTCTTCATTGTAAAATATGAAGTTTAATATTACTGAGAGAGATATTATATCTAAAGGTGATGATTTTCCAATTTGTTTGTTAAAAGTTTTATATTTAAAAACATGTTTTTTTTTATATTTTCAAGATAAGATGTGTGGTTAAAAAATAGTGAGAGAAAATATGTGTGGTTAATAAATGGTTTGAGAAATTGTAATATTTAAAAACATGTTTTTTTGAGTTTGCCAAACATAGGCTAATTGTTCTTGAATGAACTTTTTCATAGAATTTATCAAAGTATTACCGTATTAGACACTCTTTGTGAAGTTCGACAATTTTTGTTCTTGTTTTCGCATCACAACAAGCTTAGGATTTCTATATCTGAAGTTCTTGCATTGTCAAGATCGGATTAAGATTCTATTATCTCTTTTAATCTGAATATAATTCGTTCTAACATTTTCAATTACAATTCCGCACATCAAATTAAGTGCTCTTGAAATCAAGAAATAAATTCTTTTATGTTGATTTGCAGGCAAAAGAACCATTTTTTCTCCAAACGCTACCTTATACTTCACTTTCTTTGTGTTGGGAAGGAGGGAGGGGGGATTCCCTCTCGTCCAGTGGATGATTCAGTACTAAAAGATCAAAATATTTACAAGGAACTCCGAAAAAGATGATCAAAATAATGTTGTATCCAGTGTCCACTGATTCCAGCCGTTGGCTTTGGCCTGCAATGGGGGTACTCCCCAAGCCCAACACAACGAAGAATAGAAGATTCGTATAAATAATTATAAAATCACGTCTAGCTTCTAGAAAAATTTGATCAGACCGTATAAAATCATCACGGGTACAAAGCAAATGAGTTTGTTCACAACAAAATCAGCACAGTATATCCACATTTAGCTTTTGTTCTTTCCTTTTTCATTTTTTCCTGGGGGGCTTTCCTGGGGGGCGGGGGACGGGGTGGTAGGGTATGTTCTATTATTTCAACACAACACAC